>AP028454.1:2501642-2646629 GCA_036509395.1 Antheraea yamamai
GATTACTTCAGTATCGCTTGTAATGTTTTTATAAATATCCTCGTTGGATATGTCAGTAGGAACAAATCTGATTACACCTACTTTTTCCACAAGATGTGCGGGGATGAAAGATCTGAATTTATTTTTGTTCAGGAAATTGTCCAATTTTAAAAAGTTATTCGCTGCAGAAGCTTTCTTGAAAGTTACTCCTATTTTATACGCATTCACTCTATAAATACTAGTAAAGCCTTTAACATTTTCAGTAAATAATTGTGTGATTGTTAGAGGGTTCTTGTTACCCAATTTTTCTTTTTCCTTGGATTCAAGGTATACTATGTATTCATTGGAGCTATTATTTTCCAGAAACAATCTTGTATAGTTCGTTTTAAAATATATTTTGTACTTATCTTCATTTTTCAATCCTGCCACTTCAGTACGAACTCTTTTCCGATCTGAATGTCGTGAGGACTCGTCGTCTTCACCATCACTTTGAGTCCCCATGTTTGGAGACCACTAAATTAAAGTATTAATCGATAACGGCAAATTTATATAGTTAAATAACGAAAAGAAAAAATAAGGTTTTGGATACACTTAAAAAGCGCGCGCTTCGTTCGACTTCCCGCCAAAAAGTCACTCTTCGAATTGAATTGACAGCCAGTGTTGCTAGCGTTATCAATTAAAATATTTCGTAATAGAATATGACAGAGCTGAAATGATAAATTAAACAAAGAAGAACTTTTTTCGAAAGAGTGCTCTGAAATAATTCTTCCTCAATTACAGAAGTATCTAAAAATTTAGTACACGTTACAATACAACTGTTACCATATTAATATGACTCATAATGCTACGTTAAACCTGTAGGAGCCTAAGGCTAAGTACTATAACAATTTAAGCTGACACGGACAGCGTAATAATAATACTTGGAGTGTGTAAAATAGACTGTTTATTCATCACTTTATATATGGGTATTTATAGAGAGACGCGATCGTTCATTTCTTTGAATGACATATTCTATAATTCTATTTACAATATATTCAAACGTTTCGGCCAGTCTGCCAAAGAGGATGACATACTCGGTAGCTACAAACCCTTGATTAAACCATACCGCTCATAATATAGTGTATAGAAGCTTATAAAAAGAGACAGTGGTACCAAAATCATAAAAGAAACAAAACCTACTTTTTATACACATCTGAGACTTTGTACGCTTTGGTAGTTTTCCAATTATAGCACTAGAGCGCATTATGCGGCATAATGCTTAACGTTGAATGTTTCAACTCCAGCAACGCTTCGCACAATCGAGCACTCTCAAAAGTAGTGTTTTCGCTTGATGTGTGCAATAGATATCACCTCAGTGACAGAAAATTAACAAGTGTTTTTTCTTTAAATTGACATTAATCTTTTTTTTTCAACACTGAACTTAGCGCACTCTACCGGTGCATTTGAAAACTAATTCACATTCCAATTAAGCTTCAGCATAATTCGGCATTGTTCGCCACTGAGTCGCACTATGCTCTGTAATTGGAAAACTACCTTTAGAAGAGAAGACAATACTACAAACATAGACGTTTTAATCCATAACGAATTAATAAATCACTATCAATGATAGTGTCTTAGCTAAGTTCAAAAGTAGATCCATTATTACTTGCTTTAAAGATTTATTTTCAAAACATTTTTTTCTTAATGTAATACAACTTGTGAAGAAATGGTATAATAATAAATACATAGTCAAGATTCAATTTATTAAACAACATTTAGAATTCCTTCAAATGCTGAAATCAAAAGAAATGATTTATCATCGCGTTTTATGTAAATTCATTCCCTTTCTGTAAACTCTGAAACTTTCATATTTTATTTCAGTAGCTTTGTAGTTTAATTGCTGGCAACATTCATTGATACAATTCAAGTTTCGCTCATGGCGTTGCTTTTGTCTAATTATTATAGGAAAGAAACAATTAGTTTAATGCCGCAAAATCGAGTGAAATTATAATTAAATATTAGCATTACATTATGTTATTATTATATTGCCTAAAATAGTATTAATTTTGTGATAATGGATAGTAAAACATCGGAATGGCGACCCGGCCCAACCGTGTGTCGTTGTTGCCTTGCAGAGGGATGTTACAAAGATATATCTACTGAATACTTTTGGATGGGAAAGAGGGAAGTGTACGCTGAAATGTTGTCGGAAACCTTAAATGTGTCTGTAAGTAATTATTTGTAAACTGTCTTTGTTTCGACGCTATGGCGTCCATATTGATTATTGAGATGTAATCCGACTAATTGAAAAAGTTGATTCTCTCGTGCTATTACATATCTTGAGTTTATCTTCAATTTGGTCGGATTTGAAATTCAATAAAGTCTGACCAGGTTGTTAGGAGACTGATATAGTTTTTGTAATTTTATATATATAAAATAATAATTGATAATCAATGCGGCCTGACCGTGACCAATTTCTTTCTCAGCTAATGTCTTTCTTCAGTTACTTTTTATAAAAGAAAATTTTATTGGAAACAATTTAAAACTATTGAATAGTAGCGTATCGATAATCATCAATAATGTAAAATACAAAAATAAACAATTAATTAATTGTACACTAATAATTTAAAATACTCTAAATTCCGATTCGTACATATATAGAGTCCGCGATTATTTTGGATAAAAGAAAAAATACGTTTTTGTACGCCTATAGATGTTAAATTGTAAGCTTAAGGATTAAAAAAAAATACTTCGTCTTTAATTTTACAAAATATAGAGACGGGTAGACGCGATCGAATTGAAGAGCGACACCATGAACTTGTTGAAACATGGAACATTTCGTGGTACTCACGTATTAACGCCACCGCAGTTGGCTGTCTTTCGTTCGTAAGTCTCATCTAACCTAACCGAACCGAGACGGGAAAATTGAGAAAAATAAATCGGGTAGGTTAGATACAAAATATCAATATTATATGTACACAAGCCGCTAAACTAAGTGTCGCTATTCTGACGCAAGCCGCGCAACCGCAATACGGTCGGTCACTCTTACTGACTTGTCGCTGAAGAGAAATGAGCGGTAGAGGCACGCTGAAGCTATTACTGGTTTCAGCATGAATGGGTCGGCTCGTCCGCGGTAGTACCACCCTCTCATAGAAAACCGACGTCAAGTAACAGTGTTTGCATTGTTGCCTTTCGATCGGTCAGTGAGAGTCAGGTGCCCACCGCCCTTCCCCTCTCCTCTCCCCCCTCATTCCCTTTCCCCCAAACAGAGGCTGGCAACGCACTTTCGACTCCCCTGGTGTTGTTAGTGTCTATGGACGATGGTGATCACTTAACATTAGGTGACCCGCCTGTTAAAATAAAAAAAATACAAGTTTCCTGTGATCATCTCAATGTTCTAACAAGAACTTAGATGATACTTACTTACTTACTTAGATGTTACCCACAAGTTGATTTGACAGTTATGATAAAAAAAAAATCATGAGTTTTGTACTGTCAAAAAACCGCTCAGTGCGCCTAAAAAAGGTTTCACTTCAAAAATCGTCCAAAAGAAATTACGTACACACGTATAATACAGATGCATGCATCTCGTAATTATTGTATTGTGGTAAATGCTATGCTTGTAAATACAAGCGTTCTGATAATACAGATGCATGCATCCCGTAATTATTGTATTGTGGTAAATGCTATGCTTGTAAATACAAGCGTTCTGATAATACAGATGCATGCATCCCGTAATTATTGTATTGTTGTAAATGCTATGCTTTTAAATACAAGCGTTCTGCATTCGTAATATCACGTCAATACTAACTGTAGCTGTTAGAGTCAGCTAAAGCTATTACTGGTTTCAGCATTTCTGGCTCGGCACGCCCGCGTTACTACCACCCGACCCACAGAAACACACACGTGAAGTAACAGTGCGTGCATTGTTGCGCTTCGTTCGGTCAGTGAGAGCGCCGGAGGCTCACCTCCCCCTACCCCCCAAACACAGTCTCGCAACGCACTTGCGACTCCCCTGGTGATGCTAGTGTCTATGGACGGCGGTGATCACTTAAAATCACTTATCACTTATCATCACACATCACACTTATCATCACACATCACACTTATCATCACATAACATGAACCGCCTGTTCGTTTTCCTCCTATGATATAAAAAAAAAGTTTATCTTATTGCGCGTAGCACAAACACACGCATACATGCGCAAGCGCCCTGCGCCGCTTAAATGAAACAGCAGGAGCAGGCATATATTTTCACCGCACGCTAGAAAAAGAGAGGGATATTACTTCCTCTCCTATGCCGCGCCCTCGGTCTACACCCTCCGTCTTACGAATTTTCGATCAGGTCACGTGTCCTGACGCGAGTTCAACATTTGGTACCCATCCCAAAAAGTGCACAACGCCTCTAAAGAACTTTTCACTTCAAAAACTGCCACGCTGAATTATAATTACATATAACAAATTATTTTTCATACCGTTGGGAAAAACGCAGTGATCTATCATTGTTATTTGATATATTATTTTTTATCATTACATAGTATAAAACAAAGTCTGCTTATCTGTCTGTCCGTTCGTGATAAACTCAAAAACTAATTAACGGATTTTCATGCGACTTTCAGCAGTGGATAAAGTGATTCATGAGGAAGGTTTAGGTATATAAATTCTCAAAGTTTTTTTTTATGATCAGGGCGGGACAACGTCCGCCGGGCCGGCTAGTGTATTATAATTGTATGAATACTAAAAACTTCATGATTTTTTATATTGAAACTATTAACATTAGTCTGGCTTTCCCAGCTATTGACACTCGGAATCAATAATTATTATATGCATTTTATTAATGAGTCAAACATATGATGGGGCTACACAATCTCGGTAGAAAACGTAAATATTAGACTACACAGGCCGCTAGTGTGACGCAAGCCGCTTTACTAGCATGTCACGACGCGAAATCATAGTCCGGTGAAGCTGTAAAGACCTTGCCAGGTCAATAGCGTAGTCAGTTCGAGAAAACAAAAAAAAACAGCGAAAACATAATTTTATCTCCTGCCAAAATTACCGCTCGGCGTGTCTATAGAAGTTTTTTTTTTTTTTTACAGTATCGGTCACTTTAATGTCGACTTACAAGTAGTAGCGCACACGACCAATATCATCGAATGAACGTTTGCCAAACATACGAACGTTTGGCAAATACGTAATTGAATTTTAATGTTTATTATATATGAAAATCAAGTATAGTTTAACAAGGATCGCGTATCGCACACAGTCAAAGAACACGCAAATCTAAATCTTATATACTAATACAAAGAAACCCAATTCCATTGAGATCAATTAAATACATCCATGGGAGTTTCTGGCGAGATATTATTAGTGTGTCATGAGTAGAGGAAGACCGAAAAGGATATTGGATGGATTGTGTGAAAAATGATGTGTGTAAAAGGTTTGAATACTGAGATGACATCTGATAGGCGAGAGTGGAAAAGGAACACGTTTTTTTGAAGTTATACTTCTTTTGGCGCGTTAGGGAAAAATGATGAGAGCAAATTTTTACGATTTACGCGCGCACACCGTCACGATAAACCGACACCCTGAAGTTAGCTATAGTCAACATTTTGTTTCTTTGTATTTGTTGTTTGTATTTCTTTGTATTAAAACTTTCAATGTATTAAACACCTCTTTTCTATTGTTAATGTCGTTTTTTGTACAAACGTTAGAATAAGGCGAAAGATAAAATTTTTCAAAAGATTTTTATCTTGTTACGCCAAAGAAGTATAACTTTTAACGCGTGTACATAAGTACACACACACACTTTTCTTTATATCATAGGTGGGAAACGAACTGGTGGGTCAACTGGTGTTAAGTAATCACTGCCGTGCATAGACACTAGCAACACCAAGGGAGTCGCAAGTGCATTGGCAGCCTGTGTTGGGGAGTGAGGGAGAGAGGGGAGGTGGGCCTCCGGTGCTCTCACTGACCGAACGAAACGCAACAATGCAAGCATTGTTACTTCACGTCGGTGTTTCTGTGACTGTGGAACTGTGAAAGTTTCCGCATCAAAAAAGGCGAGGCAGTGATAAGGACTGTTGACAAAAAAAAAGGGGAAAAAAATTAAAATAAAAAAAAAAAAAAAAAAAAAAAAAAAAAAAAAAGGGAAAAAAAAAAAAAAAAAAAAAAGAAAAAAAAAAAATGAAAACTCAAAGCAGTGAAATAACTATGATCTCTTTTGAATTCTTAAGTGAATTATAATTATTTAAATTTCTTGAAAAACCCAAGATGCACACTTAACGTCTCACAGCCCGCACACAAAAATGAGTGTTGGAAAAAAAAGTTTTGGATTATGCAGTCGTTTCAAATAGGCTCGTGTTGCTTGCGTCCTTGTATAAACGACTTTAAATCATTCAGGTGAGGTTGAATTTGCAAAATTCATAAGTTTATCGCGTAACTATAACCACGTATGTAGGTATGTTATTTTTTGTTTTTGCGGCCGGTGTTGAATGCTACTTTTATTGGAGACTGTGTCTTGGGTTTTTATGTTTATTTATTTATTCCATATAGGTCCCTTCACAGCTGACAATGCGCATGTGCAAAAAGAATACAATATATGCAATACGCCAATTACGAAGTACACAGTTAGGTATGACAATATACAGGGTGAACTTTTTTAATGCCACCTGGAGGGAAAGTACCCTAAATAACAGAGATAGCAAATTTTACTTCAAAGATACACTTCTTTATTTTTGAAAGGAGGTTGCATTACAAACACGTGTTATTGCAATCGTTTTATCTAAATAGTACTTAATTTGTCATTTTAATTGATAAATAACGTCATTGATAAATTATTGATTACTAACAAACGTAAACAGAAACAGATGGATCTTTGAGTAAAAGTGCTTTAACTTGACCCATTGAATTTATAAGTACCGATTTCATGGTTTTCCTTTCATTAAATTTACCAAGTATGTTAGAGAGATTTCATCCTTGTGATTGACCCTAACAATCGATGCAATAAAATTACACGGTGTAATTCATACAGATTTTAGTCGGTTCGATTCCCGGGTGAAGCAAGAGAATTTTCGAAAATCTTTGAATGCAGTTTCATTTCTTTTCAAAAATAAAGGAATGTTTCTTTGGGGTACAATTTGCTATTTACTCTATTATTTAGAGTACTTTCCTTCCAGGTGGCATTAAAAAATTCTACCCTGTGTATTATTAGGGAGAGAACAGGTTGCTTTAATTAAAAATAAAATTATGAATCTAGGTACAACTATAGGTGTGTGTGTGTGTGTGTGTGTGTGTGTGTGTGTGTGTGTGTGTGTGTGTGTGTGTGTGTGTGTGTGTGTGTGTGTGTGTGTGTGTGTGTGTGCTGTGTGTGTGTGTGTGTGTGTGTGTGTGTGTGGTGTAGAGTTTTGTTTTATATGTGGGAGTGTATGGTGTGAGGTATGTTTACGTTATATGTATGTCAATAGGTATATACATTTTCATACAGTCTATCTATACGCTTCACTGTCATGTCGTGACACGAAATTATAGACCTAACTCCTTCCTAAACACCGCTTACCGTGTCTAATAAAATTTTCACTTAAAAAAAATTCTTCCCAGATCGCGTACTCCCAATCCGGCGGTCCGAATAGTAACAGCCGTCTGATCTGCGAGCCTTGCATCTCAAGATTGAGAGATGCTGCGGAGTTCAAACGTCAGGTCCAGGAGTGCGAGAAGACCTTCATGCAGCACCTAGACCCTGGCGTCTCCACCACGGTTACACTCGAAGTGGAGGGTGAGTTTCTAGTTTTTTTAATACGCTTGGAGTAGTGAACGAAAGTGAAACGTCACGCGCGGCTCGGTGACGCTCTAAATCGTATAAACTCGGTCGCAGTCGTCATAAACTATGTTTACCGTTTTTGTATTGTGTATGTCTTTCCAACTTTTCACTTTTATCGTGTGGTTGCAAGTACACATAACTTTTTTTTTTGTTATTAAAAATACAGCTCAATTATATTAGCAATGTTGAAGAAATGCAATCAGATCGCTTTTGAAGATATCCCTTTTGCTTTCCAATAAAAATATAATTTTCCCAATCGGATTATAAAAATTATGTTGTCAGGTAAACAATATAAAAAAAACTACAGTGTGTGTCATAGAGACATACGATAGAAGTGAAACTTTTGTATTACAGACACACATTTAATTTTTAAAAATGTACAACAATAAGCCAACGTGAGGCAGTGTTTAACTTTGGTCATCTGACGAGTATATTACAAGTTTCAAGGATCATTTTAATGAACCAACAAGTTCGAGAAAAAAAAGCCAACGCCAATATGGCGGCGTCTATGGCTCAATTCAAAATGATTCTATGATTGTATATATTACGCGACTTCGTCCGCACGGATTAGTTACTTTGGGCTAACGCTAACACGCAGCGGAAGCTCTCAAGAGGAAAAAGACCCTAATTTTAAGACATTCTTCATTGGTGCTTCGCTCCTATTGGTCTTAGCGTGATGATATATAGCCTATAACCTTCTTCGATAAATGAGCTACGTAATACTGAAAGATTTTTTTAAATGGGACTAGTAGTTCCTCCGATACGAAATATATATAAGAGTTGTTGAGGTATGTATGCTTGGTACACATATATGTTTCAACAACTCACATATGTATGAATAGTTAGCTTAGGTTAGTTCAGATAGGTCGCGAATTGCATGTATCAGGCAACAGCCCAAACCGAGGTGTGCCGCGCACCCTTGAGCGACTTGTCAAATAAAATCGGCTGAGTGCCTTAAGCGCTCGCCTCAGTAGTCCGGTGAAGCTGTTAAGACCTTGATAGGTCAATAGCGTAGACGGTTCAAAAAAAAAAACCAGTAGTTCCGGAGATTAGCGTGTTCAACCAAACAAATAAGCTTTATAATATTAGGTCTTTACCTATGAAATTGCCGTTTTGTATGAAAAAAATTAAACGATTTTTTTTCATGTATTTTTTATTTGTATTAATCGAAGTAATCACCCATGCAATCAATGCATCTTTGCCAACGCAGTGGCAGTTTATTGATGCCCTTCTTAAAGAAATCAGCTGGACGGGAGGCAACAAATTCTTCAAAGGCATTTTGTACTGCTTCGCGGGTATTGAATTTTTTTCCCGCCAAGGAGTTATCCAAATTCTGGAAAAAGTAGTAGTCTGTAAGCGCAAGGTCTGGTGAGTAGGGCGGATGACGGAGAACTTCCAACCCCAGTTCTTGCAACTTGGAGACCGTCTGCTGTGCAGTATGAGGTCGCGCGTTGTCGTGCAGGAGCAGCGGAGACAAGCGATTGACCAATGCTGGTTGGAGATGTGCCAGCTTCTCCATCATTGTGTTCAGTTCTTCACAGTACACATCTGCAGTAATGCTCACCCCGTTTGGTAAGAAGCTGTGATGAATCATACCGGCGCTAGACCATCAAACAGTGACCATCACTGTTCTAGGAGTAAGTTTTCGTTTAGGGCATTGTTTAGGTGCTGAACCAGGATCCAACCAACTTGCTGAGCACTTGCGGTTATCAAACAGAATCCATTTTTCATCGCAGGTAACAATGCGGTTCAAAATTCCTTCATTTGTGTGTCTGTTGAGCAGTGCAAGGCACGTCTCGATGCGTACGTCGCGCTGGCGATCATTGAGTTCGTGGGGCACCCATTTGTCAAGCTTTTTTACCTTGCCAATTTGACGCAAATGGACCAATATTGTTCTGACGCTAACGTCGAAAGCTGCTGCTAATTCAGCCGTAGATTGTGTATCATCAGCTTCCACAATCGCCTTTAATTCGTCATTGTCGACCAAAGTCTTCGGACGACAGCGAGGTTCATTTTTCAGGTCAAAATTCCCAGAACGGCAGCGAGCAAACCAATAACAGGTGGTGCGTTGGTTTGTAGTGTTAGCTCCGTAAACGTCGTTGATGTTGCGTGACGCTTGTGCCGCGTTGGTGCCACGACGGTACTCATATTCCATAATTACTCGAATTTTTAACGTATCCATGATGACAAAAAAGATTGAAATGCGATGAAAATGTAACACTAATCAATAAACAAAAGACTACTTTTGGAAAAAGAATTCCATGTTTTTAAAATAAAATTAATTTGAAATTAGAATTCTTAGCCAAACAAAAATTATTTTGATTTGAAATGGCCAGTACTGCAGAACGGCAATTTCATAGGTAAATACCTATTATTAGTACACACCTCGGCTTGGGCTGTTGTCTGACCCATGCAATTCGCGACCTATCTGAGCTAACCTAAGCTAAGCTACATATTCATACTTATATGAGTTATTGAAACGTATTAGTGGGCGCCCAGTGGTCGACATTCGACCATAATTCATTGATTTTTTAAAGTTTGAACTTTATTCGGGTTATTTTGTCATACTTCTATTATCAAAGGTTTTCATCATGGCTACTCAGTTATTTGCCACTTTTTTTAAACTGTATAGACATAAAAATCTATGTCTAAATGAAAATCAAAATTAATTATAAATTTGAAACAAAAACAGGCGGTTACATAAGGTGGCAAGGCTCTCAAATTCTAAGTAAAGATAACTAACTTTACGAAAATAAAGAAATTTATCGTAACTTGTGACATAATTATCAATTAATTTTACACGATATCATGGGTAGGTGGTATTTCTGGGTGATATTGAATTAAATGTAGTCTGTACATTATAAGGAATAGTGATACACCCAGTATCATCGTTTGGAAAAGTAATGGATACACAATAGAATCAAATAATGAATCCAAAACAAAGAAGTTTTTAATACTACCATTAAATTTTGAAAATGAATTCCTTTTTGTTCAAAATTTATCATCAACTGAAATAAATATAATTGCTACATCAAGTTAAACTGCACCATTGTAACCGCGGAGATCTAAGTCATGGATTACTTTCATGAGCAAACAAATTTTCTTATTTTGATTTTAGAACAAAAAAAAAATTAAACATAAACATACTAAATATTGAATTTGACTTTGGTAATATTGCTTTACTCTTATGACAATATGAAGCAAAGCGACATGAAGTGAAAGCAGTGGTGTCGCCTAAAATTTTTGACATTCAATACGATCAATTAGAATAATCATTATTTCAGTGGTTCCATAAATTTACTAAAGATAATTATTTAAATTATGAATTTACCTATTATATTATTACTAGTGGGCGCCCAGTGGTCGACATTCGACCATAGTTCATTGAATTTTTAAAGTTTGAACTTTATTAGGGTTCTTTTATCAATGGCATCGATTTCAAATATATTAGGTAGTTCAAATATCAATATTTTTTATTTAATTCGGATAATTTAATAATTAAGTTATTTTTCGCTTTTTAGTGCCTTATTAGTTTTTCACATCGAAGGTGGTTTATTTTTTTTTGTAAAAAAAATTATTTCCCCATTTTTAGTGTTCATAAATATATCTGGTTTGTAATGGGTATAATAAATCGGTTCCAATTTCACGAAAATACGTAGAGACGAAGTGGGTGAAAATCAAATAAACGATATTTCACCCCCTTAGGGGTTGAATATTTTCTTCAAATTTATATGGGACCACAGCTGAATATAACTAATTCAAATAAAAAAAGAATCATTAAAATCGGTTCATAATTTGCGGAGATATCGATTAACATACATAAAAAAAAAATACATAGAACCGAACGTAGTAACCTCCTCCTTTTTCGAAGTCGGTTAAAAAATACATACAGTCGAGCATAGCAACCTCCTTCGCAACCTTTTTTGAAGTCCGTTATTGACGGACGTCAAAATGTCTTTTTTATTTACATGTGTGTATATGTTGTGTAAAATTGAAGCAGTAGTGTGAGTAATGCATATTTTAATTAATTTAATGTACTTCTAATGCATTTTATATAAAATAAATAGCTTTCTGCACTTCTCCTCCATATAAACTTTAACTATGCCAAATTTCACGTTCATCCATTCACGCAATTCTTTTAAAAAGGGATACAAAATTTTGGCTTCACGTATTAATATATATGATAAAATTAACCTACAATTTGACCAGTTGATTTCAAAGGGCATGTAAGGCATGCAACGTCAGTCATGTTAAAAATATTGAAAAGGTAAAATATTGGAACGTAAGAGTGACGGACATTTTGACGGATGTCAAAATGTCTTTTCCATTTATATGTGTATACTAGTGGGCCCGGCAGAGGTTGTCCTGCCCTGATTATAAAAAAAAATCCTTGACAAATTATATACTAAAACGTTCCTCATGCATCCCTTTACCTACTTGTGAAAACCGCTAGAAAATCCGTACAGTAGTTTTCGATTTTATCGCGAACAGACAGACAGACAGACACGGAAGGGGACTTTGTTTTATACTATGTAATGATATGTTATGTAAAATTCGAGCAGTTGTGTGAGTAACGTATATTTTAATTAATTTAATATGCTTGTAATGCATTTTATATAAAAAAAATAGCTTTCTGCACTTCTCCTCCATATAAACTTTAACTATGCCAAATTTCACGTTCATCCGTTCGTCCAATTCGCTATAAAAAGGGGTGCAAAGTTTTAGCTTCACATATTAATATATATGATAAGTGTACCAAGCATACATATCTCAACAACTCTTATATCTATTTTATAAGTAAATGGACTTAATACATTCAGATGTTACTTTATTAATCACTGTTTCTTACATTAGGTTCCACGCGGATGAAGTCGCGGGCACAGCTAGTCATTCATATTTTCCAATTATTAAATTAAGATTAAAAATGCGATTTTAATATGAATAGTTTCCCGAAAATTTTCAGTAAAATGCCTAATATATAAAAAAAAAATCACCAGCTCGTGGCTTTTTTTTTAAATTAAAGGTGCGATAATATGTTTGTTATTTCCCACAGCGCTACCGGAAGAGACTGACAATTCAGTGAAGATCGAACGGGTAAAGACGGAAAAACAGTACAGCGATGACGATTTCGGTGGGAATGATTTCGCCGCCGCCGATGACGACGACGATGACGATGATCGTGAGTATTTCCATTTTTTTTTAACTCGACATCACTATTACTTATAGGTCAGATTAAGCGAGGAATATATAATTACTTGAGGCGTTTTGAGGATTTTTTGACCCCTCCTTGTAACCTGGTGAGATGTCCTTAGGTTTGTATAGATGAGTATGAAATTTTGTGGGATTTAATTGGGTAAATTAGGACATGATGCCTTTCACCCAGAATGTCCGGGCAAAATCACCTTTTGAAATCTTAAAATTTCACACAATATGTTTAATTTTTTATATGAATGAGTATTTAAAAGTTTTATAAACATTTTGTGACATTATATTTACATCTAGCCCCTGCCCGCGACCTCGTTCGCGTGGAATAATTACTTTGGGCTAACGCTAACAGAGTGCAAGCTCTCAAGAGGCAAAATCCCGATTTTGATATATTCTTCATTGGTGCTCCTCTCCTATTGGACTTAGCGTGATGATATAACATTCCTCAACAAATGAGCTATATAGGACCGAAAGAATTTATCAAATCGGACCAGTAGTTCCTGAGATTACCCCCTACAACGTCACAAACTCACAACGTCATAAACTTTACCTCTTTATAATATTAGTATATTAGTATAGATGTGTTCCTGAATCAAGTTTCATTTAATTAACTGTTCAGTTATAAAATGTATTTTTCTTTTAACAAAAAAAAAAAAATAAATAAACGTCTTTGGCTTAAGTATTAAACTTAGATATATGGTGTCCTGGAATATATAAAGTAATGACTATTTTTGCTATAGATCTTATTTATTTTTCTTTATTTCAAATCATTCAGACAGCGCATGCCATGATATAGTATTTTTGCCTATTTAAATTATATTTATTGCGATTAATTATTAGAAATATATATTTACCACAATAAAAAGTATAACGTTCAGGGACAATATACCTCTCTAACAGAGAAAGAATTTTCATAATCGGATCAGTAGTACTGGTGATCTCCCCAAACGTCCAAACTCAATGTTTGCGAGACCTCTTTATAATATTACTATAGAATCGCGGTCCCGGGGGACGTTATCTGTGAAAAGCGCATGAAAATCCGTTTAGTAGTTTTTGAGTTTATCGCGAATAGACAGACAGACAGACACAAACGTGGCATAGGACTTTGTTTTATATTATGTAGTGATTATTTTATCTAACTGAACAAACTTAAGAACGCATAACGAATATCGAGCTGCTGGTAGTTAAAATACATTCCTCAAAGTGCAAAATTGCTATAATATAAGTAAATAATATATAGTGACCTATAGTCTACTGTCGTTATCTGTCCAAGCCAGGCACTAAGACTTATTTTCTACCATCTAAATTTTGGTGTCTGATTCAGGCGTTAGCCAGAGTGTCTCAACCCTGAAATCTCTTTACAGTCAATGACCTATAATCTGTCTTTGTCGCTCGAAGTCAGATACTATGACTAATAAGTGTCTTAGCAAGGATGAATATATTCTTTTGGGTATGTCTGAATTAGACACCATCTGGAGTCTCTCAACCCTGAAATTTCTTTACAGTCGATGACCACTGGCCTATAGTCTACTGTCCTTGTCGGTTTACGCCAGGCACTAAGACTGATGAGTGTCTTACAGAGGTAGAAATTATTCTACTGTCTATATATTGGGTATGTCTGAATTAGGCACCATCCCGAGTCTCTCAACCCTGAAATCTCTTTACAGTCGATGACCAATGGCCTATAGTCAACTGTCTTAGTCGATCGACGCCAGGCACTAAAACTAATAAGTGTTTTAGTGTCTTAGCGAGGTAGAAATTATTCTACTGTCTATATTTTGGGTGTCTGAATCAGGCGCTAGCTGGAGTGTCTCAACCCTGAAATCTCTTTACAGTCGATGACCAACCGCTCACGAAGTTCGCTAGCAAAGTGCCCAAGAAGGAGTCCGTCGATCTCTTGGACTTGTTCGACAACTCACAGATAACGCTCAAGAGGAAGTCGAAAGCGAAAACGCCAGCGACGAAGAAAGCTAAAGTCGCGAAAAAGGAACCGGTTAAGGCCACCGCTAGTAAAGCGGTCGCGAAGCCGGTTGCGAAGAAAAAGAAAGGTAGGCATCGATTTTGATTCATACAAACCGTGTCGGATGAGCAGAGTTGATGTAAACGCTGATAGTCATTTTGAAGTCTATGGGGAAATTTGAAAAATTTGGGAACATTTGGAACTATGTTTTGGATAAACAAAAAGGCTTTAATATTTTCAATTTAAATAATCATTCTCTTACCCCTTATTCCATATAAGTATCCGATACGTCGTGTTTTCCTCTTCCACTCATATATGTATGAATAGTTAGCTTTAGCTTAGGTTAGCTCAGAAAGGTCGCGAATTGCATGTATGAGGCAACAGCCCAAGCCGAGGTGTGCCGTGCACCCTTGAGCTAGTTGCCCAAATAAAATCGACTGAGTGCCTTAAGCGCTCGCCTTAGTAGTCCGGTGAAGCTGTTAAGACCTTGCTAGGTCAATAGCGTAGTCAGTTCGAAAAAAAAAAACCTCTTCCACTCTCACCTGTCAGATGTCATCTTAGTATTCACACCTTTTACACACATACCATTTGTGGTGGTGCTCACACTAATCCATCCACGGATTCAGATAAATGGGTCGGCTCGCCCGGGGGGGTACCACCCTCTCAAAGAAAAAGAGGAGGAGAAAGAGTGTGTGCATTGTTGTGTTTTTTTGGGTGTGGGGGGGGGGGGGGCCCCCCCTCCCCTCCCTTCCCTTTTCCTTCTTCCCTGCCTCCCCCCCCGGGGGTGGGTTCTCTTGTGGTGGGGGGGTATGTGGGGGGGGTGCCCTCCGGTGCCTAGGTGCCTGTATAAAAAAAAAAACATACCATTTCTCACACAATCCATCCACGCATTCTCCGCTCTACCTCTCTCCTATAGCCGTCCATCTTCATACTTTAAACTTTTCTAGTTACATGACTTACATCTCTCCTCATGACATGCCCGTACCATGCTAACTTATTACTCCTCAACTTCTCTGTCACCGGTGCTATTTTCAAACTTCTTCTTACATACTCATTCTTAATCTATCCATTCTAATTACACCAAACATCCGTTAACTGTTAATGTTACAATCACCTACCGGATCCAATTGTAACATCTAGTTTGTAGGTGGTAGAGGCACGTTGAAGCTATTACTGGTTACTGAATGGATTAACTCGCCAGGGGTAGTAACACCCTCTTATAGAAAACCGACGTGAAGTAACAGTGCTTGCATTGTTGCGTTTCGTTCGGTCAGTGAGAGCGCCGGAGGCCCACCTCCCCTACCCCCCTCCCTTTCCCCCAAGCACAGGCTAGCAACGCACTTTCGACTCCCCTGGTGTTGTTAGTGTCTATGGACGGTGGTGATCACTTAACATCAGATGACACTCCAGCTCGTTTGCCTGCTATGACATTACAAAAAAATATCTATTTTACTTTTAACAAAAATAAAGCATCTTTTTGTCTGAGATATTAGATAGACTATATAGATTTATATTTAGATATATAGTGGACTTATTTGTAAAGCTAAAAGTAATCAATATTTCTGCTATACATCTTTTTTCCTTTATCTCAAACTGTTCAGACAGTGCATGGAATATTATATTATTTTTTGCCGATTTCAATTACATTTATTGTGATTAATTATTAGAAATATATATATATACTAGCGGACCGGGCGGACGTTGTCCTGCCTTGAAAACAAAAAAAATCCTAAAAGTCGATCGCAGCGCCACCTGCCGGGTCCAATTGTGAATCTAAACCATTCTCGAATCTCCACGAACACACACAAAAAATTTCATCAAAATCGGTCCAGTCGTTTAGGAGGAGTTCAGTCACATACACACGCATACAAGAAATATATATATTAAGATTACTATAATAAAAGTTATAACTCTTAGGGATAACGTAACCTTTTAACAATGAAAGAGTTTCCAAAATCGGATCAGTACTACTGGTGATTATCCCGAACATCCAAACTCACAAACATTACTTCTTTATTACATTAGTACATATTAGCGGGCCTGGAAGACGTTGTCCCGTCCTGATAATAAAAAACAGCCTTGACGAATTATACATCTAAACCTTCCTCATGAGTCACTTTATCTATTGGTGAAAACTGCATGAAAACCCGTTCAGTAGTTTTTGAGTTTATCGCAAACAGACGTGGCAGAAGACATTGTTTATAATATGTATTGATATTAATTATGAATATAGCGTTGATACCAACTCTGCTTGACGACTTACTTTTATGGCTTCTCTGATAGAACGATAACTCGCGACTTGATAAAATTAACGATTAAACTACTTGACCTTTATTAGAGACTTTATATTGAGAGTAGCGTATCCGTTTCCGTTCGCCTCTCTTTCTACCTTGTATAGCTATCCGTTTCGCGCGTTCTACTATTCACTAGTGGGCGGGGCCTAAGCCGTGCTCGTGAGCCACGCTCGATTTGTTCCTCATTAGCGTGATGTCTTTCGTTCGAACAACTTGTGCTCCTCTCGAATTTGCTATATTCCGGGTATAATTAAATCTATAGAAAAAAAAACAATTGTCGTATGTATGTATGTAAGCGGTATCACCTGAGAGAGAACGGCTACGCCTATTTCCCTAATGTTTCCTTTGTTGTGTTTGCAATCGTCAGGACAAGATCTTTGTGAAAGAAAACGTTTGAAAAATCATACAGAAATGGGGGTTTTTTTATATATCATAGGAGGCAAACGAACGGGTTGGTTACCTGATGTTAACTTATCGCCGCCGTCCGTAGACACTAGCAACACCAGGGAAGTCGCAAGTGCGTTGTCGGCCTGTGTTTGGGGAGAGTGTTAGAGGGGGAGGGGAGGATAGGGGACGTGGGTCTCCGGCGCTCTGACTGTCCGAACGGTTGGTTACGAACGGGTTGGTTACTTGATGTTAAGTGATCGCCGCCATCCATAGACACTAGCAACACCAGGGGAGTCGCAAGTGCGTTGTCGGCCTGTGTTTGGGGAGAGTGGGGGGAGGGGGAGGATATCGGAGGTGGGTCTCCGGTGCTCTGACTGTCCGAACGGTTGGTTACGAACAGATTGGTTACTTGATGTTAAGTGATCGCCGCTGTCCATAGACACTAGCAACACCAGGGGAGTCGCAAGTGCGTTGTCGTCCTGTGTTTGGGGAGAGTGGCGGTGGAGGAGGATAGGGGAGGTGGGCCTCCGGCGCTCTGACTGTCCGAACGGTTGGTTACGAACGGGTTGGTTACTTGATGTTAAGTGATCGCCGCCATCCATAGACACTAGCAACACCAGGGGAGTCGCAAGTGCGTTGTCGGCCTGCGTTTAGGGGGAGTGTTAGAGGGGGAGGGGAGGATAGGGGACGTGGGTCTCCGGCGCTCTGACTGTCCGAACGGTTGGTTACGAACGAGTTGGTTACTTGATGTTAAGTGATCGCCGCCGTCCGTAGACACTAGCAACACCAGGGAAGTCGCAAGTGCGTTGTCGGCCTGTGTTTGGGGAGAGTGTTAGAGGGGGAGGGGAGGATAGGGGACGTGGGCCTCCGGCGCTCTGACTGTCCGAACGGTTGGTTACGAACGAGTTGGTTACTTGATGTTAAGTGATCGCCGTTGTCCATAGACACTAACAACACTAGGGGAGTTGCAAGTGCGTTGTCGGCCTGCGTTTGGGGGGAGTGGGGGGAGGGGGAGGAGAGAAAAGAGGTTATTAAGCACTGTTAGTTGAGGTGGGTGTTTCTGTGTGTCGGGTGGTAGTACCGCGGGCGAGCCGACACATTCATACTGAAACCAGTAATAGCTTCAGCGTGACTCTACCACCTACCAACTAATGTTGAATACTTAAATTATAAAATCTGTATTACGCATATCAAAGGACCTTGGAAACACTAATTTCCAGTTATTATTAGAATGATAATGGTGTGCGAATTTTTTTAGGCGCTCTTAACGGAATTAATTTTGAGGTTAGTTTTTAGCGCGACAAGTAGACGATCCTTCGTCACATATGTAGTTATGGTAGTAGCATTATTATCAGGATATGGTTTGTTTGAAAGAAAATGTTTATTGTACGAAAAAGGGAAATATTTGAGTTAAGAAATCTATATATATATATATATATATATATATATATATATATATATATATATATAAAAGTGACTGAGTGAAACTTGTTATTCACTTAGGGTTTCGAAATTCTGATCGGTAACCGTTTTTGTGTGATGATGCAGTGGAAGGTCAGAGTGTTGAAAACATCGGTTCACGTCCGATCACCGAAGTTAAGCGACACCGCTCGCGGTCAGTACTCGGATGGGTGACCGCCGGCGGTTACCGCGTGATAATTTAATTTAAACGTTTCCCTGTAATACAATAGTTTGCACTTCTATCGTTTGTCTCTACGACACATCCTGTTTTTTATTATTATAGAGTAACAAACATTCATCAATCTCCACAAACTTTTGAGTTTATATTAGTGAAGTTCTATCAGAAAACCCATAAATATAAAAATTGCATGCGTGTTAACTATAAGCATTTCATATGGATATGTCTCGTATGACCAAATAAGACCAACTTTTAACTTATTACTTTACAGTGATATTTTATAATGAATAATCTATAATACATTTTATAATAATATTTTTTATAACAAATGCATTATTAAAGTCAATATTACATACAGAATTCATTATATTTTTACTCGTATTTCATATGTCCCGTTAAAAAATGTATATTGATTTGTCGAGAATTACAGAAATTAAAAAATCAGAACATATAATCATGTTCATTTAATTTCTGATTATAGTCTTATGCCGATTTGATTCATGTCTCGGGTACAATAAATATTTTTCGATTAAAAGTGTACCCCGTGTACTTATTTGTACTCCTGGTAAGGTTTATCCAAAATTCCATAATGCTCGGTTTAGTAGTTAATCCGTGAAAGTGTAGCAAACTGAGTGACATTCATATTTATAATTGATTCGTATTATGTGAACCGAGCAGTGAATAATAAAAAAATATATATATCTGCAACTAGATGCGCCCGCGACTCGGTCCGCGTGGAATCTAATGTAAAAACAGTGATTAATAAAATCATCTGAGTATATTAAGTCCATTTACTTATCTACTTTTATCTCGTACTTAGTTAAGTCGCGTCGTCATTAAAATTACAATAACTTTTGATAGAGTTAACTGATTTTAATTGAAACAAAGACTAAATGATACTCGAGGATATGCTTTATGACTTTCTTGGTGAGGTTTTGTCATGAACGCAGTAGTATAGCTGTGATGCGTGTTCATACAAACAGACAGACATTTCTAAAAATGATTGAAATGTATTTTATTACTTATTCCTACCAAGACACCTGCAACAATTCCTTTTTCACAGTAATCTTAAAAGTGCAGACACGTTACGATTTACATTCTTACTAGCGGGCCCGGCAGACGTTGTCTCGCTCCGATTATAAAAGTATCCTGGACAAATTATATACCAAAACGTTCCTCGTGAATCACTTTATCCGCTGGTGAAAACCGCATAAAGATCCGTTCGGTAGTTTATGAGTTTATCGCGAACAGACAGACTAAGGGACTTTGTTTTGTACTATGTAATGGTTATATGTATGGGTATAGATTCTAATGAACTGTATGTAATATTGGTTTTTCTCTGTGTCACTATTTTTCAGGATTAGCATTAAATTGTTTTTGTTTTCATTGTGTCCGTGTCTCTATTACAGCGTTTAGGTTTTGTTATTCTTTCTAATTTAGCAGTCAATCCTGATTATTGAATAAAAAAAATTAAAAAAAATACCGCCCTTATTAAGTGGGTAATATTGACAAATCGTGTGACAATATGTCGGCTCCCTTGTTTAGACCTTTCCAGAAGGTCTTTGTGACATTTAGAATTCAAGCTCCTTGGTATTATGTAGTGCACAACCAAAGAGTCGAATGTCGACCAAGATTATGAATGAAATAGTCCTAAAAATTCACTAAAATCCTCTTAAATAAATAATAGTTTAATTTTTTTTTTAGTTAAAATTGTTTTACTTTTTTTTTTTCGGATTATTGCATTGTCATCGACCTTTGACAGGTGTGCAAAGTTTGAATTAAATCTGATCGTTCAAAGTAGGACAAAATCGAGCTCAAAGGGGTCGGTTACAAACAAACATACATACAAACATACAGGTGAAGCTAATAAAAGCGTGATAAAATGCGTTTAGTCGCTTTGATTTTTTTTCTCTTAACTCTATATAGTGAGTCACGGCAATGATATTTATAATTAAGAAGCTGTTGGATACGTCATAAGCGCATCGACAGCGCCTTGTTAAAACTCGGCTAACTAGCTTACTTTTGACGGCTGCTCCGTCAATCCGCCCGTATCTGAGCGACATATAACTATTTCTTTTTCACCACCGATATTGAGAATATGCCGTCTTACTTCCATATTTTATCTAAGACAGTGTGGCGTCACAATATTACTCTACGTATGTGTGCGTTATCGTGCCATTTGTTTTGTTAAAATATCATCTTAGTAACGTATCTATAGCTTTTTAGTTATAATATCATTGGAGTTCCAGATGTAGATTTTTGGACTTTTTATATTTATTATTTGATAAACTTGTAGATACACAATTACGTAACTACGTACGTACGTACGTACGTAACTACTACGTTACTAAACGTATGCTGTTATTAGAATTTGATCTGATCAGAATATGAGGAATAGGTTTTTAGTACTTGTTTCTCTGGATAGAAGTTTCTCGAATTCGTCTTGTTATCAAACCTTTCCATATCGAATATCTCTGTCGACATGTCGATATTTCTCCCAAATTTGAATTTAAGATTAATTTATATTTGTTTAAATAGAGGGATGTTATTAAAAAATAAATTAAAAAAATACCTACTTTGTTTTATTCTATATTTGGATCTATGTATGCATTTCTATGGTTTTTTTAAATTATAAAGTATCTGTCGACACCACGAGGATGTATTCTAGGTGCTTCTGTGAATGATTGACGCAGCGGCGGAGACGGCTGTCGTCGAAATCCGTGCTCTAGTGCACGGCGCGGGTTCGATTCCCGTGTAAGCGAAACCAATCGTGGTCAGCGCACACGATCAATTTCGAAATACCATCGCAAACAAACAAAAAAAAAAAGGGGGAGAAGAAAAAAAAAAAAAAGAGGGGGAAGGAAAGAGGGGAAAAAAAAGAAAAAGAGAAAAAAAAAGAAAAAAAAAAAAAAAGAAAAAAAAAGAGGAAAAAAAAAAAAAAAAAAAGGGGGAAGGGAAAGGAGGGAGGGGGGGGAAAGGGGGGAAGAGAAAAAAAAGGAAGAAAAAAAAAAATAAAAAAAAAAAAAAAAAAAAAAAAAAAAAAGGGGAAAATTTAAAAAAACAATAAAAAGTATTAGTATATAAGATTTAGATTTGCGTGTTCTTTGACTGTGTGCGATACGCGATCCTTGTTAAACTATACTTGATTTTCATATATAAAAAACATCAAATTTCAATTACGTATTTGCCAAACGTTCGTATGTTTGGCAAACGTTCATTGGATGATATTGGTCGTGTGCGCTACTACTTGTAAGTCGACATTAAAGTGACCGATACTGTAAAGGTTTCCAGAAGCTTCTATATTTGTGAATATATCCAACGGACCGATTTATATAGAGGCTTTTTTAATACTGAAGCGATATATTAATCGCGTTCCTTAGACTTGCTTTTTGTTTATATATTTCGTTTGAGAGAGAAGGAGAGTCTCCAGGGGTCGTTCAAGAGTTCTCCTCTTGTTCTAGGAATTTATTTATTCACTATTTTGTATGTAATACGTAATAAATGGATCATCATCGTCATTAGCCTGTAAGGGACCCATTGCAGGGTTATGGGCCTCTTCTGGTATTTTTTATGGGTACAGCAGCTGAGGTGGACACTATATTCCTACTATAAAAACGGGCAGTTCGAGCAATTTACAGTTTGGGGCCTCGCGAATGATGAAAGACTTAAGTTTCAGGAATTCGGTATTTTAACTCTGTCCTCTCAATATATTCTTGATAATTTTACGTACGTCCGTAAAAACTTAGATAATCTGGATTTAGTAAAAGACCGACATAATGTAAATACTGGAAACATTAACAAACTGGTCACTCCATGTTTCAGGCTCACTAAGATCGGTAACAGATTTTTAGGTAAAAGTGTTAGATTTTATAACAAAGTCCCAAAGGACATTATTGATTTGTTACATATTTGGATTTGATTTGACTTCTCGAAGGAAGGTCTGGGCATAATCGGCACGCCAGCCCACGACGTATTCGCGATTTCAAACTATGAAAAAGCCACAGTTTTGTTTTTCCACATACAGTGGTACTACAAGATCATTTCTCAGGTTCAGGTTTCCTCACGATGCTTTCCTTCTCCGTCAGCCGATACCGTTACGAATTTAACATTAGTAAATGTACGCGAATTCCGAAAAATTCGTTGGTACATGCCGGGGTTCGAACCTGCGGACCTTCGGTTTGATATTCCACCGGTCAAATCGCTAGACGATCACGACTCATAATATACGAATATTCTTCCGAAAACATTTAATGAAACTTTGATTTGATTCCTTACTTTAACTTGTTACCCTTGGATGTTTTTAAGAACCCTGATCTCAAAATGACGGGTCATAGTTTTTAAATAATAGAATTACATAGTATAAAACAAAGTCCCTTACCGCATCTGTCTGTCTGTCTGTTCGCGATAAACTCAAAAACTACTGAACGGATCTCCGTGCGGTTTTCACCAGTGCATAAATTGATTCATGAGGAACATTTTGGTATATAATTTGTCAACGACTGTTTTATAATCAGGGCGGGACAACGTCTGCCGGGCCCGCAAGTATAGAATAAAATAAAAAAGCCGTATATTTCTTGCAAAGTAATACATAAAAAATCTTATAACTATGCTTATATTTATTAACAAGAACCTCTCGTCGGTTGAAGGCCTCCTCCAAAGAAGTCAATTGGTCCCTGTCTTGTGCTACCTTTAACCAGTTTGGGCGCGTTGTTTTTATATAGGTAGGCAATTTTTGAAAATTATAATTTTGACATTACGTAATATTTTTGTAACTCAAGCTGCATACAGTCTGTTGACTAGTACAGGGGTTCTTAAACTTTAAAAGATAAGGGACCACCAACCAATTACCTTTTATATTACGGAAACCCATATCACATGATTACAATTACAAATCAGCACTGAAATTTATATAAGAACATTTTTTTTAAGAAATGTTTAATATAACCGAAACACATTATTCGTGCATTGTCTCTGGCTACGTGCGCTGCCGGGCCATATATAGTCCGAGATGAATGCGTGCTAACCGCCTACCTATTTACATAAAAGTAACGAGTCCTTCTCATCACATATTTTGCGCTATTTCAAAATAATATTTGTAACCGTGGTGTTATGTAAAATAGCTATTAATAAATAATTTTGGCGGAACCTTGGTGATTATTCTACGGAACTCTTAGGTTCCGCGGAACCCAGTTTGGGAATCCCTGGACTAGTGCATCAGTTTTGGGACAGTCCAGAGGTGAAAAGGAATTTCGTCCATGGACGATAAACTATCCTTTTTGAAATAGTAAAATCGGTCACTTTAATGCTGGAAAAAGGTTTCCATAAACGAGTCAACAACCAGCGCTTCCATTCAGGTAAGTGGGTTAACATTAACTGAAGCGCGACTAATTAATTATCTAATCAGTTGATTGTTATAATTAATTAATCGCGTATACAAATGTCAAGTATTTTGTAATTAATTTATGTGTGTGTTGACCTATTAGTTACATACGTGAGACATATCCATATGAAAGGGGAAAACAAATCCCAATGTAACATTATAAATTTTTATGAACGAAATGAAATCGATCGTATAGTTTTAATTATATTTATTAGACCACTAAACCTCATGTACACTATTTTCTAAATTTATAGTTTATGAAATTTTAGAGAAGTTATACTTCCTTTGGTGCGTTATGAGAAATCGTTGAAGAGTTAATGTTTGGCTTGAAACGGAAGTTTTGTGCCGATGTAGCCAACACACCATGAAGTTAGTTTTAGTTTAAAACAGAAGTTGTGCGCGACGGTGTAACGTACCATGAAGTTAGTTTTAGTTTAAAACAGAAGTTGTGCGCGGCGGTGTAACACACCATGAAGTTAGTTTTAGTTTAAAACGGAAGTTGTGCGCGACGGTGTAACACACCATGAAGTTAGTTTTAGTTTAAAACAGAAGTTGTGCGCGACGGTGTAACACACAATGAAGTTAGTTTTAGTTTAAAACAGAAGTTGTGCGCGACGGTGTAACACACAATGAAGTTAGTTTTAGTTTAAAACAGAAGTTGTGCGCGGCGGTGTAACACACCATGAAGTAGTTTTAGCTTTAAACATAAGTTGTTAGCGCCGAAATAGCACCATGAAGTTTGTTTTAATTTGAAAAAGAAGTTGTGCGCGTCGATGTAACACACCACGTAGTTAGTGTGTAGACAGGTTCTTTTCAAATGTTATATAAACAATTGCTGAGAAATATAGAATTTTTATATAACTAGCGTTGTTCACTCAAACTTTTTTTATAGTATTTAATTTCGATGTTCGAACCTTTGACGCGCTTCAAAATGTTTGAATTGTGAGAGATATTTTTTTAATCTTTACGCCAAAGAAGTATAGCCTCTCCCTTTCGTACATAAGTACAACATATATACCGTATATTTTTGTATAAATTTGTAATTGTATTTGGGTGTAAATGAGGAATGTAGGAGAATCGTAATAATTGGTATATCGAAGTGTAGGTTTCGTTCATGAATTTCGATAATGTTTGTTGCATATATATATAAAAAAATCAGTTGTCTTTTTTGTAATGGCTATCTAAATTGTAGTATATTACGTACTCGTGTACAGTTGTATGACAGCTGATTTTTTCCCGGTAAATTAAGTTTTTCTTTTTTTTTAAATTATACACGTTTCTCTGATGTCCGATTTGGTGCATCATTTCTTGAACTCTTTTACATTACATTCCATATTACTTCTCTATGAATTTTAAATAATCGAATTGAAAACATAACGATAGGTGATTTTTTTATAATGTACTCGCAAAATTAATATTAAACGTATGGCGAGTAGAATGATTTGAATAATCCGGTGATATCCGATATTTCGGTAAAGTTACGCTTAACCATTGGGGTATTTGACGTTGATTGGTTGCCGAGATGTGAATGGAAACGTCAATTTATAAACGCGGTGGGGATATCTCGAGATGCGAAAAACGCGCCGACTACAATAGTGAAGTAAAGAAAGATGATGTTCTCTCTCTCTTTTTTTAGCGGAAAAAATGGATGTCGCACGAAGCAACGCGCAGACGATATTGCGTTGCACGACCGCCTATCCGTTCCGAGTGAACGATAAATGCATACTGTGCGTCTACTGCCAGGAGTTGTACGACGACCCGGACCTGTTCCGGAGGCACGTCGACGAGGAGCACGAGAATTTCACCGTGAATGTCGTCTTCCATAACCTACCGAAGCCGGAGTTCATTAAGGTCGACCTTACGAATCTACGATGCCGAATCTGCTCGAATAGTTTCGAGAATCTCGATACAGCCGCGGAACACTTGTACAACGTGCATGAAGAGAGGCTTGACCTTAACGGAAAGCTAGGCGTAATGCCGTATTACTTGCAGAAGGACGTCTTCAATTGCGCCGTATGCGGGAAGAGTTTCCCGTCCCTATTCCATCTCAACCGGCACACGATCACGCATTTCTTGAGTTATGTATGCCATGTTTGCGGCTGCAGCTACGTCGCCACGACCGGCTTACTCAGACACGTCAGATCGAAGCACCAGGATTACGAAGTCTCGTGCAAGAAGTGCCAGAAGGTCTTCCCTACGATGGAAGCGAAGGAGCGTCACCGTCGCACCGAGAAGTCGTGCCTGCCGTACTGCTGCCCGAAGTGCTTCGAGCGGTTCCTCGATTGGAAGTCGAGGAAGCGGCATATGGAGACGGCTCACGGCCAGTCGAGGAAGGTCTACCGTTGTGCCGATTGTAACCTGGAGTACAATAGCGAGAACGGTTACTACGACCACTATAGGCTGCAACATTCCGAAGACTGCGCCATGTGTAAACACTGTGGGCTGAAGTTCGCATCTCGGTATCGTTTGAGACGGCACATCACTAAGCATATATTGTAGATCAGTTATTTTTCTACTTGCTCCACATACCGCGTCTTTTTACTCAATTATTGATTCAGTAGGCACCTTAGTTTATCTTTATTGTGTGTATAAAAGCGAGGATTCTGAAGAACGTTTTGGTATGATGCCCTCGTGAGATTTCTAAAATTGCACCTCCCGCCGCTGGCTGATTGACCATCCATTCACTGTAAAACCTAACAAAATCTCCAGAATCGTCATTATGCGTAGCGTTGTAGAATGAGTTACTCCCGGTGAGGTTTTTGACGGGATCTTAGGCTAACATGTATACTCGCCAATTAAGTTTTAAACGTCTACTTGTCACACTTACGAAATAGCCTACATAGGCAGGGGTTACGACGAAAGCATCGTGAATTTTTGGCGGCGAGTCTTAGTCTGTAATGTAGGGACTTTAATATTTTATTCATAATCTTGTGTTATCTGAATCTATATTTGGAATTGTGGGTGGTATTTTACGTAATCTAGTTGGGTTATTGTGCGCAAGTGGGTAAGTGGATGGAAAATAAGAGCACGGAGCAAGAATTCTGAGATGCCGCAAAAACTCCCTGGTAATTTTTAACAACTGGGCCGCCATCTTGTTGGAACATTGGAATTATCACAAGATACTTGTAATGTTAGTTACGTAATTGACAATGGCAGTAATAATCTAGGAGATTGATAGCTAAAGATGAAATGAAGACGAAGAGTTACCCTGGGGTTATGACATGGGGCTCTTCAAAAAGGTATTGATATACGCTCGTCATGGCCAACAACTTAACAGTGACACCACTGGTGTTGCAGTTGTCCATAGGCGACGGTAAACCTTCTAACATCAGACGGGCCGTCTGGTTGTTTGCTGCTCATTGGCATAATAGAATAGGTACAATGTGGAGAAAATGTATCAGTTCCATATGAAGTGTTTTGCGAATGGAATTTATATGTGTGTATGTCAGTGTGTTTCTGTAGATGTGTGAGCGTTTATTAAAAGTGTACGTCGTTATTTAACGAACTCGTTCGTTAGTTGATGTTTAATTTTTTGTTTGTTTGTTTAATTTCGCAATTTAGTCTAGTTTTTGAGGGACTATAGATGGTAGTTTATAAATCTGGTTTCATATTCGAAGCGTAAACGATTGCGCTATAAGGTTGTAGTTTTTATTAATGTTGGCAGCTTCATACGGTTTCTGTACTCTTCATAATTAAGTACTAGATGTGCCCGCGACTCGGTCCGCGTGAAGCGGTATGTAATAAACAGTGATTAATAAAGTCATCTGAATGTATTAAGTCCATTTACTTATTCTACGTTTCTCTCGTACTTACGCCGCGTCGTCATTAAAGTTACAATAACTTTTGACAGAGTGGACCGATTTTAATGAAACAAAGACTAAGTTATTCTCGAAGATTGCTATATTTTCTTGTCAACCCAATACTTTAGCAGCGATGCGTGTTCATACAAACGGACAGACATTTCTAAAAATTATTGAAATGTATTCTATTACTTATTCCTAGACACGTGCAACAATTTTTTTTACGAAAATATAAAAAGTACAGACACGTTACATTTACATTCTTATTATATGTATAGACGTTTCAATTGAATTTGCGAAATATGACGGTGAAAAGTGAAATAAGGAAGTTTCGAATAACTTGACTATATTGTTAATTACATCTTAGTTACATTACTTTATATCAGAATTAGTGATAAACTCATATTTTTTCTTGAAACTTACAGTATCTCCTCAAATTATACTGCTAGAACTTTACACACGGAGTAAATCTGTAAGTGAGATATTGTATTCTGAAAAATAATTACTTTTTTTTTATGTCATAGCAGGCAAACGAACAGGTGGGTCACCTGATGTTAAGTGATCACCATCGTCCATAGACACTAAAAACACCAGGGGAGTCGAAAGTGCGTTGCCAGCCTGTGTTTTGGGGAAAGGAGAGGGGAGGTGGGCCTCCGGCGCTCTCACTGACCTAACGAAACGCAACAATGCAAGCACTGTTACTTCACGTCGGTTTTCTATGAGAGGGTGGTAGTACCGCGGGCGAGCCGACCCATTCGTGCCGAAACCAATAATAGCTTCAGCGTGGCTCTACCACCTACAAGCGAATTACCTAATAAATGGCTACTAATATTAAAAATAACAAATCAAAATTAAATTAATTAAAATATACATTACACACTTACTGCTTGAATGACACACAACATTTACATACGTGTAAATGAAAATGACGTTTCGTCATCCGTCATTGCGTTCCAATTGACATCCAATGATTTTAAAAATTGGAGATTTAATATAAGAGTGTCATATTTTTGGCATGAAAATAGTGATGCTTGGATTCCAGGCCATTGCGGTATCTCTGGGAACGAATCAGCGGATTCTTGAGCAAAGAATTCTATCCAATATGGTTCCTTGAACTATTTTAGACTATATACGGAAGAGCTACGTTCTCTAGGTAAAACTAGATTATTAGAAGCATTACAAAAGGATTGGAATCTTTCCACGAAATATAAGGGTAAAACTTACGGTTCTATCCAAAATGAAGTTCCCCAAAAACCATGGTTTTTTTAATTCCCATATCTAAGTAAGGCCGTTACTTCCATCATCTGTCGCCTACGTCCAGGTCACGCTTGTTCACCAGTGCATTTGTCTAAATTAAGGATTTAGGGATCGTTCTCTCTGCGAATGCGGTCTGGACGTCGGTTCACCAGATCATATATTCTTTAATTGTTCGAGATTCTCCCTATTAGATGTCCTTCCTCCTTATATTCCCCGTCCTACTAACATTACGTCTGTCTTAGCTTTAGTGAATAATAACCCTTTAATTTTACATGTCTTGTCATTATTTATTAAAATTAACAAAATCAAACTTTAATCAGGTTGTCTACTTCTTAATTGGTATGTACCGAAGTTTGGCTATATGTATATTGATGGGAAACATACAATAACTCGGTCTGAACACAAATTAATTATCTCCCACGTTTATGACACTATCTGCCACAGACACCGCACACTCTGTATGTACATGACATTGGCGGAATTGTCTATTGCTTACACACGGTGCCTTTTTTCACCCTATATAAAATATTTTTAACATGACTCCATACCTTATATTATGCCCTTTGAAATTAACTGGTCTAATTGTAGGTTAACTTTATAATAATATAATGTGTAAATTCATAATATACATTAACTAGCGGGCTCGGCAGACGTTGTCACGCCCTGATTGTGAAAAAATCTTTGACAATTTATATACTAAAACGTTCCTCATCAATCACTCTATCTACAGGTGAAAACCGCATGAAAATCCGTTCGGTAGTTTTTGAGTTTATCGCGAACAAACAGACAGACAGACACGGTAGGGCACTTTGTTTTATACTATGTAATGATGATGATAAGTAATTGATAGATAATTTATCTTTAGTAAATTTATGAAACCACTGAATTCAGTAAATAAATAAGTTGAATAAACTGGTTACATCATATGGTCTCTGAGCTATTGCGCAGTCATTTGAAAATGATATCTAATTCCACAGCTTTTCCATGAATTATTGTATCGTACGACGAAATTGTATCGTATTAGACAGTATTAGATTACATATTAAGGGCATGTGTACTATTAATTTGAAATTATCATGTAAATGCGTCCGTGTATTTATAATTTCGTCTATATATTAATATACAGCAGGCTTTGTCTGAAAACCAGCGATGCAACGCTTCCACATGGAAGCTTGCAGCTCGTGCTGAGACAAAGACTTTTTCACCCCATGCAACACTTGTCTCTCTTGTTTTTTTTTATGTATATTCTTGTAAGTATGTGTTGTATGTATTGAATAAATATATCTTTCAAATAATTATTACTCTCTTTGGTCTTATTGAATGTAAAAATGAATTATGATCGATTTTCGACCACCAGTATTATTTATTCTTTGACAATTAGGGGCACAATGGTGTGTACCATACTTAATTCAAAATTGTTGTTTAATGTTAGTAAGATTTTTTTGCTTGTTAATTAAATGTTAAGATGTTGTTTTTTCACCAGTATTATTTATTCTTTTTTAATAATATGCAAACGATAAAAATTGTTTACTCCCTGCACATAATAATATGCAAAAGATAAAAATTGTTACTCCCTTTGTTTTCCTTAGGAGATAGACCTGACCCATCTCCTACCATATCAAACAAAAGCATTTTCATAAGTCACAAGATAGTATTTCATAATTAGCTAGTAACTTTTGGTTGGTAATATTTTTCCTCTGAAAGAAATCGTGAATATTAGTGGTGTACAAATGGTAATACAATTTACTCTTGATTTTTAGTGAAATTAATAAAAGCATTTATGACAACCACTGGTTATCCAGTGGACGAAATTCGACCATAATATGTTTACGGAGTTCTCTTCGCGTGTCAATATACCTATAAATTTACTATCTGTATTGTTCGAGTACTGTAGATCGTGAGGAAAAACAACTTATTTTTTCTGATGACACTAAAGCTCCTCATATAACTACAAAAAAAAACAAAGTAAAGAAAATCGGCTGAGAAACGGAAGAGGAATATCCTTAAGTGTTTTGTCTTACCTTATTTATTTATAGAACATTTTTAATGGAAACAAAGTAGGAATTGAAATATTTTTGCTTCTAGACGACGAAGACGTGGAGGAGCATGGTAACTCGGTGCCAAAAGCAAAGACAAAGAGTCTAGCATCTCGTTTGGAGGCGGTTGCAAAACGAGATATTGTTCTCCAGAACGCTATTACCGTACTGAGACAAACGACAGCATATCCCATCCATTACGTCAACGGAACATATCGTTGTTTCTTCTGCAACAATAGTTTCGAAGATCCTCATCTGTACAGGATCCACGTAGATTCTGATCACCGGAAAATTGATAAGGCCATTATTATATTAAAAAGTCATAGAAAACAAATCCGTATAGATATAACTGACATGCGTTGTAGAGTCTGTGACGCACCTTATTCTACATTAGAGACAATTGCACTGCATCTTAACGAAGATCATAAATTAAAGGTAAACGTGGGAGAGAGTTTAGGTCTTGTTCCCTTGAAGCTGAGGAAAGATAATTATGTGTGCATAGTTTGTGATAAAAAATACACTGGATTCAAAGCTTTATCCGTGCATACGGGTTCCCATTATTGCCGATTAATGTGCGACATCTGCGGTGAAAAGTTTGAGAATCCTTCCAGTGTGAAGACCCACATCAGTCGAAGGCATTCGGTCGCGTGTACCGTATGCAAAGAGACATTTCCCACGACCAGGGCAAGGACGGAACACGTCCGGAGTAATGAGGCGTGCTATCCGTTTCGGTGTACTTTGTGTAAACAGCGCTTCCTCTTTTGGGAACGTAGGCAGGATCATCTCGAATCGGTTCACGGGAAAGAGAAGCGGGAACATCCGTGTACGGATTGTGGTAAAGTATTCAGGAAGCGAACACTACTGTATTTTCATTTTAAAGTGGCGCATACCGATGACCATAAGTGCGAGGAATGCGAACAGAGATTTCCGACGAAACGGCATCTCGTTGAACACTTTAGCGAGCATTTGGGACTCAGGCCGTTGCAGTGCAGCGAGTGCCCGAAGACTTTCACTAGGGAGAAAAACTTGAAGCGGCACCTGGTCACGCACGATGACAGCAAGAAGCATCCTTGCGCGGTCTGCAGTAGATTGTTTGTTGAAAAGAGTAAATTAAGAGTTCATGTTAGAAAACGACATCCAGACGTTAACGAACATTTGTATTCTGCTGGTAGTGACAAATGATTTTGTTTATTACATAGATAATTACTTATTATGTACAGTAATGTTGGAAACATGAATTAATATGATTTTGTCAAATTTTACGTGCTGTATGATCCATACATTCGTACTTGCGTGCCTTTATTAAACGAAATATAGACACTACATTAAGAAGCTTAACGATAGGTGTAAACAAAATAATTAAATCTTGTAATATCGACGAAACAATCATTTCAATTTAGTTTTGGAAGGACTCCCAAAAGGCCAAACGAATGACTAAGAACATTTTCTTTTGTTCTAGAAAAGAGAAATGAGAATTATAGCATCGCGAGACGAAACGCCGAGATTGTGGTCAAATATTCGACGGTGTACCCGTTCAGGCTACCCGATGAGAATATCACGTGTGTGTACTGTGGCGACAGTTTCGAGGACCCTGCCCTATACAGGAAACACATGGACGATGATCACCGAACCGTCAATTTACGCATGGCCTTTGTCCACTGCACCGAAGGTTATATAAAAGCCGACTGCACAAACATATGCTGTCGCATATGTAATGTTTCTCACGAGAATTTGGACGATGTTTCTAAGCATTTACATACGGTCCACGGTAAACCGTTGAATTTCAACTGCGACATTGGGATCCAACCGTTCAGGCTGATTAAGGATAGATTACAGTGCGCGATATGCGGCGTGAAGTTGTTGGGGCTGCGTCAGTTAAGTCGGCACACACAATCGCATTTCCTGAGGTTCACTTGCGAATCATGCGGCAAGTCGTATTCGACTAACACGGCACTAAAGGGCCACATTCGGTTCTCGCATATCGACAACGAGAGGATATGCAGACGATGCAAAAGAACGTTCAGCTCGTTGGATGCCAAAAGAACGCACATCATGGAATCGCGCAGATGCTGGTCGCACGTGTGTAATGTATGCGGCGAGAGGTTCATGAATTGGAACCTGAAGCAGAACCATTTGATCGAGGTGCATGGAACGCAGAAGAAGGATCTCAGCTGTCCCGAATGCGGGAAAACGTTCAATTGCAGGAAGAAGTATCGCGTCCATTTTAAAATAAACCACACGGACGATAATTTCAAGTGCGCCTGCTGTGAGCTGAAGTTTGATACTAAGAGGAATCTAGAGGAGCATCGACTGGTACACACGAAGGAGAAGCTATTCCACTGCGGAAGTTGCTCAAAATCGTTTTCGAGGAAGAAGAATCTAGTCCAGCATATGTGGATACATAACGAGCTCAAGAGGTTCGAGTGTAAGCCGTGCAATAAGAAGTTCAATCAGCGTGTCAGCTGGAGGACACATATGAAGTCGTATCACCCGGATCTGGTTAACTTCGATGAGGGGAAGAATAATAATGTCAAATTTATGTTATCGATTTTGAAGTCTTAGTGGATTTTTGATATATATTTATTATAAAACCCCGGACACTTCGTAGAACCGTAAAATGTATATATTGTAGACATGAAGATGTGCGAGTTTCTGTGATCGTCCATCTTATTAACGTTTTTCGTTTCATTATGACAGTACCCGCCCTTTGATTTGCCACGTCGGGTAGAAGAGTAAAACGTCGCGTTTAAGTGACTGCAATAGACAAAGATAACGCTATATGAAACTGAATAATCTAGGCCTTTTCATGGACGTGCCAACTACCAATATAATGATTACTCATACGCAATGGATAAGTTACTGAAGACGTAATTATTCTGCTGTTTATTAACCGTTGGCCGTTATTTTTACTTACAATGATTATCATTGTACTGGTGTTATCGCAACATGCGAACAAGTAATCGTTCTGATACCACTAATATGTTGTTATATTGCGAGCATTTTAGAAAGTCACGATATGAACAACGCATCCATTTCAAAGCAGCACGATGCAAAACAGCAAATTATCCAACAGCAGAATAACGGATAACAGTTTAAACGACGATTATTGTTGAATAATACAATAGTGTAATTTATTATAACCATCTATTAAATCAGGGTAGTAAAGTCACTAAGTTACACTAATTACACGTCATATCGCAGAGTGATACGTTACACGTATAAGTTACTGACTACCAATATGGCGTATACCAAGATGGCGCCATGGCATTACCAAGATGGCGTCCCAAATATTCGGATATAATTACAGACGTCATATTTTTATTTATATAACGTCTGTGGCAGTTTACAAAAAACAGATTATACCTATAAAATGAATAAAGTGTACGTGTTAAATTGAAGATAATTCGATTATACATTTATTATATTGTTACTGATTATTATATCAGTTTCTCTGAATCCAAATTTTTTTTAATAATGTTGTAATAAAATAATCGGTTATATTTTATCTTGTTTTATATTATATGATTATAATTTTTGAAAGAGAATAATTATAAATAATCGTATTGTAATATATATCTTTTTATTTACCAAATTTTGTAATCGAAGTGCAGTTTTTCGGGAAATTTATCAACTCCATTGGCAAGAGTGACTAGAATTGACAGCATGTTAAACTGTACTTTGAATGCATACAAATAGAACGCAAAATTATTTGACGAAATATACAAGGATTTTATAAACTACGTTATCTTGTTTTATTCCGTTGGTATAGGTATAGTTAGTTTGTGTTGTAAATGATAAAAAATGCATTTATATGTGGAGAATAAATCGGCTTGAAACTGATATATACAGGTTGAAAGTTTAGACAGTAGCAATATTTATGGAGGCTACTCTGCACTCGATTCTCGTCGTAAATCAATTTAAAAAATTACGCTTCTATGTTCAAGTACAGTGTCAATGATCGTCGGGTGATTTCACTTTCACTTGAAAGTGAACGTGGGAACAGTATGCACAAAACAAAAGGGTTTATTGTCTGTCCGTTTTATTATTGAAGATTATTAATTCTGGGTCGCCCCTTACAGCTTTGGGCACCGGTCATTGCACCTAAGTGTATTACGATTGTGTTTATACATTTGAAAGTCTTAGAACAAAGCTTTAACTAAGGTTCTCTTTGTTGTTTATGAGTATTTGTTTTGATATTATTATTTTACATGTTAAATGTGACCTTGAAGTATTATATCATACAATACTGCGAGTGTCGAACCTTTCACTTGGTATATGGTCGGTAATAGATAACTTAAGTTCTTTTCTCAAAGAGAAGCAAAACGTGACTGAGTGAACACTAAAATATTACAGTACTAGCTGTCCCCCGCGGCTCCGCACGCGTTTTTTTTAAATGTATTAAAGAAATGTAAAATTGTAATTAGGTGTGTACATTACAGAAATGCTTTTTCAAAAACATTTGTAACTACGACACGCACGCCATCTACTGTATTATGTTACGTGTACATTAGATATGTGAATACGAATAGTATATCGAATGGGATGGGATTTATATAGAGCATACCTGGAACTTTACCTACTATATACCACCCTCGATGCTCACTAACACTATATAAGAAAGTAGGTAATGAAAATTTTAAACTTATACATTATCGAACAATTTGTGTTTGTTTATTATATAGATATAACATGCCCATATTGTCAATATAATTGTGTTATTCTTATACGTTGCTATAATCACTGAGTTATGTATAGTAGTTGATGAAGCTGTAAATGCGAAAGCTAATAGATAGTCAGTTCGAGAAAAAAAAACTGAGTTTGTGGTGAAACGCGGTAAATAAAACAAAATGGCCGCAAATTGACAAAAGATAATATAATTCAAATTACATACATTTATTCTTGGAGTGAGTAAGGCACGTCTCGCGCTTGTTTACAGTAAACAAATTATTTTTGATAATTTCACACGAAAAATGCATAGGTAACAATCATCACTACATAGTGTAAAACAAAGCCTCTGATCTGTTGTTTTTGTTCGCGATAAAGTAAAAAACTACAGAACGGTTTTATGCCGTTTCACCAGTAGGTAGAACGGTTATGGAGAAGGTTTAGGTATAATTTGTAAGGTTTTCTTTTTATTATCAGGCCGGGACAACGTCTGCCGAGCCCACTACCTTAAAATAAAACAGCTCATTAGTTAGTCGTTGCAGTGAAAGTCCGTGAAAATTAATTAAGATTTCGGATATTCCACTGCGGCTGAAAAAAAACTAAATTACTTTTTATGAGGTCTGCAATCTACAGTGAATATCGAAGCCGCGGACAAATAAAATAGAATATGAACCGCTATAATTTCGGCTTTTGGAGTAAAAAGTAAAATTCCCGTTAAAATAGGTCCAGCCGTTTTGGAGATTACCCGGAACAAAGAAACAAACAGAGAAAATATAATAATAAAAATATAGAAAAGTATAAAAAAATTTTTTTTGATTTGAGACATATGCATATAAAAAGTTGTTTTTTAATTGTACATACACAAACTTTTTTTTATAATACGTAATAGAGAACAAATAAAAAATTGGAAATAAAAGTAGTATAAACTTTTTGATAGGAAAAAAAATAAACTTTGATGGTGTTTGCGATAGAAACTTACCACGTTACCATGGAACGTATATAACACTAACGCTAACTAAATCTCTCGAAAGGAAAAAAGTGCCCGATTTTGAAACATTTTTCATTAATGCTCTGTTTCTATTAGTCTTCGCGTGATATATAGCCTAAAGCCTTCCTCGATAAATGAGCTATCTAAAACAGAAAGGTGTTCTCAAATCGGACTGGTAGTTCCTGAGATCATAGCGTTCAACCAAACAAACAAACTCTTCAGCTTTATAATATTAGTATAGATTAATAAGGTTTTGCTCGCGACCTCGCTCGCATTAATATAAATTTGGATTATACCTCGGTAATAGTACTCTATTATCTGGATAAAAGGTACCTTGTGTCCTTTTGCTGTACCACTGGTAACGTGTATGCAAAATTTCACGATTGGTAGTAGTAACAAACAAACAAATTCCTCATCACATTTATATGATTAGTAAGGACAAGGAATTTGAAGATAAATCAGATGTAGTAAACAACTGTAAACTGTTTATAGTAAAGAGCGCGCTAAATAGACAACATACATACTTAAGTTCGAAAAGCATTTTCCAATTTCTAAAGTTGTGTGGGTCAGATCCCGAACTATTAATTTCGGGATTCCACACTTAGCGGTTGCTGGATTGTGAGCAATAATACGGCGATTTCACGATGAAATTCAACTTTATTTCACTATTGCACTTTACAATACTTGTAACTATTTCTTGACGACTTCTTGAGACTTGTTGCTTGGTAGACTGCTTGACGCGAACTGTGTTCCGTACTGCGGAGCGCGCCCCTTTAAGGTGGCCGGCGGGACTGCACGGCGGGTCGCATTGGTGGGGCGGCGAAGCGGCGCACGCTCCTTCCCCTTCCACGCCGAAATGTTCTCTCTATTATTTATCTTATTCCTAAACTTATCATTTATACAAAACTATACTTACATTCTAAACCTTAAGATATAATTAATTCTTATAATTATAATTAAGAGATTAAATATTAATTCTTTATTGAATTCTTAAATATATTCTTAAATATGTGTACAGCGCGTCCTACTCGCACTCGCTGTGCGCTCTCTTTCTGGCACGAGGCCACGCCCACTGCGGTGTTTGTTTTGTTTATGTTTGTTTATCGTCCTGCACAAAAGTGTATGTCGTTATACTTATTTGGCAAACATAGAACCGTGTGAGGTATAACTGCTGGTCGCACATTCATGATATTATTGTCATAGCTTGACATATTATTCTTGGTCTGTCCAAATGCGATTGATTGCCCTATAGATTTTGTTCGGCGTTAGCTACCTGTGAATCTGTGTGATATAAATAACTAGCCTCTGCACGCGACTTCGTCCGCGTGGAATAGTTAATTTGGGCTAACGCTAACACGCAGCGGAAGCTCTCAAGAGGAAAAAAATCGCCGATTTTGAAACATTCTTCATTGGTGCTCCGCTCCTATTGGTCTTAGCGTTATGATATATAGCCTATGACCTTCCTCGATAAATGAGCTATATAACGCTGAAAGATTTTTTGAAATCGGACCAGTAATTCCTGAGATTACCCCCTACAACGTCACAAATTCACAAACTTTACCTCTTTATAATACATATTAGTATAGATAACTATGATTTCAATTGTGGAGGCTGAGGGAAGTAATATTTAGGAAGATTTACGGAATGGCGGTGAATGTAATAATTTGTTTTGTCAATGTTTAGAATATTGGTGCAACCTTGTAAAATGTGTATAGTATGATCTGGCCATACTTGCTGCCACTTTTTAGTGCCCTCGAAGTTATGTTTAGATTTTATTGTAGGAAGAGAAAGATTATACGTTTGTTTCCGTTTTATCGTAGTAGATGTCGTACGAGTGATTATGATGAACACACGATTTAGTATTCGGAGTGGTATAAATTATACTTTGCGCTCTTTCGAAGTTTATTTCGCTAGGTATGGACTCCTGCGGAGATGCGCAGTTTTGATTTGCTTATTATAAATTTTGGTAACAATTTTGCTTCTAGACAGGAATGGCTCTATTCGTGTTTCAAGATGCTCTCATGTTTATGTCATAATGGACTATACTTATATCTAAATACATACTTCGTTACTACTTTCTTTGATAGTCGGATTCTGACGTATGGTTATTTCTTTTTGTTTTAGTCAACAATTCGATGTCCATCGCGAGGAGAAATGCCAAGGTCATGTTGCAGTATGCGACAATATACCCGTTTCGTTTACCGGAGAATTCTATGACTTGTGTGTTCTGTGAATCGAGTTACGAGAACCCGGCCGAATTTAGAAAACACTTTAAAAGCGATCATTTGAAATTTAATCCACATTCTGCATTCGCACATTTACCAGTGACTTATTATTTAAAAGTAGATTGCACGGACTTAGGTTGTAGGGTGTGTGGGAAGGTTTTCGAGGTTTTACGTGATCTGGCAGTCCACTTAAAGACTGGTCATGTCGAGGGTCGTTCATTGAATTTAGATCAGGATTTAGGCTTACAACCGTTTAAAGTTAATCTCAATCGATATTCCTGTGTCATATGCCAGATGAAGTTCTACACGATACGAGCGTTGAGTAGACACACTCAGACGCATTTCGTGAAGTTCACTTGCGAGATGTGCGGTAAGTCGTATGCATCGTCGACCTCACTGAACAGCCATTTCGTGACCGTTCACACTGGCTACGGTAAAGTTTGCAGGAAATGTAAAACGACCTTCGATAGTTTGGACTCGAAGAAGGACCATCTAGCGAATTCGCCCAAATGTTGGTTGCATTCCTGCAACGTGTGCGGCGAGAGGTTCATGACACCGCATTTAAGGAAAATGCACTTAGTTAAAATACACGGGAACGTGATATCCTATAGATGTCCCGAGTGTACGGAAGTGTTCTCGGATTTAAAACAACGTCGCGACCACTTTATTATATCGCATACGGAATATAATTTCTCGTGTTCACACTGCGATCGTAAGTTTACTACGAAAAGTTGCCTCGAGAGGCACAGGATTGTTCACACCGGTGCTAAATCGTTCACGTGTGACACTTGTACGAAATCCTTCACCAGGAAGTGGTATCTCGAGCAGCACATGTCGATTCACAAGGATCGTAAGAATTTCGCGTGCGTGCCGTGTGAGAAATATTTCGCGTTGAAGTCCAGTTGGAGTAATCATATGAAGAACTGTCGTCGTGTTGCAGGAGTACATTGATTGGATGGTTATGTCTTTCATTGCATGAATAAGCGTTTTCTCCATTGTCCATAGATCACAGCCACTTGCTTTAATGAGCCAGGCCCTCGGGTAAAATCACCTGATCCACTGTTTTGAAATTATTTTTCTTTTTTGTGGGGCATGTACAAGTGTTCCTGCTGTATAGAAAGGAGGCAAATAAGGCTTAAAATTGCGACGCGTTTTGCTATGCACATATATGGAACTAAATTTTTAGATGATTTTCAATAGCCAAGGTCCTACGCAGCAAATGTCCGTTCAATAAACACCCGTTTTACCCAAAAAGTTTTGATTTTTCTTTATGTCCCTTAATTTTTGGGACTAGTGTCTTGCACTTTAAAAATCCTTGCACTTTAACGTGTTATTAAGATTCTATATTATACTCTATCTATACTAATATTATAAAGAGGTAAAGTTTGTGAGCTTGTAACGTTGTAGGAGGTAATCTCAGGAAGGTCATAGGCTATATATCATCACGCTAAGGCCAATAGGAGCGGAGCACCCAATGAAGACTGTTTCAAAATCGGGTTTTATTTGCCTCTTGAGAGCTTCCGCTGCGTGTTAGCGTTACCCCAAAGTAACTATTCCACGCGGACGAAGTCGTGGGCAGAGGCTAGTTCTATATAAAATACACGATAAAACCATATGGAAAAAAGTCGAGGCAGTCATATCAGGACTGCAGAAAGAAGTGAAAACTCAAGATAATAGAATTTAAACTGTTCTCTATTCAATTTTTTAATTATTGATGTCGGAATATTTAATTTTCATAATTTGTAGCTTGAAATTATTATCATTAGTCTCTTTTTCATATCTATTGGCCTTCGGAATAATGAAATCCTTTTTTATACAGTCTATTAATTCATCAAACATGATGGGATGCACAATCTCAATACAATATATATATAATATAATATATTAGATGTTCACAGAATGTTATATTACGCGTCACTAGTCTGACGCAAGCGTAACACGGTCGGTCACGCTTACTAGCACGTCATGAAGGGAAATTAATAAATTTATCTCCTGCCAAGAAAATATCGCTCAACGCGCCGGCAAAAAGTTTTCACTTCAAAAACATCAACAGTAAAAGTTTAAAATTGATGTGAAACATGAACTGGCAAGAGCAATGGATAACAGGAGAAGTAGCAACAGTAAAAGAATCGTCATAAATAAGAATAGAGAGACAGATATCAAGTTTTAACCTCTTCGAATGATGAATGACGCGTTGCCAATAACGTTGACAGTGTATGTAGAGGGAATTCAATTAAAGAGAATATGTAAATGATTCTCGTCCTTATGTTTTCTGTTCTAGAAAATGACCCGATGAACATCGCAAGAAGGAATGCCGAGGTCATAGTGATATATACAACGGCTTACCCGTTCAGATTGCCGGAAGAGTCGATGGTTTGCGTATTTTGCTCGGAGAGTTTTAATAATCCGACAGTCTTTCGCGAACATATGAGGAGTAAGCACAAGAAATTTACGTTGCGATCCGCATTCGCGCACATACCGACCGGTTATTATATAAAAGTTGACTGCACTGAGCTCCGTTGCAGACTTTGCACGAGACCTTTCGATACCCTCGAAGAGATCGCATTACATTTGAAATCGGGCCACTTTCTCATGCACAAGTTTAATTTGCAATACGATTTAGGGGTGCAACCCTTTAGGCTTGTCGATAATAAGATGACCTGCGTATTCTGCAGTTTGCGTTTCCCAAATTTACGCGGTCTCAGCAGACACACCCAGTCGCACTTCGCTAAGTACACGTGTGAAAAGTGTGGCAAGACTTTCTCATCGTCGGAACCTCTGAGGAAGCATATCCAATACGCTCATGTCGGCGATCAGCGTATTTGTAGAAAGTGCAAAAAGACTTTCGAGAATTTAGAAGCGAGGAACCAACATTTGAAGCAGTCTGAGAGGTGTTGGCAAAATTTGTGCAACATTTGTGGAGAACGCTTTATGACTTATACAATGAAGAAGGTTCATTTAGTGGACGTTCATGGATGTCGTGATAATACGTTTAGTTGTCCTGAATGCCCTGAGGTTTTTACGAGCAATAAGCAAAGGGGCAGGCACTTTTTCACATGTCATACGAATGCTTTCGAATGCCCATGCTGCGACCGTAGATTCCAATCCCAACGGGGTCTCGACGAGCATAAACTCGGCCATACGATGGAGAAGCTATTCTCTTGTACCGTATGTTCCAAGCAGTTTTCGAGGAAGACGAGTCTGCAGCAGCACATGTGGGTGCACAGTGAAGTGAAGAGGTTTGAATGTAGACCTTGTAACAAGCAGTTCAATCAGAGAGTTAGCTGGAAGACACATATGAAATCTTATCACCCGGAGCTGGTTGATTTTTGAAGGTCTCCATCGACGTAAGGACCAAAATTATCGCTACGTATTTGAGTCTGAGAGAAACTTGGCGTGTTAATGTAAATTAATTTGTAGTCACAGAACGACGATAACAATTGTTACATACAGGAAAGTTTAATTAAGAACAATGTAGGAACGTGCAGTTGAATTTTTGTAGAACGTCCGAAACTTATGTTACCTTGTGCCTCGAATATTCTATACAAGAATGAACTGACATTGAAGTGCTGTTTGCGGTAATGTTAGATTGAAGTATATGTAAGTGGGAAAATATTACTTACAAAATGTATTTGTAAGCAATGTGATCTCTTTATTTCCCGTCTCCTGCGCAAGCGCACTAAACCGCTTGCTACACTTCATACATTACTAAATGCATAGTGCTTGTAAAAGTAATTTCTTAAAATTACAACTTTATACTCAACTAGCTGAGGCCCGCGACTTTGTATGCGTCGTTTATTATCTCAATTACTTCGTTATATCGCAAAGGGTAATTCCCGTTATAGCGTTTTCGGCGAAAGCTCTCAAGCTGCCTGTACTTTTTCCGACACTTACACCAATTATTGTTATATTTCAACCGATTTTCAGAAAAATCTTGACAAATTATATATCTATCTATACTTCCTCGTGAATCACTCTATCTATTCATGAAAACTGAATTAAAATCCGTTAAGTAGTTTCTGAGCTTATAGCGAACATACAGACGCGGTGGAGGACTTTGTTTTATAATATGTAGTGATTTATGTAGATATATTTAGAATTTCAATGCAGTAATTTTCGATGAGGAAATTATCTCATTTAGTTAATAATTGAATTTTTTTCGTATCTCTAATGTTATTATTACGCTACTGTTTAAAATTTGATTTCAAATAAATGTTTTATGAAAATATATTTATTGTATCATTTCTACGAAATATTGCGAGGTTCATTATCACGATCTAATTTACGGAGAATACAAAAAACATGATTATTATCCTTATATTATCATTTTTTTATTATAATTTCTTTTCAAGGAAGTATTAACTGATTTTATTAGTGGTGATAGTCGGCCGTGAGGAGTTGGTTCTAGCCAGCTAACCGGCAGGTAATAATAGCTTGGAGAGTGTAAAATAGCTGTGTTTAAAATTATCATAAAAGGTATTTATACAGACATGTGACATTTCATTTATGTTTTCAATTGTTTGAACGATATTCTATTTACAATATGTACAAAAGTTTCAGCCAGTCTGCCAGAGAGGATGACATTCTCGGTAGCTACAACGCCAAATTTTTACCGCTTGGATATTCCAGATAGTTGTGCAGAACAAAAAAAATTATGTATTATATTAAACTAGCGGTTCCGGCGGATGTTGTCCTGCGTTGATAATTTAAAAAATCCTAAAAGTCCACCGCAGCGCAACCTACCTGATTCAGTTGTGAATCTAAACCATTCTTGAATCCACCTGAACACACAAAAAATTTCATCAAATTCTGTCCAGACGTTTAGGAGGAGTTCAGTTACATACACAAGGACAGAAGAATTATATATACCAAGTGAAAGGTTAAACAGTCGCAGTATGTTAGGATATAATACTTCATGGTCACATTTAACTTATAAAATAATAATATCAAAACAAATATTAATAAAGAACAAAGATAACCTAAAGTTAAAGTTTGTTCTAACACTTTCAAAAATATAAACACAAACATAATTTACTTAGGTGCAATGACCGGTGAAATCTGTAAGGGGCGACCCGAAGTTCGATAATAAAACGGATAATAAACTCTTGTTTTGTCTAGCCGTTCCCACATTCAATTTCAAGTAAAAGTGAAGTCACCCGACAGTCATTGTCACTGTGCTTTGACATAGACTCGTAGAGGATTGCGTATTGTATTTTTCTAGATAATTATGTCAAAAATATTAAGCACCCATTTTTTAAATTGATTTAGGATGAGAATCGAGTGCAGAGCGTCCTCCATAAATATTGCTACTGTCTAAACATTCAGCATGTATATATATAAATATGTATAACGTCGAAACAATTTAAGAATAAATAAATGCCGATTTTGTATTGCTGTAACAATATTTTAACTTTCTATAAAACGGATGTATTATGTGCAAGCCCGAACGTACCCCTATGTTTAAAGCCTGTCCAGATGAGGCGTTTTACGCGCGAGTCGACTCGCGCGTAGACACTCGCGCGTACCCGAGATACTAGAGCTACATATATCCCGTCCAGATGGTGCGGTGCGTTTCCTAACTCGCGCGTAAAACGCGTGCAACGAGCGAGACTCTCGACTCGAGCGTCGCGCGCTTCGAGATACGCAGGCCCCATTGCTGCGTCCAGTACTACGCGCGAGTCAGTGGCGAGTCGATATAGTCGTCAGCCGTCTATCCGTACGACGTATGCGATGTTTCCTAGGGTAGAAACGCGCTATCTGGACGCAATATATTTTGAAGCGCGCGAGTCGACTCGCGCGTAAATCGCTTCATCTGGACAGGCTCTTAGAGCGGACAAAAAAATTGACGAGGACTATAATTACTGAAGACGAAAATTTTATTCCAAATCGGCCTTAACACGCGTGTATATAAGTGGAAGGATCATTTGCGTGTTCCGTTCGTTTGAAATACATATTCAGGTAGTCAAGTTTGGCCCATATATATGAGGATGCGTAGCATACGATAACCAGTTCAACGACATAGCTCGAAGATTCAAACGTTATCATGTCGCTTCGTATTGTTTAAGTTTTAATCTAGAGTAAGTGTGTTACTAAATATATGTCGTGGCTTTTACGAGGATCTTGTTTGGGTAGGGGAAAACTGATGGGTTCGAGTCACCGATGATCTCGACATGCTCGTGACGTATTAAGCGTGACTAGTTACGCGTAGTATAGCGGTCTGCGGTGTATATTCAATATTTATGTTTTGTACTAGCTATGGCCGCGACCTCGTCCGCGTGGAACATTATCTAAAAAACAGTGGCTAATAAAGTCATCTCAATGTATTAAGCCCATTTATTTATTCTACGTTTCTCTCGTACTTACGCCGCGTTGTCATTAAAGTTACAATAACTTTTGATAGAGTGAACCGATTTTAATGAAACAAAGACGAAGTTATTTCGAAGCTGTTTAGTAAGATTTTTTAACAATAGCGGCGCTCTGTACTGACGAACACAGCGATGCGCTCTTAGCTGAAAATATGAAAGTGAATGGTATTTCCGTTGTCTAGCTCGTTCCTCCGACACGATTTTCAATGAAACGCATCGCGGATGAGTTATCTGGGGCTTATTTAATTTACTCAGGCGTGGTTCAAAGTTTTTCTGATAGGCGTGAAGTTTTAAATAATTGAAAATAACGTAACATCGGGTGGGCCAACTTCATGACCCGATAGGCCGCAGGTTGTTGAGTATAACTGATTTAGATGATAATTTGATTATTATTTCTTACGGTAGCTTAGTACTATACTTTTTGGGTAGGTGTCTAAAGTTTTGACACTGACCTTAATAGACTTATCATCGATATAGCCTATATTTCAAAAGTGCGTATAGCTGAATCAGATGGGTGTGGACATATATTTCTCTTTAATGAAAATGGTGATAAGAATCACTAATGATAAATCGACGAAATCGTCCAAGTAAAAAGATGAGTGACCAAGAGCGTTTCTTTTGTTCTAGAGCAAAATCCGATGTACATCGCGAGACAGAACGCCAAGAGGATAGTTCAGTATACGACAGCATATCCGTTTAGGCTCCCAGAGGGCACGATGGTTTGCGTTTATTGCTGTGAGAATTACCCCGATCCGAACGAATTCAGAAAGCATATGGAAGACACACACAAAGTGGTCAAAGTGACTGTCGCATTTGCACATCTACACGAAGGTTACATTAAAGTCGACTGCACCGATTTGCGTTGTAGAATCTGTAACGAACGATTTGATAAAATAGACGAAGTCGCGTTACATATAAAGGCAGTCCACGGCAAAAATATAAATATAAAGTACGATATGGGAATGCAACCCTTTAAAGTTAAAAGGGATATGCTTTTGTGCGGAGTATGCGATTACAAAGCGTCCAATATGTGCACACTTAGCAGACATATACAACAGCATTTTTTGCAGTGCACTTGCGAGTCCTGCGGGAAATCCTACGCGACGGCTACGTCTCTCTCATACCATATAAAATTTGCTTGCGGCTATGGAAACAAACAACGTCGTTGCGGAAAGTGCAAAGAGAGCTTCGACACACCGCAAAAAATGAGATGTCATTTGGAAAATTCGAAAATGTGCGGCAAATACATTTGCAATGTCTGCGGCGAGCGTTTCGGATACTGGAGGTCGAAACAAGAGCATATGGAGGAAGCTCACGGCATACCGAAAAAGCAATACCCGTGTCCGGAATGCGGAATGGTTTTTAAGAAACCTGATACGTTGAGAAGTCATTTTAAGATCGTGCACACAACCGATCACTGTATATGTAGTAGCTGCGGGAAGAAATTCGCTAGGGAATCTGCCTTAAACAAACATATGAGTGTTCACACGGGGGAGAAGTTGTTTACGTGTTCTGTTTGTTCTAAATCGTTTTCAACGAAATCCAGTCTGTCCCAGCATATGTGGATACATAGTGAAGTAAAGAGGCACGAGTGCAAGACCTGTGATAAACAGTTCAATCAGCGTGTCAGTTGGAAGATTCATATGAAGTCGCGGCATCCTGAATTATGTGATTTTTGATTTGAATGTAGCTTACAGGAAACATTGTAAATTAAGTACTTTCAACACGGACTATATACCTGCATTCTATCTTAAATCGTTACAACGTGAATAAGTGGCAGAATAGTTATTACTTTAATTCTTAGGTTGATTCAACCTACGACTATTTCAATGTTATATTCTATCAAAAATATAGTCTGTCGTTGAGAAACAAGCTTTCTGAATTGGACAGCGAAATAGATCCAGGAACAGAGATTATGGTGGATGAAGAAACAGAATAAAATCGTTCTTCTAGACTTTTATATAAATATGGAAATGTTATGACGTTATTATCTACTTTACTTAATTGAATATGTCTATTTTATAGTGTGACTAAATTATATTCATACCTCACTCACTGAACCTGAAACTAACTTTATTTAAAAATATAGGCAATATATGGTCAATGTTTTATTCGATGATAATGGTAACGAGAAAGACTCATTTAGGAGTAATCGAAAAATTGATCATAGTAAAGATAAGAATGACCAAGAGCGTTTCTTTTGTTCTAGAGCAAAATCCGATGCACATCGCGAAACAGAACGCCAGGATGATAGTTCAATATACGACAGCGTATCCTTTTAGGCTCCCGGAAAGCACGATGGTTTGCGTATACTGCTGTGAGGATTACCCAGATCCGAATGTATTCAGGAACCACATGGCAGACGCTCATAAAGATTTTAAAGTCTCTGTAGCATTCGCACATATCCATGAAGGTTATATTAAAGTTGACTGCACAGATCTGAGATGTAGAATATGCGATGAGGAATTAGATAACATACAAACGGCCGCGTTGCATTTGAAGACGGTACACGACAAAGACGTTGACTTTGACTACGACATTGGCTTGCAGCCGTTCAAAGTCAAAACGGATATGCTTTTGTGCGGAGTGTGCGAGTACAAAGCTCCCAATATATGCACACTCAGCAGACATATACAGAAGCATTTTTTGCAGTGCACTTGCGAGTCGTGCGGTAAATCCTACGCGACGGCAACGTCTCTCTCGTATCATGTTAAATATGGTTGCCGTCACGCGACCAAAAAACGTCGCTGTAGAAAATGTAAGCAGATTTTCGACACACCGGACCAGATGAGAGTGCATCTCGAAAGTTCGAAAATCTGTTGCTTATACATTTGCAATGCGTGCGGTGATCGTTTCGAAAACTGGAAAATTAAGCAGGATCACATGGAAGAGGCTCATGGTATACCTAAGAAGAAATACCCGTGCATCGAGTGCGGGAGGATATTCTCTAAACCTGACGCCCTGAGAAATCATTTCAAGATCGTACATACAACAGATCACTGGATATGTGCCTGTTGTGGCCGGAAATTTGATAGAGAGAATGCTTTAAATATTCACATGACTGTTCACACCGGAGAGAAGTCGTTTACGTGTTCCGTTTGTTCCAAATCGTTTTCTAGGAAGTCCACGTTGACTCAACATATGTGGATCCATAGTGAAGTGAAGAGGCACGAATGTAAAATATGCGATAAACAGTTCAACCAGCGAGTCAGCTGGAAGACTCACATGAAGTCACGGCATCCGGAATTGTGTAATTTATAATCTATGAACTGTGTTTGAAAGGAATACTGAGAGATGAGGTTAAACTTTTGGCTTTTTTTTAGGCTTGAAGTTTATCTTACTAGCACGATTTAAGTACCTCGGGTAGTTTCAGATCCACTGATTCTGTAAAGTATATTGAATGATTAATTTTCCATACTCTTAGTTAAAATATATTTCTAAATTTCTTGGGCATGTTATCTATATTTTTCTTATATTTATTATTATAAGCTCTGATAAAAATCCGATTAATAGACTAGCGTTCGGTAAGGGTTGGTTATAAAAAGCCGATTAATAAACTAGCGGTCAGTAAGGATTGCCAACAAAAAGCCTAATAGACTAGCGGTCGGTAAGGGTTGGTTATAAAAAGCCGATTAATAGGCTAGCGGTCGGTAAGGATTGCCAACAAAAAGCCGATTAATAGGATAACGGTCGATAAGCGTGGGCGATAAAAACCGATTAAAAGGCTAGCGGTCGATAAGTGTTGGCGATATAAAGCCGATTAAAATTCTAGCGGTCGGTAAGGGTTGGTAATAAATAGCCGATTAAAAGGCTACCAGTCGATAAGTGTTGGCGATAAAAAGCCGATTAAAATTCTAGCGGTCGGTTAGTGTTGGCAATAAATAGCCGATTAAAAGGTTAGTGGTCGGTAAGTGCTGGCGATAAAAGGCCGATTAATAGGCTAGCAGTCGATAAGTGTTGGCGATAAAAAGCCGATTGAAAGGCTTTCGGTCGGTTAAGTGTTAAGCGATTAAGTTTTGTCGTTGTTACTTGTTTTGTAAAACATTTGCTGCTGTACATTATTCTGAGAATGTTATAGTTTATGTTATACTGATAGTTTTGTAAAGATTGATCGTTTATTGTCATAGTTTAAAGTGCGTTATTACGTTACTGATTTTAGTTTTCCTTAGAGATAGGAATATATTTTACGGTGTAGGCACAATTTCATTTTTATTTATGTTTGTGCCAAGTGAACGATTTTTGTTTTTTTTTTTTCTCAAATAAATGTAAGTGTGACATCTAGAGTGCCTCTTTTATTTTGAAAATCTATATACCTATAAATAGTTTAAGATAGATCTGTTCAATACCGTTTACTCCTGTTTCGCGTTGTTTTTTATTTTTTTGACTAATAGCTTTAGTGTTGAAGAAAAAAATTGGTTGTCTGTAAAGTCGGTTTACGGGCGATAATTTTACTTGACGTTGGTCATGGGAAAACTTTGATGAAAAATTGCATACTTTTATGAATTGAAGTGAATAATTTTATAAATAGATATAGATACGTCACAAGCTGAACGCGCCTCTCTATCGCTTGTTCCGCGCTCTCGCTTGCACGTTCCGCTCAGGCGGAACGTGACAATGAGTCATGCTTCACGTCAAAAAGTTTATATAAACCCTTTACTAAGGTCGAATTTCGATCACAGGACGGCTACTATTAATGTTAATTATAGCGTTACGTGTGGGAAAATACATTTTTAGAAGGTTATTTAAAGGAAGCAAAAGATATACTGGAAACTCGACTCAGTGTCTAATAATCCAGATTTAACGTTGGTGACAGTTTTTTTAATAACCCGGGTACTTGATTGTTTTGATTAAGTCAATATTCATCCGATGATTTGTCTTACAATATGACTCTATAGTTCAATACACAATTGTTACTGTAGTTAAAGAGTCTATTGACGGCTTATTTACAGATCGCCAATATTATGGTAAAATTCTTTTGTTTGGTATATATACACTGGTTAATCCAGTGTTATAACGGACTGGAGTGATTCAACATATGCTCACGATTGATACGCCAATTGATGGACTTACGGACGTATGGTTGTTGACTTATTAAACTTATCACTTAATAACGCAACCGATCAGGAAAAAGCACTCTAGAATACTAACAAATTGGTAGTAAAACCCACAATGGGCAATACTGACGACTATTGCTCTCATAAATAGGGTTTACGGGCCCGAATCATATGGTTATAATGTATCAAGATCTGTCGTAAAGTAAATATTCCCAAGGAAAAGGTGATTGGATCTAAATCGAATAACAAATTTGAATGACCGAAAGCATTTCTGTCTGTTTTAGACTCCTCACCGCTATCCATCGCGAGGCGCAATGCGTTGATCATAGTGCGGCACACGACAGCGTATCCTTTCAGACTGCCCGAAGCCACTATCATGTGCGTATTCTGCTGCGATGACTTCCAACAGGCAGCTCAATTTAGGCGGCACATGGAAGTCGAACATGAGAGTTTTAAAGTAGAAATCGCATTCGCCCATTGCCCCGATGGGTATGTTAAAGCGGACTGCACTGACCTCCGATGTAAACTATGCAATGAGAAATTTCCAGAATTGCGCTCTATCGCTAAACACCTACTTGAAACGCATGGTGCTGCAATAACTATTGAGTCGGACTTTGGAATTCATCCATTTAAATTCACGGACGAGAAGCTATTATGCGGAGATTGTAATGTAAATTTTCCATCCTTGCGTCAACTGAGTAAGCACGTGGCATCGCATTACAAAAATTTCACGTGCGAAGGTTGCGGGAAATCTTATACGACGAATAACTCACTTCAACAGCATTTGAGATTCTCCCACATAAAAGACGAGCTGATCTGTAGGAAATGTAAACAGACTTTCAGTTCACCGGAGGCGAGAAGGGAGCACGTAAACTCGACGCCAAAATGCTGGACGTATCAATGTCAGTTGTGCACGCAGCGGTTTATAACTTGGAAATGTAAGCAGGACCATTTAGTAGAAGTGCACGGGCAGAAGAGAAAGATGTACTCGTGTCCCGAATGCGAGGAGGAATTCCATTCGAGAAGTGGATATAGAGAACATTTTTCGACAACTCACTCCGTCGTGAATTTTAGCTGTTCGTACTGCGGTAAACATTTTAGTACGAAGCATCATCTGGACCAGCACGTTATTACCCACACCGGCTTGAAACTGTACAAATGCGATGTCTGTTCAAAGTCTTTCCCCAGGAAGAAGAACTTGAATCAACACATGTGGATACATTCAGAGGTGAAAAGGTTCGAATGCGTTGGGTGTAATAAAAAATTTAATCAGAAAATCAGTTATGTGACTCATATGAAAAATTATCATGGGGGCGGTGATAAATCTAAATAGTAAGTTTACAATGAGACTAACATTGACCCTTCTAAACATGGTCATATATACCACCACTGTTAGAAATAGAAAACAATTATTGATTATTGAAAAAGAGAACTGGCCAATTTAGATATAAACTGTTAAGAATAAATACTAACAATTATTCACTTTTTAAATGACCAATACGAGTTCGGACACAGCTACTGCGCGCTACGACGACCACCGAAACATTGAGTGAACACGGCGAGCTCCGCTCCTTACATAGGCCGTTGCAGTATAACTACCCGACATTTCATTTATTTCCAACACTACTTATACTTCGCATGTTATAATCAAATTATTTTGAACATACTCGAGTGTTAAAAATGGAGAATATAACTGTAGTCTTCATTATTTTTTTTTGATAACATTGGACTTCATTTAATAACTGAAAACCTTAAAGTCAACTATGCTCCACATTTATAACTGTATGTATATGAAATACGCTGACAATACGGCCTAGGTGAATAAATAATTGTTTTTTCTTTATAGGTACGAATGAAAACAACGTAGAAAACAAAAACGCAGATAATAACACGAAATCCTCTATAGCAGAAGACGATATCCTTAAACGATATAAAGTTGCACCAAAAACAGAATTGCTGAAGCATCGTAATAACATTAAAGAGATATTGTTATGTTCAAACGCGACGCCGATCAGACGCTACGGCGGTATCGGGTACACGTGTTGCTATTGCGAGGATCAATACCAGAAACCACATCAGCTGAAAACCCATACTCTGGATGTCCACAAGGATGTAACGCAAGCTAACTTCATGAAATATATGAACATGTCAGAGTATGTCGTCAAACTTGACATCACTTCCCTCACCTGCAAACTCTGCAACGTCGGAATAGACAGCCTCGAACTACTGACAGACCACCTAATCAACATGCACGAAAGGAAATTTTTTAATGACATAAAAAATCATATATTCCCCTTCAAGTTTGACAGCGACATCCTCAAATGTCCACATTGTAGTTTTACATTCGACAAATTCCGCGTAATGGCCAATCACATGCACATACACTACAGGAATTTCGTTTGTTCCATCTGCGATATAGGCTTCGTGAATCGTAACGCTCTGTCGCAGCACGCCGAGAAACATAGAACAGGCGAGTTCCCGTGTAAGTTTTGTGAGAAAGTATTCGAAACCCTGAACAGGAAGAAACTACACGAGAGAATGAGTCATACCCATACTGATATTGTAAACAAATGCGCATACTGTATCGAAACTTTCAAAGATTACAGGAAAAGAGAGATCCATCTATCAGAAGTGCATGGTATCCAAACGTTTTCACCGAAATGTCAATCATGCGATAAAACTTTCAGTACTCGAAAATTACTTGGCGTCCATATAAAGAGAGATCACTTGTTGGATAGACCGCATAAATGCACGTACTGTGATATGCGATTTTTCTCGACAACGGGTTTGAAAAATCACGTGGTGAAGCATACGAAAGTGAAAGATTTTAAATGTGAGGTGTGCTCAAAGGCTTTTGCTAGGAAAAAAGCGTTGAGTTTCCATAAGCGAATACACGAAGCAGAGAAACGGTACAAATGCGAGCATTGCGGTCAGGAATTTCTTCGCAAGTGTAGCTGGAGGCTACACGTGGAAAAGAAACATGATGATATGGCGTAGATCTGTTAGGTGACTTTTCTAAATGTAGATGTCCTGATATCTTGGAAAAATTTAGTTAAGGCTTTTATCAAAGGACCAAAAATGTGTATACACGCACTGAATTTTAAGCTAGTCTGGCACAAGCTAACACACACTACACCATTTTACGCAATATTCTTGTGTACCACTAATATTGCTATTGGTGGCACATACTACAATTTATTGGTTCCGAAATAAGGCTTTTAACGTGTAATCACTTCCAGCCATCATGTAACTACAACCGTTTGATAATTTATCTTAACTATTATAGTTGTGCGTCGCTGTGACTTTCAGTTAGCAGTGATCGTACCGTCGGTCTAGGAGTAAATTTACGCGGATAATACTGTTCTATCAAATTGTTTATCAGTTACGGTTGACACTGCCAACTACTACTGTGATTGGTCACAATTAAAAGGTAGTAATTACTAGTTATAGGTTTGGTTTTCATTACTGTTTTAGATTAAGTCTTTGTAATAACGGACAAGTCTGTCTCAATAGTTTTAAGGTAAATGTTTAGTTATACAACATAAATGAGTTTCTGGGGCTTATTTAAATTGTCAGTTTTGTCAGAATATTAAAAATGATGAGGTTACCAACGTTGTCGTACTATCATTATTATTACATAGTATAAAACAAAGTCCTCTACCGCGTCTGTCTGTCTGTCTGTTCGCGATAAACTCAAAAACTACCGAACGGATTTTCATGCGGTTTTCACCGGTGGATAGAGTGATTGATGAGGAACGTTTTAGTATATAATTTGTCAAGGATTTTTTCATAATTAGGGCGGGACAACGTCTGCCGGGCCCGCTAGTTATGTTATAAACCAAAATTAATAAATTAAAAACATATCAGAATAACATAGTTACTGTTGGTATAAAGAAGAATAGTACAATCGTAACGTTTTATCATCCAAATATATCAACCAATCTCAGAACTCAATTAATAGAATTCGAGGGATTTCAGTTTGTCACAAAGGGATTTCTTTCTGTTTCTAGAAACGGAACCGCATATAAAGGCGAAAAGGAATGCTGAGGTTGTATTGAAATTCTCGACCGCCTATCCGTTCAGAGTGCGCACGAAGACCTTGATATGTGTTTACTGCTGCGACGAGTTCGAAGACCCTCAAGATTTTAGACGGCACGTTGACGAGAATCATGAGACTTGTACGATATCAACGGCGTTCGCCCACGTTGGCAAAGGCAAAGAGTATCTGAAGGTCGATTGTACCAATCTGAGGTGTAGATTATGCTCCGAACCGGCTAAATCCATCGAAGATATGGCCAGGCATATCCATAATTCGCACAAATGCAAATTAACGGCACATCTGAACCTTGATTTCGAGATTGGTATGCAACCGTATAAACTAGATAAGGACAAGTGGTACTGTTTCCTTTGTGACATGAAACTGCCCTCGCTAAATAAACTGTGTCGCCATACGACTAGCCATTACCTCGATTATACTTGCGATACGTGCGGTAGGCGATATTTAACCATCGAGGCTTTAAAATACCATATAAGATGCAGGCATACCGGTCAATATATGTGTAGGAAGTGTTGGACTGATTTCCCATCGACAACCCATAAGAGGGAACACGTAAAAAGCTCTAAAACATGTTGGCCCTTCGCGTGCATATATTGTGGTGAACGATTTCTCTCTTGGGAGCATAAGCAGAAACATTTGGTGTTGATGCACGGATGTCCAGAGACAACGTATACTTGTCCCGAATGCGCTCAAGTGTTTCAGTCGCGAAAACTCTTCTACAACCACTATAAACTATCACATACGGATGACAACTTTATATGCAGTTGCTGCGGACTCAAGTTCGAGTCTAAGAAACGTATGGAAGATCATAGATTGGGCCATACGGGCGAGAAGCAATTCAAGTGCCCGATATGTTCTAAAACTTTTATGAGAAATAAAAGCTTGACTCAACATATGTGGATACACAGTGAATCGAAAAGATTTGTGTGTATGCTTTGCGACAAGCAATTCGCTCAGAAAGTCAGCTTAAAGACTCACATGAGATCTCACCACCCGGAGGTTAATTTAGAGATATAGGAGACTGAATTGTTGTTGTTATGTTGTTAACTCGTTCCTTTGCTTTTATAATAAATACGGAATCGTTATAGGAAACCTTAGAATAGCTTCATTCTGTAAGTCGCGTACTGTCATGTCCATAATTGTTTTTCAGCTGATAAACCTTTATCAGCTATATGACCCATTTCATGTTTAGATATTTGACAGTAGTTTGAGAACTATGACATTGACCATCTTCTTTTTTGTTTTTAGGGTCTACGCTGCGAATACGCGGACGTAGTGACAGTGAGACTGAAACAAAAAAGAAAATAGTTCTTGTCTATCAGTCACCTCAGCGGCGTAATGCCGAACTTATATTAAAATTCTCGACGGCTTTCCCTTTTAAAACACGTTTTAGTCAAATTCTCTGTGCGTATTGTCACGGAGAATTTAATACTTTGGCTGATTTAAGGTATCACATGAAGGGAGAACATCTCAATTCGGATTTTGGGAACGTGTTCTATAGAATCAAGGATAATTTGATAAAAATTGATATAACTGGTTTGAAGTGTAAACTATGCTCGGCTGATATACAAGATGTAGATCTATTGATGAACCATTTATATCGGGAACACGATAAGCCAGTAAAATTTAATGCGAGATACGGCGTATTACCTTATAAGCAGAATGTAGACGGTAAATGGCTCTGCGTCTATTGCCCTAAAGTTTTCGCAGAATTTGTACCTTTCAAGCGACACATAGGTACGCATTTCATGAGTTTTACTTGCGAGAAATGCGGAACGATGTTCGTGTCGGATCACGCACTCAGGGATCACCATCGTCAAGTTAAATGCTTTAGAACCGCATACAAACCGCGAAACGGGAAGGTTATGAAGCCACGGACCAATGCCGAAATTATATTACAATGTTCTACCGCGTGTCCTTTTAGAACTTGGAAGACGAATTTTAACTGCGTCTTCTGTCGGCTACAGACTAGTGACCCTGTCTCCTTAAGATCCCATATGGCTACACGCCATGCTAATTACGATATTCAAGGAGCTTTTTATAAGAAACTTGGCAAGGATTTTTTAAATGTTGACATAACTGATTTGCAATGTAAATTATGCTTCATGCCAGTGGAACAGTTCGATATTTTGACTTATCATTTGAAGAATGATCATCAACAGCCGATTAATTTAGACGCTCAAATAGGTGTATTACCATTTAGGTTAAACGATGGTTCGGTTTGGAAATGCACGATCTGCCCAAATGAGTTCAAAGATTTCATGTCACTAAAGAAGCACACATCGGAGCATTTTCAAAATTACGTTTGTGACACATGTGGTGAAGGATTTATAACTGAATCGTCTATGATAGCTCACACAAAAATACCTCATGAGAATAAGTACAGTTGCAGCCGTTGTGTGGCTACTTTCTCTTCGCTAGATGAACGGAATATACATGTGAAAACCCAACATACGTCGATGCCCTACATGTGTGTGTATTGTAAAGAGAAACCACGTTTCGCCAATTGGGAACTGCGGAAGAAGCATCTTATGGAAATACACAATTACAAGACTGGAACTGACAAATACGAGTGCACGGCATGTCAGAAATCATTTAAGACACGATCCGGGAAATATAATCACATGACGAGAACGCACAGGATGAAGAAAGATAGCGAATTAAATTACCCCTGCCCTAGTTGTCCTAAAGCATTTACCACGAAGTTGTTCCTGGACAAACATGTGGCTAAAAAACATTTCGATGTCTGATTATCATTATTAGAATTTATCTTTTTGACAATAGTAGAATGGACTTTACTTAATGAGCGGATCGAACGTGTGAATGTTGCCGAATATAATAATGACAGTACTTTTCTCTTTTTTTTAGGATCGAGAAAGAAACGTGACGCGTTACTCGAGACAGAGAGTAAACCAAAAAAGAGATTGTTTGAAAGGTCTGTCAATCAGAATCCGCAAAGGCAAAACGCTGTGCTGGTATTAAAACATTCAACCGCGTTCCCGTTTAAAACACGTTTCAATCGGATTATATGTTCGTATTGCCATGATGAGTTTGAACCGATGGCAGCCTTGAGGGACCACATGAAAGCGGAACATTCTAGCGCTGATTTCAATAGCGCATTCTATAAGGTCGTAGACGGACTCAAAGTTGATATAACAGATTTTAAATGTACCATGTGTTTGACGGATATAACTGATATAGACAGCTTTATGGGTCACATTTCTCGCGACCATGGCATATCAGTTAATTTTGACGTACCTTTCGGAGTTTTGCCTTACAGACAAGGTCCAACCGGATTGTGGATGTGCTTGGAGTGTGATAAATCATTTCAAGAGTTCTCGCAGATAAATGGACACTTGAGAAGTCACGTAAAGATATTTACCTGCGACAAGTGCGGAGCGACATTCCTTTCGGAACATGGCTTAAAACAACATGAGCGCAATTTTAGGTGCTACAAACTAACCTATAAACCGAGATTTGGTAAATCTTTAAAACATCGGAGCAACACGGAGATAATTCTTCAGTGTTCTACCGCATGCCCTTTCAGAACCTGGGGACAGAATTTCAACTGTGTACTTTGTAGGGTACAGTCTAACGATCCTAATGGCCTCAGAACGCATATGGCATCTCGTCACGCAAACTTCAACATCCAACACGTGTTCAGCAGAAAACTACGTAAAGAGTTCCTCAAAATTGACATTACAGATCTTCAGTGCAAGCTTTGCTTCATCGCTATCGATACACTTGACGACCTGTTGGTTCATTTGAAGAACGATCATAAACAACCGATAAACGTGGACGTCCAACCCGGAGTACTTCCTTTTAAATTGAACGATGGGAGTTGTTGGAAATGTGCAATATGCAAGTTCCAATTCACAGATTTCATATCGTTAAAGAAACACACGGCTGAACATTATCAGAATTACGTTTGCGATACGTGCGGCGAGGGTTTTATAACAGAGTCGGCGTTGATAGCTCACACGAAGGTTCCACACGACAACAAATACACGTGCAGCCGGTGCGTGGCCACGTTCACTACTTTGGAAGAGAGGAATCTTCATATAAAAACTCAGCATACGACACTGCCGTACATGTGCGTTTATTGTAAAGAGAAACCGAGATTTGCGACTTGGGAATTAAGGAAGCGGCATCTGATGGAGTTCCATAATTACAAACCGGGTGCCGATATGTACGAGTGTACGACTTGTCATATGACGTTCAAGACCAGGTCGCAGAAGTACCATCACAACGTAAAGGCCCATCGCACCAAGAAGGAGACGGAGTATAGTTATCAATGTGGTAGCTGTTCGAGAGCGTTCGCTTCTAAGCTCTCTTTAGACAAACACATCGCTAAGAAGCATTTCCATGTTTGAAATATTTTAACGTTTCTTAATTGAATCATTTTTTATAATTTGGTATTGGTAAAATTTCCGTATAAAAATTATGCTATATTACCCTTGGAAATTCTTTTTGTGAGATAATTAGAAATGAGATCCGCACAATGATCGAAGTAGCAGAGTCGCTAAGAATGACCAGATTTATTGTCATTAGGCGGTGTACCTTTGCAGATCAAATATTGCATGAGATCGTAGAAGCCCACGAGTGATGATCTCCTATTACTCCTATTAGAAAACAGTGTAGGTAGACTTTTTTTTAGATGGGGAGATCTCGAACTTATACCCATCCCGCCGGGTAGCTAAGAATTGGTTATGCCCTATTCGCTCAGACTAAAACCCTATGGTGCCTTGTTACGCCATTTGGTCGCGGGAGCAGGTACTGCATTGCCGGCACTACGTCTGCTCCCCGATAGACGATCTGTTTGAGGGGTCAAGATGGTAGACCCCTCAAGGCGGAGTGGGTGTTAGACTCCCCCTGATGAACTATGGGAGTCGCATAGGCATAATGCGCTTCCACCACATAGGCCTGTGCAGTTTACACTGTCAAGGCGACGGACATGCCCCCTGTGTATGTAGACCTGTCATTAAATGGACCGACGATCTGGACATGATTACTAAGATTACTAAAACCCTCAGAATGCAAGCAATCGGTCCATCCTTTTGGGAATCTTTGGTAGAGACCAATTCCAGTAATGGATTTCCTTCGACTGAAAAAACAAAGACAAGAAAACCTTCGTTTTAATGCAATCAATTGGGTTTACGATTATTAGGTAATTGGGTGTGAATTAGGCATTTGTTTTAAACTCGCTTCAGTGACTGTTCACAAAAGGACCGGATTTAAAGAACCAACTGAAAGTGTCAACGGAGAAATGGAGGCTCCGAATACATCTTAATATAAACTCTTAAGTTTACTGGGAGATGTTTTAAAAACCGTTCTTGGCGGATTTCAACACCAATCTCCTTGGACTTGAGTGTGTATTAAAATAAAATAAGAATTCATTTTCTGGAGTCCCCTTTCGGGTAGGGTCTGTAATCCTTGTTGCCCTCTAAATTCGTGTCCGTTATAAAGTATCTGGAATGTACTCGAATCCTATTAACCTATCTTGATATAGTCTACTACGAAAAACCGGCAGATAGGTCAACCATTACACGTAAAGCGATGGCGCCGTAAGAAGTATTAATTTAAAAGTTTGTATGAAATTAAATCTACATGTGAATAGACGAAGATAAAATAGTTCAGTATCTTGTTCTACTCCGTTTGTCACCTGTTATCGATTTGATTTATATGATCGATCACTTCTTCACACGCTTACAACCGATGTAAAGTAACAAAATTCGAAACCAATATATGTAATAATTTTAGAGATACAACATTATTTGTCAAAAATCAACATCGAGGTTAAAATAAAAATAAAATAATTACATTCAAATTATGCCCACTACGACGACTTATAACAAACGAAGTAAAATAAATAATAGTTTAAAAAAACTAAAAAAAAAACACGCTTTCATAAAAAATCCAACTAAAAAACAGAAAATAAATAAATAAAATAAAATAAAAAATAGGTGCTAATATTAACATGCGATGCGTCACTGTTAATATCAGCACCTCCAGATATCAGTATTTTTATCATTTTTTGTCACTTTTTACAAAAATATACATTTATTTCTAATTTACACTATTCTTAATCCAAATTTATTAAATTTTATTTTCCGTTTTTTAGTTGGATTTTTTATGAAAGCGTGTTTTTTTAGTTTTTTTTAAACTATTATTTATTGTTCATTATTTAGTTAAATTTTTTAACTTTTTTTTTCGGATTATTGCATTGTCTTATTGCATTATTGCTTTGACAGGTGTGCAAAGTTTGAATTAAATCTGATCGTTCAAAGTAGGACAAAATCGAGCTCAAAGGGGTCGGTTACATACATACATACAGGTGAAGCTAATAAAAGCGTGATAAAAAACAATTATGTATAGCAATTTTTTTTTCTTTTTGAACAATAATCGATTTATTCACTCGTCTCGACTATTCGAATAGTTAGAATTTTTCAGTTGAAATAATCACAAATTCGAACGCTCCTATATCTGATTGTTTATCAAAAATAATAAACAGAACTTAACAGTTATAATTTTGTTAACAATCTTATATTACTGCAGTAATTCAAGCATGGAGTTTAGGGGTAAGGAGAACCATTTCTGTGTATGTCAAAATGTGTTAAATTAGAGTGTCGCTACAGTAGTAACAGGGTTCATTATCGTTTAATTATTCCAACTAATTTTATAAAAGTGAACACTCAGAAATCATTAAACGTATTATTTGAAGTTCACAAAAGTTCGATCACACTTCACGTTTTCTCACTACAGTTATTTTAGGTTATAATTAGAAAATTATTTCGGACTATCTACAACGTTTTCTAGCGCCATTTTGGAGGGTGTTGGAACTATTATTTAGTGGTTAGATCTGGACACTTGTCCAACATGTCGCCCATATCGAAGGTGGTGGAGCAACGCTGAAGCTATTAACGGTTTCAGCATGAATGGGTCAGCTCACTCGTGGTAGTACCACACTCTCACAGAAAACCGACGTGAAGTATCAGTGCTTGCATTATTGCGTATCGTTCGGTCACTGAGACCTTCCCGCTTCCCTTACTCCTCCTCTCCCTCAAGACAGGTTGGCAACGCACTTGCGACTCCTCTGGTGTTGCAAGTGTCTATGAACGGTGGTGATCACTTAACATTAGATGACCCACCGGTCCGGAACCATAGGGTTTTCCTCCTATGATATAAAAAATATATATATATATATATATATATATATATATATATATATATGAGATACCTTACCTCTACTATTTATAAATTCAAGTCAACACGTCCGTGCTAAAGGTCCGCCATTATGGTGTTATCCATAGCCAATACAACTACTGTTAATCATTAATTAATAAATACAAAATCTCTTTTCACTATTTACATGAATAAAAAGTGAACCAAATTATGCATTATAATATAAGAATAATATTTTTTGATTTAATTATTTTCCACAAGATAAAGTATTGAATATTATACTAGTCCCATACCTACGTGACGAAGGTTGGAGTAGCTAAGAACTAACCTCAAAAATCATTCCGATAATGGTGTAGATAATATTTCTGAATGTCTTTCACGCTCGATATTAGCGTTGCAAAGTTCCCTTAATGCTTGTGAAAACCGCGGGCGAAATTATCGTGCTGCGTATATCGTCATGCATGACATATGTTCCGACATATGCATTTATTGCGACCATAGACTAAACCTCGTGGCGATACGCGCAGGTATTGGATTAGCATAACAAACAATAATCAATTATGTGTTTGTATTTGTGACAATACAATTCAAGTTTGTCTTCGTTTTTTATGTATATCTCTCTTCTGTAACAGTATGTCTAATACCAATTTCGTCGTTTTCCTCCAGTGAACTATAGGAAGGAGTAATTAAGAAAAACTTTATTTGAATGTTTTAATTGTGTGACTATTAGAAATTGTACATTGCCAGTGAATTAGAGTGTCCTAGATTTTATTGTACAGTCGAGTACACAAGTATATATTAAGTACATGTCATTGGTAGTTTTTAGGTTAATTTAATATAAGTTAATTTAATTATTTCGACATTAAAGATTGTTTGATGATTCAACGCATTTCATTTTACACTATCTCAGATATTTTAATTTAACTTATAAATAAAATTATAGAAGATCTGCCATTGTGCGCTTGTCTCTCAAAAAGTAGTGTATAGTTTATTTGCTTTTATTAAATTAAAATTCTAATCCGCAAACTTTTTGTGTGACAAAAAGTGGTGGGGAAAAACACTGAGTCGAGTAGAGTGTCGAAAACACTGGTTCTCGTCTGATTAGCGAAGTTGAGTAACGTCGGGCGCGGTCAGTGCCGGGATGGGTGGGGATGACCACCTGGGAATACCGCGTCAAGTTCGCTATTGTGTTATATTTTTTAAATGTTTCCCTGTAATTCAAAAGATTCACTTCTATCGTGTTTTTGTGGATGAAATTTTACACAATCTATTGGGGAATTGTTTCCGGTGCGGTATAGCTAGTGCGCGCGGGCACTTAAATAAGCAATTAATGGAAGTTCGTAGCTAATTTACTTTTTTATAAAGTATGTTATAAAATAATTTCAATACAGACGGAGTAACAGCATAATGCACTACGATAATTATCATAAAACTGAATTATATAAGACGCAATATCACCGAAAAAAGTACGTACATTTTTTTTAATAGATTGACAAATCGAAGGAATTCATATTTAAAAGTAAATAACTTAATATTATTGAAACGTCGACTTATTTCACTTTACTTCACTGTAATAACTATCTTCGGAGAATAAGTTTTTCACGCGCTTAAATCAAAAAGAGAACAACAGTCACGTATTTTCATAGTTTTGTATTAAAAAGCATTATTCATTGTAAAAACAGGAGTATCTAATAAATATTTTAAATAATATTTACAGAATCACAATTAGCATAATTTGAAGAACGTCAGAGACAGAAGAAGTAATATTGATGAAGAAATTCACGAGCCTTTTCTATTTCTAGGGAAACGTGGGTACACAGCAAACGAAAATGAAATAAAAGACGAGAACTATAAGACTGAACCTATAAAAGAGGCTAGTAAATATTATAAGCGGAGCGCACGAGCCGAAGCGAGGATTGTGACGAAACGTAACGCGACCGCCATCCTAGAATGCTGGTCTCTGTGCCCGTTTAGATGGAAAAAGAATAGATTCAAGTGCGCTTACTGCGAGGAAAACTTCAACGAGTGCGATTCGTTGAGGGAACACGTGAAACTGTGCTCGACACGCCACGATATCAAAGACATTTATAGTAAATTCAAAGAGATGCCGCTGATAAATGTTGATATAGTCGGTACCGCTTGCATTCTGTGCTCGATTCCGCTAATAGATGTGAAACAGATGCGGGATCATGTTGTACAGCACGGTTTTGATTTTGATCAGAGCCGACCGGACGGTGTCCTACCGTTTGCTCTGAACAAAGATTGGAAATGTGTCATATGTGGTAAAAATTTTAACAATTTCTTGAAACTCTACGAACACATGAACGAACATTACCAGCATTACATATGCACCAGTTGTGGGAAAGGATATATGACTGCTCCTCGCTTGAGGAAACACTCGGAGGTACACATAAGTGGGTCGTTTTCTTGCAATGACTGCGGGAAGGTGTTCAATATGAGGGCGGCCAGAGATTCCCACAAGGCGACTGCACATGCTAAAGGTCCAAGATACGAGTGCCCGCGTTGCGATATGAGGTTTGATGGATATTACGACAGAATGGCTCACTTGAAGAACGCTCACAGGCAGAACGAAGTCTCGTACAGGTGTTCCCACTGCGATTTATCTTTTAAAACTAGTGGAAAGCGAGCAGCTCACGTTCGTTCTGTTCATTTTCCGCCTCAGTACAAGTTCAGCTGTATGTATTGCGAGTGGCAGTTCAAGACGAATTATGAGCTAAAAAGGCACATGGTTAGGCATTCAGGGGAGAGGAATTTCCATTGCCCGATATGTGAGAAGACCTTCCCCAGGAATAGGGCACTCGTGACGCATTTGAAGTCTCACGACGAGTTGAGTTGTAAATGGTGCGGTATGGTCTTTAAACAAAGGGCGCTCATGTTGGCGCATTTGCGTAGCGCGCACCCAGTTCTATTGAATCTGGGGCCGGTCATTGAAGTTAAAATGTAATGTTATTAGTGCCGTGTATGTTTCAGTATTACTTTATATATTATGACTATATTTAAACTAACGTATTTTTAGTAATAAAACTGTTTGGTGCATTTAAACTAACGTATTTTTAGTAATAAAACTGTTTGGTGCATTTAAACTAACGTATTTTTAGTAATAAAACTGTTTGGTGCCCACGACTTTCTTTTCATTAAATCAAAGACTACGGGTTTCGCTTCGATGATCGTGAGATTGTTTCTTAATTTTTTCTTCAATTGTGTCTTATTACTCACTTCTGTTAAATTTAATAATTACTACTCACATCATTATTATGACCCTTATAAAGATTCTTATCATATATGGCCTACATAATACATTGAAATGTTCATTATCTTCTCTATCGGCTATTAAAAGACTTGTCAAAATCGGTTCACACGTTTGGTAGATTAATCCTGATGAGAAAATAGGCACTTTATGTATCAACATAAAATTTCGAAAATATATTTTTTTATGTAGACGAAATATATATGTTATTACTTTCGTTACGATAGTATACTGCATGCCGGTTTGGGGAGTTAATATACATATTAATAATGCAGTAACTTAGTATAATTTTGTTTTTAGGTTCCGCTAACGAGGCGGAGTCGTGTCTAGGGCCGGTTAAACGTGGTAGAAAATTAAAGGAGGTAGTCACAGCGCGTCAGATGCGTAGGCGCAGGCGTGCGAACAACCAACTACCCGAAGAATCCGAGAAACGCATTGCAAACACTATGATGAGGCGGAATGCTATGACTATTCTAGAATTCTCCACCGCCTGGGCATTCCGATGGTTCCATGGCGCATTTTACTGCTCGTACTGTGAATTGAAACATGTCGATGTTCGTCCCCTGCGGGAACATGTTCGAACGCACCATTTAAATCACGCTCCGACTAAGAAAATATTTGCGAAACTGCGAGAAAATAATATGGTCAAAGTTGATATAGCTGAACTTAATTGTCGACTTTGCAATGCCGATTTAAATGGTTTAGGGCAGTTGAAGAATCATTTGGTTGGTCACGGAAAGACGTTGCATTCCAATTTTAGCGATGGCGTTCTACCCTTCAAACTTGAGAATAATGGATTCTACTGCCAAATATGTTACGCCCACTTTATCAGTTTCGCTAGAATCAACGAGCACATGAACAGTCATTACCAGAATTACATCTGCGATACGTGCGGGAAGGCTTTCATATCAAAGTCTCGGTTTAGGAAACACGTGCAGAGTCACGAAAAGGGGAGTTTTTCCTGCGGCGTCTGCGGTGAAGTGTTGGAGACGAGAGCGGCAAGAATGTTCCACATAATGCGCGTACATAGAAAGGGATTGCGATACTCTTGTCCTAGATGTCCTGAGGTGTTTACCTCGTACCACGTAAGGGTTAAGCATCTGGTCGAAGTTCACGGACAACAGAAGATGGAATACGGATGCGATGTTTGCGGGAAATCTTTTGAGACGAGTTCGAAACGTGCATTACATTACAGGATGAGCCATACACCGGCGGAAAAGTGTTTGGAATGTCCTCAATGCGCGTCAATTTTGGCAACGAAATCGAAATTGACGCGTCATTTGAAATCTCACAGGACTTAGAATATGCGAAGGTTTATGCAAATCTGTAATTGAAATTATGAAGCATAGACTCCGAACAAAAAAATCTTGTCGGTCTTCTTATGTTGTTTTTCTTTTCATCCAATTCGGAATGCATATTATGCTATAACAACACTTAAACATTAGATCTAGAATTAACAGCTTTGTAAGGTTTCGGCTATAAATCTAAGGACATTTTCGGTAAATTATTTTACGATTAGTATTGAAACAAATTTTTAAGATTTGGAAGGTTGGTGGGTAATTAAATATTCTAAGCGCATATAAGGACTTGAATTTGCATCACAATCCACATCGAGACAATAATTGTGATACTGTTATGTTACTTTTATCCAAAAACGATGGCAATTCTCGCTGCCATTTGGTTCGTAGGTCCTTAACTCTGTTTTCAATTGTTTCTCGAAAACATCACAAAGAAGAAGTATGCGTCACATGTACATCAAAATTGACACGAAGAATCGAATACAAAATGACTTTGTTTATTTTTAGGAATCGGCGATGACGCTGCGGAGAATACCGCTGTTAAAATTATATGGAAACGTAAGAAACTTATGATCATTGAAGACAAAGCGAATGCAGTCGTAATATTAAAGAATTCAAACGCAGTCGTATTCAGGTATCAGAGGGGGAAGTTTATGTGCGCCTACTGCCCGCGTATTTGTGCTAACGTCGCTGAAGTACGGTCGCACTCAACCATCCATAATAAGTTGGACATCTTCGAAAACCCTGAAGTACGGAATTCATTTCCCTTAAGAGTTGACGTGACGGATCTGTCGTGTGCGATCTGCAAGGAGTCTGTGAAAACTCTTGAAATACTAAAGTTACATTTGAAAGACAAACACTCTTTGGACGTAAATCCGAAATACACGGATGGTGTGATACCTTTTGTTTTGACGGAGAGAGATTACAAGTGTGTGCACTGTGGTGCTCTCTATGAGGGCTTCATGAGTTTATTTACTCATATGAATAAACATTATCAGAGTTTCGTCTGCCATACCTGCGGAAAGGGTTATTCTGCGAAGCATAAATTGCGTGCGCACAGAATGAGACACGAGTCTGGTCAGTTCCCGTGTTCGAGGTGTGATCAGGTGTTCTCGAATCGGCCGGCGAAGAATCGGCATGTGGCGGCTGTTCACGCGCGCAAAGAGAAGTACCGTTGTCCAGTCTGCGATGAATATTTCGATTCCTATCACTCACGTCTACGCCATTTAGATAGGGTTCATGGGCAGAAAGCGGAGTATAAGTGTGCCTTGTGCCCGGCAGTCTTCGGGACGGCTAATTTAAGATATTCTCACATGAACGTGGTCCATTTGAAAAAGAAGAAAATGGAGAGACAAAAGTAATCTATTATTTCGAATTCTCATAGGATTATTAGCATTGTTAACGTGTTCAATATTCCTCTGTAATATGTTTCATCTACGCACGATTAAATGATTTAAATGAGATGTCTATGTGTTAATTGATTTCGTAGATTTTTTTAAAACCACCAATACAAGGCGTAAAAACAAATGCTTCAATCACCCAGTTTATGGTTCATCCCAGTGGTGAACTTACTTTAACAATTATTCTTATTTCCTTTAATATTTCAATCGTTGATTTGATCAAGTCAGGTTATATTCAGTTTGGATGTATTTTAATGTATTCTGATCAATCTTTCTAGGTCATATATTTAAAAAATTTAAATTCTTGTACATAATAATCTAACTAAATTTAAAAAAATAACACCAAATTATACCAGAAAATATAGTTAAATGAAATGTTCCACTCAGAAACTTCTATACGTTGTTGGCTAAAATGACACTTTAATTGACGTTTATAGTCATAATTCATTACATTCTTATGTATATTATCAATTATCAATTAGATTTTTTTTTATATTTTATTATTGTTAAATTACAACACATATAAATAATAAGCAGGTTGACTTGTATTTCAAAACGTTTCAAAGAAACACATTTTCGTATGAATGTTGAAGCACACGTCAGTAAATATACAACAAACCTCATCTGTACACAAGAACCGTTCAGAGCCACGCCAAAATTATCGCCTTTACAGAGATTTCTTTTGTTTTTAGGCTCCGTCGATCTGAAAGTTAAATGGAAACCGAAGCGTCAATATAACGATCACAGAGACAATGCTGCGATTATTATCAAGAACTCCAACGTTTGCCCCTTTAGGTGGAAACGCGGCGCGTTCGCATGCGCTTACTGCCGCCTCTCCTTCGGCGACTTTGCCGGTGTGAAGGACCACACTTTAGAACACCCAAACAGGGTCGAAGTCCTTCGTTTGGCGAGAACATTCGCTAACATAAAAGTCGAGGTCACCGATCTCAAATGCGAATTGTGTTCGCAGAATATTACCGATCTGGACTCCTTAGCGGATCATTTAATCACTTCCCACAGTAAGCCCATAAAAAAACATCGCGGTTTAGGTGTCACACCATACATCATCACAGACGAGGGGTACGCTTGTGCCTATTGTGATGAGAGATTCGTTGTCTTCACAAGTGTTAACACTCATTTAAATATTCATAACCCGAACAGTATATGTTTTCTATGCGGCAAGGCTTTCTCCACTCATCAAAGATTGAAAGCACACCTGACGATCCACGATGCTGAAGAAGGCAAACATAAATGTACAAAGTGCAATGAAGTTTTTCCATCGCAAACTCTGAAGAACAGACACGTGGCATCGCAGCACGGTCCAGCAACTCGCTACAAATGCCCGTTTTGTAGTGAAACCTTTAAAAGTTACCACCGTAGAGGGAAGCATTTAAAAGAGTTGCACAACAAGAAAGTGGAATATCCTTGCACGATTTGTCCGGCTGTTTTTGCAATGTGCAACCAAAGGACGAAGCACATCCGAGAGGTGCATATAAAGCAAAAGACGTTTTCGTGTTCTTACTGCGCTGATCAATTCGTGACAGCGGCTAGGTTGAGGAATCACTTGGTGAAGCACATCGGTGAGAGGAAGTATCAGTGTGACGTCTGTAAGAAAGCTTATGCCAGGACGAAAACGTTGCGGGAACATATGAGAATCCATAATGACGACAAGAGATTCGTCTGTGAGTTTTGTAACAATGCCTATGTTCAAAAATGCAGCCTGCAGAGTCATATACGAACGCATCATTCGAATTCCGATCAGATGAAAAGGATAAAGTTGTCCAACGTTGAGTAACCTATCACAATGCAAAGGATGTGAACTATACGAGCGGTGCCTATAAAGCAAAAGACGTTTTCGTGTTCGTACTGCGCTGATCAATTCGTGACAGCGGCTAGGTTGAGGAATCACTTGGTGAAGCACATCGGTGAGAGGAAGTATCAGTGTGACGTCTGTAAGAAAGGTTATGCCAGGACGAAAACGTTACGGGAACATAAGAGAATCTATAATAACGACAAGAGATTCGCTTGTGAGTTTTGTAACCATGCCTATGTTCGAAAAATGCAGCTTGCAGAGTCATATGCGAACGCATCATTCGAATTCCCATAAAGTTGTCCAACGTTGAGTAACCTGTGACATTTCAAAGGATGTGAATTGACTTTTCGTTGGGATGGATATTTTGACGCAATCTTAGCATTGTGGTGCAGAATTTCTAATAGCTTGTCTTTTCGAATTATCTCCCTTATGGTAAGGGTCTTTCGGCGTATATTTCGACAGATCCACGTATCTCACGATTCTGTTTTCTAAGTTTAATAAGCTACGTGATCTTTGCTCACATAAACACTTATCATCAACCACGTTTTGGTTACAGTTTTAGACTATATAGTGAATATATCTTTGAAATGAAATCAGTATTAGAAGTATTTTCTTTTATAATCTTATGTCGCATTCTCGTTTATATTATTTTATTTACTTGTATATAATAAATTACATGAATGAATGTCATGAATGAAATATAATAGTGTTTTTATTGTTTAAAAAAGTCATGATAGTCATAAGTACTGCCGACGGAAGTGAAAATTCAAAACAACGGAATAATTATATATTTTTTTGAATCGATTATTGTCTAAATAATTTAAATTTCATAATTTGTAAAGTGAAATTATGAACGTTAGTCTGGTTTTTATATTTATTGGCACCCCGAACTAGAATTATAATCATTTTTATATAGTTTATTAATTCACCAAAAATATAATGGGCTGCGCAAGCTCGATACAAAATATTAATATTATCTACATGTACACAGGCCGCTATACTATTCGTCTCTAGTCTGATACACGCGCAATATATCAAGAGCATGTCGTCGTCATCGGTGACGGTCGGTGACGAGAAATCACAAGATTTTAACCATCCAAAACTGCAAAAGCGCTTATGGTACAGTTGGGTGTATACATGTCTAGTACAAACGCAATATGTCACGACCATGTCGAGGTCATCGGTGACGACGCGAACTCATAAATTTTTTTCTACCAAATATGTTTATTTTCTAAATCGCTCAACGCGGCTAAAGAAGCTTCACTTCAGAATTTCGGGCTTATCTTGTAAATGGGGTATAATCCACAACCAACGACGACCTCTGAGAGATCTATAATCTATATTTAGTCGTCATGCCGACCTGCAAGCTTCTATTCAGCTGAATAGATTGCTTGATTACGAAACGCGACAAAACAAAACACGGGGATGTCGGATTTACCATTATATGTAGATAGCCTAAGAGCCCGAGGCTGTCAGATCTTTGTGATGTTATAAAAGCGGAAAGTTTCTCAGTGTGTGCCCCTGACACAGGTAGGAACGATGGCCAACTATGAAGTTTATGTCATAGTGACTTTGGCAGGTAGTAAGTGACAAAGTTGTGTAACAAATCGCCCTAAATTCGTTATATTATAAAATTCATTTTTTTCATATTCTTTAAGAGTGGTCACTTTCCATTCGAGTACAGGTACTTACTTTATTAGTACTTTGATACTAATATAGCAACTGATCACATAACAATATATGCCTAAAAACTATACGAGTCCTACGACCAAGTCGGCATTACAATATATTATATTTATATAAATAAAAAAATTGAGCCGTCATGCGACGCCTGGCAGATGTGAAACATCGAAATTGTTTTGTATAAGTTATATGCCTAAAAGAACAAATTACGACAGGAATCAGCTATGGCATAATGAAAAGATAAAGCATTACAAATTTGTTCCATAAAATAATGACTGTTTATTTATAACATAAATATTCATTTTTATTAAATCCAAAAATTCAACTAGGCGCAGGCGCGGTGTGTTTGGCGGCATTTATCAAAGGGCGCTAGGTCGTCGGCGCGTGCCGAGTAACACTAGTATAACGAGTGGCCGACAAAACAATTTGAATCTTATGGTTATACATATAGGGTTGCAAATGTTTTTGAGTATTTCGTTATTAGTGCAAAGTTCGTGTTTTGTGTCGTTCACATCAAAAATCAAGTGACGTATGTAATCGCCATCACTTCAAAACGTCTGCACGTATTTGGTTAAGTATTTTTTTATTGTAATTGTCGGGACAAAATTTACGAGTATATGCAAGGTGTTTGAAAAATACTACGGAAACATGAACATTTTGAGTTATAATATTCATTATGTAAAATGTAAAAATAATTTCTATGGGCTATTCTTAGTCTATATCTTATAGAATTCTATGGTACAGTGTTTTAATATATCTATTGTAATTATATATGTAAACGCCCGAATGATTTTTCTTAGACATAATGTTAACATATCGACTTTTCTATATTTTCTGTTATTATGCACGTATTTATACATATAAACCTTCTGATCGAAATTCTCTAAATGTTGGTAGCAATCGTGAGAAAATCTGTTGCGTAGTTTTGAAGAAAAAAATGAACTAATAAAAGAAAATTCTACAATCGAATTTCCAAGGCCCTATATCGGATGTTTTTCTATTTTTAGGAAGGAAAAATGAGAAAATACAGCCGAAGCGCGAAGTGGATTGTGTGACGGAGAATGGGACGGCTGTTGTCGCGACGACACGCGACGGTGACGACAGGAGGTCTATATTTAGGAATAACATTGCCATTATAATGCAATCGTCATCCGCATACCCTTTCAAGTATAGGAAAGGCACGTACCTGTGTTTCTTTTGTAAGAGCAGCTTCATGGAACCGGAAAAATTGCGCGAACACACACGCGACCAGCACTCCGATTTTAGACAGCTGAAGCCGCGGAAATACGAACCTTTGAAAATGGACTTCGCGACGATACACTGTAAACTCTGCGGGCTGGATATACCGAATTATCTGGCGTTGAAGTTCCATTTAACAGTCGAACACGGCAAGGTGATAGACTCATCGTACGGGGAAAGTGTCCTACCATATAAACTTTGCAAGAACGAGCACTGCTGCCAGATATGCGGGAAGCGTTACGAGATGTTCCTGAGCCTCCACAAGCATATGAACGACCATTACGAATACTATATATGCGAGACGTGCGGAAAACGGTTCGCGACATCGCAAAGGATGGTAAATCATACAAGGACCCACGAGAGGGGCGAGTTCCCTTGCAAGAAATGCACGGAATCGTTCACGTCCTATTCAGCGAGATACGCTCACGTCGCTAAAGTGCACAAGTCAAACAAACGCTATAAATGTCCGATATGTGATGAGAAATTCTCATCCTATAAACACAGGTTGAAGCATTTAAGTACGGTGCACGGGGAGAAGACGGCTGTATTCCCGTGTCCGTCCTGCCCGAAAGTATTCGACTTGTGCAGTCGAAGGACAGCGCATATACGTTTCCAGCACTTACAGGAACGAAAGCACGTCTGCTCGGTGTGCGGCATGAAGTTCTTTACCAACTACGAACTCCAGGAGCATTCTATAAAGCACGGCGGTGAGAGGATCTACCAATGCGACGTCTGCAAGAAAGCGTACGCTAGGCTGAAAACGTTGCGGGAACATATGAGGATTCATAACAACGATAGGAGGTTCACTTGCCCGGTCTGCGGTCAGTCGTTCATACAAAACTGTAGCTTAAAACAGCACACTAGGGTTCATCATCCGACGAGCCTGAAGGATGTGTTCTGATCTCTTGTTTTAACATTTATATTGCTTCATTATTATATTAGGTTCGATCCCAACTCTGTTCGTAATATTCTCAAGAAAATGGTATGTGTTCATTTTTCAAGGTTCAATTTTCTTGGAGATCGCTTCAAAGCATTGTTGCGCTGCACCGGCATCTAATAAGGAATGATTGTTAAATGCATCGCACAACCAACCAATTTAATGCCAATTTTCATGGAGTTCGGTTCAAAAGTATAGCATTGTTGCTCCGCACTGTCATGTAATGAGAAATCACTGTCAAAATTAAATAAATAATCACAAGATACTTGTAGTCTTATCACCTACTAGACAATAGCAGTAATAATATAGAAGATTCGTTGCCAAAAAACTGTAATACTCATCCGGCATGTTTATTTTTTTTCGTTTTGCCTTCTGATGATGCGCTCTTTCGATTTTGTTTACGAGCAGATATAAACAAATATGTTTTAAAATATAATGTCTCTTAGTGTATTTATTTAATAGCTGTTATTAGTTTTATGGTCTTACAGTTAATGTAAATAAATGTAGTAAGTACCGTGATTGATTTATTTAATTTAATAACCTACTTTGGCTGGGACTTCTGACAGTAAGACACACTAATTATGTGTCAGATTTATTATTAAACTGACGTGCTTGTATGATTACAGTGAAGAGCTGTTATATAAAAAAAAACAGGCTGCGTCGTAATGACACACGATAGAGGTGAAATCTTTTGTATTATAGGGAAATATTGCAATTGAAAAAATACAACAAAAAGCCAATGTCAGGCGGTCACCCATCCAAGTACTGACCGCACCCGACGTTGCTTAACTTCGGCTATCGGACAAAAATCGGTGTTTTTAATACTCTACCCCACACAGTGTTTATTCCCGCCGCTTTTCCTCACACAAAAAGGTTGCCGATGAGAACGACAACGACTGCGAATGTGACAAATAAACAGATTATTCGAATTCCGCGGACATTTACTAATTTAAATGAATACAGCTGACGATGAAGGAAAGGTAAATGAGGTTACCTGAATCTGAGACGTATTTTGTATTATGTATAGAACACGTGTAGTGTATTTCTCGTAGTTTAAAATCGCCAATACGTCGTGGACTGGTGTGATGATTATGCCTATACCTTCCTTCGGGAAGTGGCTTATGGTCCTGCAGTGGGTATCTTACACGCTGGTGTAATATATATTGAGTTATACTACAGTATAAGCGTAATATAGACAGAAATATTTTTGTGCATTTTCACACTCGCTTGTCTTTAATACCTCTAGAGCGACCTGACCTACGTCCTGATTTTAATGCTATTGATTAACTTGGACTTACTCGAAATAAGTATCTACAATAATATTATAAAGAGGTAAAGTTTGTGAATTTGTGAGTTTGTGACGTAGGATGTAATCTCAGGAACTACTATTCTTTCAGTTTTATATAGCTCATTTATCGAGGAGGGTTATAGGCTATATCACGCTAAGACTAATAGGAGCGGAGTACCAATAAGGAATGTTTCAAAATCGTTTTTTTTTTCTCTTGAGAGCCTCCGCTGAGTGTTAGCGTTAGCCCAAAGTAACTATTCCACGCTGACGAAGTCGCGGGCAGAGGCTAGTATAATATAAATACCGGCATCATTTAGATACTGAAAACAGTGACTAACTGGCCATACCATGTTTCAGTAAGACCAATAATAGTTTTTTAGGTAATAGTGTTAGGTTTTATAACAAAGTCCCAAAGCGCATTACCAATAGTAAGTTCAAGCACCATGTACTTGACATAGGCAATAGACAATAGTGTCCATCAATATGCGAAGGGTGATGACGATTGTAACTATAATGTTTTCTTATAAAAATATCTACGTAAAAAAGATAAACCCGATTAAGTTTCTTGCCGGTTTTTCTCGATGACTGGACTGTTTTCCGAACCGACGGTTTTAGTATTCATAAGGGCATTCGCAGGGCCTAAATTAAACAAAGGCATATTTGATTAAACTGGCTTTTGTTCGCAATTTCATTCGCACTGTTGTAGATCTGATCTATCTTTAGGGAACAGATTTTTGTTCGATGAAAGTTTCGTTCTTTCCTATACCCGTAATAAAGTGTATGGAAAACTTAATGATGATCGCTTGAGTATCTAAGACGTGAAAGCATAACAAAGTGACTGAGATCCACATTTATAATATTAAAATAAGGGAGAAATACACATAGTGGATGTGTATAGATTGCGAACGCTGCGATTGCTACATTTGGCATAGAGACTAGATATTATACCACCACTCTTTCGCTTATGTGGAAGTTGAAGAGCGGGAAGCGTATAGGAACATAAGTATTTTCCAAAGGACATGAATGACATACTGTCGACTGTTATCAAAATGCATGAATTAATTTAGTTATAATTCCTGTAACAAAAACTTATTCTCATTATAATCCTATGGACATTGAATGTTTTTAAGGTGACTTTTCTCTCGTTTTTAGGTTCGTACGTATTACCTGATAAGGAAACGTTTACTGCTGAAAAACAAACGGCGATTCTAAAGAAGAGAAACGATGATATCAAAGCGAAACAACAGCGCGCTCTGATACTTCTAGAAAATTCTAGGATATGCCCCTTTAGGTGGATGAAGAATACGTATATTTGCATCTATTGTCAACGGTATTTCAACGATCCCATAGAAATGAGACAGCATAACGCGTCCGAACACGAGAGATTGACTCAAACCGACATTAAAATTGCAATATCGAAACTGAAAAAATACGAGCTGGTCAAAGTTGACGTGACAAATGTTGATTGTAGAATCTGTAATAAAAGTATTAAAATGTATAAAGAGCTTAAAATTCATCTCGCTGAAGAGCACGGAAAGAATATAGACCCGAACGCGACAGACGGTGTCTTGCCTTTCAAAGTGACGCCATCGCATTACAGCTGCGGCATCTGTAGTGAGAGCTACGAAGAATTCAAGAGCCTGAACCATCACATGAACGTGCATTTCCAGAACTTTATCTGCGATCAGTGTGGAATAGGATTCATTACGCCGGGACGGTTGCGGACACACGCGTTCTCGCACGAGACTGGGTCGCATCCGTGCGACAGTTGCGATAAAGTTTTCCGTTCCTCAAACGCAAAGAACGAACACTACGCGACGGTACATTTGAAAGTCAAAAGGCATAGATGTCCGCATTGCACTGAAACCTTTAGGAACTATTTCCAAAGAAACAAACACATCGCATCGGTACACGGCTTGAAACTTAAGGAATTCAAATGTGCGATGTGTCCAAAAGTGTTTAATTTGAGCGGAAAATTGGGTGTGCACGTGCGTACGGTGCATTTGAAGGTGAAGCGGCACGCTTGCGAGGTTTGCGAGTGGAAATTTTATTCCAAGTCGGAGTTAAAGGACCATATGATCCGACACGGCGGCGAGAGGAAGTTCCAATGTAACGTATGCAAGAAAGCTTATGCTCGGAAGTATACACTAAGGGAGCATATGAGGATACATGAGAACGATAGACGATTTGTGTGTAGTACATGTGGGAGGTCCTTTGTTCAGAATTGTAGTTTGAAGCATCATACGAAGATTCATCACCCGGTTGATGCGCAGACGATGAAGATGACCTCGTTTGTGAAGTGACGAAGGCTTATTCAAGATTTTGAAAGACTGGCTTGGATGATACGAAAAGAGAAAGACTGCTACTTTTGCTTATAGTTAGAAGGAAAGATTAGGGGAATTTCTACTCTCTCTCTGTCAAGTACTCTACATATACAGTACGGACTGGGATAAAATGTAGCATTTTCTGTAGCCACTGTTTCGTGTGTTGAAGAAATATCGCTTTTAACGTAGGAATCTGAACGTTTTTATTCGACATAAACTTTTGTAGCGTTTAAATGCAACGTAACAATGAATTAGATATTTAATAAACATTAAAATGAATGACTGTGAGGGCCCTTTAATCTTTAAACAGCTTGTCAGAATGAGTTTGATGTTACAGTTTTAATAAGAGATTAGTAACATATTAGCGTTAATGTTTTAGCTAATCCGGCTTAGAGATTAATTACGCCAGATAGTTTTAAGAAAGAGTTTGGTTACGTTTCGTACCGGCCAATCTCCTTCGTTTTATTTTCTAATGACATGACACTGGCGGAATTCTCGCATGTCGCCATTATTATAAGAAAAAGACATATCATCAGAATCTCGACCATTGATTGATTTTTTAGGTGATAAACTAAACTTAACGATCAATAATTCTCCAGTTCAAACAACAACAAGATATGGCACGAGTATTGATGCAGTGTTTTCAAGAAATTTAGAAAATTTGCAGAGTAGAATTTATGTTTCTCATTTCAGTTATCACAATCATATCATATTTGAAGTATGATAGTAATTAAATTATTGTTTTAAAATGTATAGTGCTCGACGGTAATCTTAATATATATATTTCTTGTGTGCGTGTGTATGTGACTGAACTCCTCCTAAACGACTGGACCGATTTTGATGAAATTTTGTGTGCGTGTTCGAGTGGATCCGAGAATGGTTTAGATTCACAATTGGACCCGGTAGGTGGCGCTGCGGTCGACTTTTAGGATTTTTTTGTTTTCAAGGCAGGACAACGTCCGCCCGGTCCGCTAGTAAATGTATATATTACTAGTGTTACATCATTAATAAATGCGTTTTTGAATTCTCATATGATGTATTTATTTTTAACTTAATCGCCACCTCTTATAACGCCAAAGAAGTTTTACTTCAATCGCGTGTGACGGTTACACGCACTTATTTTTTTTTAAATATATATAGGTAATTGTAAATATATGTCTTGGTATTTTTTTGACCCCTTTGAGACAACCGTTGACTTTCTTATAAATTTTTTCTTAAATTTATCTTTTTCTTTTTATAGTTACGGAGAAATGTATATAGTATACCTACTTTATCGAATGAGTAATTTAGGCCATTCATTTAGCTTCAGCAAAATTCACATTCGTTTAGCTACCATCTTCTCACCTCTTTTATGTGAGGGAATATAGATTAACATATTCTAAGCATTAAATAGTTCGTTTTCATATTTGTCTCTGCCCTGTTCTTCTGTCAGCTGTTATATCAATGTTCACATCTTTTATATGCATAGCATTCTTCACACAATCCATCTTTATCTTTATCTACGATCTTCTTCCAGCATTATATACGGCGATCTTCATACTTTATAATCTCTTATGATTTTTATCTCTCCTTAACCAAACTTTGGTCAAATACAAATATATATTAGGTCTTTACCTATGAAACTGCCGTTTTGTATGAAAAAATTTAATTTTTTTTCATGTATTTTTTATTTATATTAATCGAAGTAATCACCCATGCAATCAATGCATCTTTGCCAACACAGTGGCAGTTTATTGATGCCCTTCTTAAAGAAATCAGCTGGACGGGAGGCAACAAATTCTTCAAAGGCATTTTGTACTACCTCTCGGTTATTGAATTTTTTTCCCGCCAAGGAGTTATCCAAATTCTGGAAAAAGTAGTAGTCTGTAGGCGCAAGGTCTGGTGAGTAGGGCGGATGACGGAGAACTTCCAACCCCAGTTCTTGCAACTTGGAGACCGTCTGCTGTGCAGTATGAGGTCGCGCGTTGTCGTGCAGGAGCAGTGGAGACGAGCGATTGACCAATGCTGGTTGGAGATGTGCCAGCTTCTCCATCATTGTGTTCAGTTCTTCACAGAACACATCTGCAGTAATGCTCACCCCGTTTGGTAAGAAGCTGTGATGAATCACACCGGCGCTAGACCACCAAACAATGACCATCATTTTTCTAGGGGTAAGTTTTCGTTTAGGGCATTGTTTAGGTGCTGAACCAGGATCCAACCAACTTGCTGAGCGCTTGCGGTTATCAAACAGAATCCATTTTTCATCGCAGGTAACAATGCGGTTCAAAATTACTTCATTTGTGTGTCTATTGAGCAGTGCAAGGCACGTCTCGACGCGTACTTCGCGCTGGCGATCATTGAGTTTGTGGGGCACCCATTTGTCAAGCTTTTTTACCTTGCCAATTTGACGCAAATGGACCAATATTGTTTTGACGCTAACGTCGAAAGCTGCTGCTAATTCAGCCGTAGATTGTGCATCATCAGCTTCCACAATCGCCTTTAATTCGTCATTGTCGACCAAAGTCTTCGGACAACCGTGAGATTCATTTTTTAGGTCGAAATTCCCAGAACGGAAGCGAGCAAACCAATAACAGGTGTTGCGTTGGTTTGTAGTGTTAGCTCCGTAAACGTCGTTGATGTTGCGTGCCGCTTGTGCCGCGTTGCTGCCACGACGGTACTCATATTCCATAATTACTCGAATTTTTAAAGTATCCATGATGACAAAAAAGATAGAAATGTAACACTAATCAATAAACAAATGACTACTTTTGGAAAAAAAATTCCATGTTTTTAAAATAAAATTAATTTGAAATTAGAAATCTTAGCCAAACAAAAATTATTTTGATTTGAAATGGCCAGTACTGCAGAACGGCAATTTCATAGGTAAAGAGCTATTATTTTTAAAAACGGAGATACTTATAAAAAATAATTTAGGGACTTTTATTCTACAGAACATATCAGCCCCATTGTTCTCCAATCCTTCTAGCTCTATCATGAGAACCGCTGATGAGGTATCATAAACAGGTCATACAGCATCTTAGCTTCACCCGAACCGGGTTCAGCCAAGATGCTGTTCTGACAATTACTTTTCATACTACTCATCAACGACTCTCTTTCGATGCGGTTCTTAGCGCACTCCATCATCAAGTGATGCACATTTTCAATTTTTCTGCATACATCGCAGTCAGGAGATTCCGCTTTCCTCATTAGGTATGCAACACTTCTCGATCGATAGTGTTTGCGCTTCGATAGCTCTAGTAGTTATATATGTGCTTGCTGGTTACTATTGTATAACTAACACTCTTTTCACGTATAATGTGTATAATAACTGACAACGAGTCGACAGTTTGCTAGCTAAATTCCGAGTATCCAGTGGCGCGCGTGCGTAAGCGTGCGAGGGTGTTGTTTCTCGGTGTGGGTGGCCGGGGTGAGTCGACACGTTCGGGGCTCGCGGGGTGTCCTCACGTGTCAAGGCGCGTGCAGGTGTCGGGGGTGAGGGTTACCTGCAGTCCGCGTTACAGCATAGGCCGTAACAGATAGTGCCCCGAACGGAGTCTTAAAGCTTTCTTAACATATTTTCGGTTTAGGTCACATTCATTAAACCACGGTATATGAAGAGGTATAAACCAGATACCTTTTTCATTACTTCTTTCATCAAAATATTATTTCCAATTAATGTTGTTGAAATTGTCTTCTTAAATATTTGGGGATGTTTTGTGATTTTTGTTGTTAAAAAAATAGCGCGGTTAGGTACATATTACGCCATTGTTCTCGTAAAACTCATGTAGCTAATAAACCCAGTAATCAAGTGAGAGTAGTGTTATAAGTTTTGAAAAGTGTCATGGCTGCCTAACGCCATACGACTTCAATTTTTCAAGATGGCGTCTCACAAATGTGTACAATTCTGTTTTTGCATATTAGACTGTTTTAAAAAATAGTAAATTGAAACCGATAATATGTCTAAGTCAGACATAATTATAATATGGCTCATAGTCTATTAATTAAATCATGGTTTCGACAGAAAAATGTAAAATACACGATTGTTAACTTTGTTATAATTGCTTAAATAACATTTAATTTTAAACGCACGCTCAATTGTGACCACACGAGCACAATACTAATAAACAAGATTCAACTTTATTTCAAAGGTTGTAGAGTATAGTGTTTTGTTTTTTTCTAGGAGTCAACTCTTCTATATTACTGGAAACATCGAAGAAAACCGTCGTGCCGTTGTTTCAAGTCGCATACGATCGCTCCCTTTGTAGACCGTTGGGAACCGTTTTGGACTTTCGTAAATTAAGGACAAAGTCTTCAATAACTTCAAGGATCTCGTCTCCAAGTCGGTCTCTTTCCCCCATACTACTGAGCAGATCACCTTCCCCTATCATTGACAATCCACCAGTTAAAATCTTCAGGCCTAAACCAACAGCAAAGACTCCAGACGTGAGGCAGAACGCGCTCCTCATCTTTGAGTTTTCCACAGCCTACCCATTTGTATATGGGAATAATAAGTTTAAATGTTTCATATGCTCTCAACCATATCTCGAGCTACAACTCCTCAAGCAACATATGTCCGAAGTCCATACATTTGCCCCGTTAAAGAGGCTAGTCAACAATAGAAGAGAAAACATCCTGAAAGTCGATATCAATGGTATGTCTTGTAAATTGTGTTCTATGAAACCAACAGATTTGGTTGACCTCAAACATCACCTAAAGAATGACCACGATAAACCTATAGACCTCGATTTGCACGACAATTTGATACCGTTTAAACTGGACGCCGTTAACGGTTCGTACAAATGCGTGATTTGCAATGACAGTTTCATTAAAGTGAGGATTTTGGTCATCCATATGAGCGTACACTTTAACAATTATAGCTGTGAAATCTGCGGATCGGGTTTCATGACGCTGAGACTTTTAAAGAAGCATTTGGAAGTCCACGAAAGCGGCAACTACCCGTGCGATCGTTGCGATAAAGTTTTCTCCACGCCTTACAAAAGAACGTTACACGTTCGTGGTGTGCATCTCAAGCAGTATCCACGACGGTGTCCCATATGTCCTGAGAGGTTTAACTCAAACTATAAAAGGACTATACATTTGCAAGACGTACACAATCAATCGACGCGGGTGCATATATGTGAGACTTGTGGACGTGGGTTTAACCTAAAATATCATCTGATATGTCATACTCGGTCAGTCCACTTGCAGGAGAGGAACCAGCAATGCGACATTTGCCACCAGAGATTCTGTAACAAGGAGTCATTGAAGAGGCATATGGTGATACATACCGGAGAGAAGAATCATAAATGCGATGCCTGCGGCATGGCCTTCCTCCGTCGGAAGAACTTGAAAGACCATTTGAGATTGCATGAGATTGGTTAAGGTTCATCAATTGATGGACATCTAAATTGGGTATTGGAATAAGAGTGGTTGAATTCGACCGTAAATGGTACCCACTATCATAAGATTAGCAATTATAAGTAAATAATTAGAATGTTACGTCATTGTCATAGTTTTTTTCATTGTATATGAATGAAGTATATATAAAACTCAACTGCTGTGTATATTATTCCTCTGAAGTCATAGCCTTTTCGAAATATTTATCTAATATCAATTTTATTATACTAGTTTTTACCTGCGGCTCTGCGACTTTCGTATTTATATTGCTAGATAGGATACCTTAAAAATATCACTGTCGTTTTATATTAATATCATCTTTATCAGGAAATTATTACACAATGCCTCTACTTTACATAGATACTCAAATTGAATTATCGACTCTGTTCATGTTATATTAATCTATACTTTTGATTGATACATTTTATCTCTTCTTAAATGGGACCTCATTCAGTTAAATTCTACAAATAAAAAAAAAAATGTGTGCGTGTACTAGTGTACACACGTAAGAAGTGAAACTTGTTTAAGGCCTTATTTTTCGCAAAATGATCTATATGCAACTTAAAAAAAAAAAAAAAAAAAAATGTGTGCGTGTACTAGTGTACACACGTAAGAAGTGAAACTTGTTTAAGGCCTTATTTTTCGCAAAATGATCTATATGCAACTTTCCAGAAATTGGTTAAAAAACCCTTTCTTTCTTTATGGCAAACAATTTCATTAATATATTAAAAAATAAAGTTAAATTAGATAAAGTTTAAACAAAAGGATTTTATTATCATAGACATGAATACAAAAAAGATGGCGCGTAACGGAAAAATGTGACGGTAAATTTTTTCCAACGCCGATAAAGAAGTTTCACTTCAAAAACTTTATATAACAAGCTATTAACAATTGTTTGTTATACGTTATTTGTTCGTGCGGCACAAGAATATAAACTTCTCTATACCATATAATCTGTCATATCATTCAGATAAAATTAATTATTATGGAAATGGAATGTTCTCCTAAATATACAGTAATGATATCGTCTACACAATAGAAAGAAGTCAATATGGGTCCTTCGAGTCGGTCTGAACCAGAGACAACATTCGTTTTATTCACATCGTCGAAGCAAGTGCGTAGAAAAACAATATTCATTATGATTATTATAATGCTTATCGGTTTTCTACATAACAACTAATATTAACTCGAAAATATTCATGTTTAAAGACATTTTTCACATGAAGGGTTAGTGAATTTACATTTCTTATATCAGAATGTTATTTGTAATGATTTCCAAAATATTTAAATTTAATAATATTTTGATAAGATATTATTTTTCTTTTAGGAAACATCCAGAATACGAATTCAACGATAACGATAAAAGATGACGATGGTAGTGATATAATATTGACAGTATTAAAAAATCCTATAGATCTCGACAAATTACGTTGTGAATACCATGAAACAAAGATGAAGTGTAAGAAAAAGGTTCAGAAAATTCAGAAAACCAAAGACGTAACGAGCTTAACGCTGCTTGAAGAACCTTTAGCGCTTGATAAATTCAACTGGAAAGATCCGATCCCATCGTCAATCATATGGAATGTTAAAACTTCTAAAAAATCATACATGAATGAAAACAAACGGAGAAGAGAAACGGTTGAGGAAACATGGAAGGAAAACGCTAGAATTGTCTTTGAAAATTCATTCGTTTACCCTTTCGTTCACACCGGTAATAAATATAAATGTTTTGTATGTTCCCAACCTTATATCAATCCATTAGAACTGAAAGAACATACTGCAAAACAACATACTGTAAATAATATTAAAGAAGAGTTGAATAATAAAGTACGGGATAAGAATATCAAAGTAGACGTTGCTTGTACGCAATGCAAAATATGCTTAGACACTCCGCAAAACTTATACGCATTGATGCGACATTTAAAAGATCACGGGAAGAACATTGACTTAAACGCTCAAGGCAATCTGATTCCATTTAAACTTGGAGGTGAGTTTTTCGATTGTCAGATTTGCGGAGAAACCTATGTGAAATTGCGACTCCTCATAATTCACATGAGCAAGCATTTCAACAACTATAGCTGTGAAATTTGCGGTTCTGTTTACATGACACTAACCCTGCTGAAGAGGCATTTACAAACCCACCAAACAGGCAGTTACCCATGCGATAAATGCAGCAAAGTTTTCAACAATTCATCAAAAAGGATGCTTCATATGAAAGGCGTTCATATGAAACAACTGCCTCGGCGCTGTCCGATCTGCCCGGAGAGGTTTAACTCGAATTATCAAAGAACGAAGCATTTGCGTGTAGTCCATAACCAAAGCACTGGTCTCTATAGATGCGAGACTTGCGGACGAGAATACGACTTGAAATACCATCTCCTGATTCATATAAGATCGGTACATCTTCACGAGCGGAACCAGGAATGTCCGGTTTGTCATTCGAGATTCTTCTCCAAGTATTGCCTGTCTAGGCACATGGTTATACATACCGGCGAGAAAAGTTTTAAATGTGATGTCTGCGGGAAAGCTTACGTTAGAAGGAGAAATTTACGTGAACACGCTAAGACGCATGAAACGGTTCACACAGTGAGCGAAAATAAACATAATTATGGGAACCAGAGCTTGATAGAACATGTTAGTATTACTCTCTATGTTTTTTGGATAAACATTTGTTATGTTTGAATTTATATTTTTATGCTCGTAGGTAAGTCAAATGCCACTTGCGTCAGAATAAATTTATTTGTTATAACGTGGCTATTAAAGAAAGCAATCGCTCGATCAGTTGAAGATTGATAACTATCATTAATTTATCATCATCATCTGCCTGTAAGAGAGCCATTGCAAGGTCATGAGCCTCTTCCCGAAGAAAGGTATGGGTATAATCTGGTGATAGCGTGGTCGCTAGCCCATGACTTATTGGCGATTTCAAACTCCGAGAAATCGACAGTTATATATTGTTCTCACATACGATGACACTACTAGAACATTTCTCAAGTTCAAGTTTCCTCACGATGTTTTCCTTCCGTGAATTCCGAAAAATTCATTGATACATGCAAGGGTTCGAACCTGCGGACATCGGATTGATATTCCACTGGTCAGACCACTAGACCACCACGTCTCATTATACTTCTCATTAATTAGAATAGGAACTTCTTCAGATAGTCCGCTTATGAGCTGTCTTAGCCGTTTTATCGTATAGGTTACCAAGTTAATAGAAGTGGTATCTGAATTCCTTTGCATAAGTCTTTTCAGAATTAATCACAACCCGACTGGATCGCTATTACCATCATATGGTTATATAATATTACCGTCACAGTGGCATGGTTTGTCAGGTTTTGAGGAACACCCGTATGGTCTTTAGTTGAAAAGCTTGAATGCTGACACGACGGAGACAAGTAGCAATCGATTGCTTTTTTCTCGGTGGTTGCTATTGTTTTTGGATTGCACTCTTCTAACCATCAGGCACAGTGAAGTTAAAAAAACTATCATAGCATCAAAATAATAACTGAATCAAATAACTAAATATATGCAATAGAAAATAGTTTAAGGAAGATTTATTAAGTCTGTTATCTGAACTGCCATGCGGTGGATATCTATTTTAGAGGCGATTTAACTGTCAAATACTTTTTTCAGGAATATCAAGACAGCGGCCTGGTCCAAGGACCAGTGTATGGCAAATGACCGTATCCGAGAGACAAAATGCCGCAACATTCCTCGAGAATACGACAGCTAAGCCATTCTTTTACCAGCAAGCGAATTTTAAATGCTTCTATTGCAGTGAAGTATTCCCAGAGGTGCATTCGGTGCTGAATCATACAAATATCCACGTAACTCCTGATCAAACTAGCTTACTTAAACAGCATCTGAGGAAAGGCAAACGGGTGATTAAAGTCGACATATCAACGTTAAAATGTAAATTATGCGAGCAAAGGTATTCGGAATTGGACGAAGTGCGGAAACATCTTATCGTCGCCCATAAAATAGAGTTTAATCCAGCTGGCAACGGTCTAATGGCATACGATTTGAGTTCAAACAATGGTCTCCTATCTTGCCATAAATGCGGAAAGAGATTTAACTCCTTCTTCCTTCTAAACCGACATATGAACGTGCATTTCAACGTGGTATGCGAAACGTGTGGATTAGGGTTCATGTCGCACCAACGTCTGATCAACCATAGGATAGTTCACCAGAACGGTGTCCATAAATGCGAGAGATGTCAGGACGTGTTCCCGACGAAACTGAAGCTCCGTTACCATCTCTATAAGAAGCACGAGGTGAGTAACGCGAAGAAAACGAAACCGTTGAAATGTCCACACTGTTTGGAACGCTTCGCGGAACATTACCGGAAGATGACGCACTTGAAGGAGATTCACGGTATAGCGTTTACGTTCGATTGCCAAACGTGTAAAGCGGTGTTTCCAACAAGACGTGCACTAACAGAACACACGACCAAACTGCATACGCAGAGGATACAGTGCAAGGTCTGTGGGAAATGTTTCGGGACACAGTCGCTGTTGAAGATGCACATGCGGGGACATACGGGCGAGAGGAATTTCTTCTGCACCGTATGCCAGAAAGCGTATATGCACGAGAGGACGTTGAGGCAGCACATGAGAGTCCACGGGCCGGTATGGAGGTTTTCGTGTTCGGAATGCGGCAGCGGGTTCCACAATCGAAACGACTTCAACAAGCACATGAAACAATGGCATCCTCAGTGGCAGTTTAAGACTATAGTTAAGAATTTTGGAAACGACATTCTAAACTAAAAGAAGTATTGTTTATCGATGCAACGAATTACAATTAAACTTAACTCTTCGGCTGATTTTATAAGTTCCAGATCTCAAAATGACGGATCATATTTCTATTTATTATTTAATTTCACATCGTAAATTATCAATGTCATGATTTAGTAACAAAACGTTGGTACAAATGAAAAAAAATAATTAAAAATACATTTTATATAAAAATTTGTTATTTTTTAAAACTTTGTAATAAATCAGGTATGTTTTTTAAGTTTATGCTTATGATCTGTGCCTCATGAGGTCTAGATTCATTCGTATGGAGATTAAACCTTTACGGTGTTATTAGAAAAAAGTTAAATACGTATTGAATACTTTCTTTAAAAAGGTTTCGAATGAAATGCACCGCGGTCGATGAATGTTCGCCATCTTGCTCTTTTGTCTCGCTTTGGTTACGTTAGGTTAGACTTGCGAGGTTGTTAGGTGTAGGTAGGTAGGCTTGGTAGGGTTAGGGATTGTAGGGTGGGCGAATGGGGGGAAGCTGGTTAGGTAATCTCTAGCTTGCCTACCTACTTTGTCGGTAGGCAAGTATAGAGGATAGGTGTGCATAGGGTTGTGTAGGTAGGTGGGTAGGGTTAGGATAGAGGGATGGGAGGAGGGAAGATAGGGTAGCTTAGGACGGAGTGGACCTCGGGGAGGCTATGGTGGATGAGGAGAAAACCTCGTTAAAAAAAAAATCAATGGCGGAGCGGCGACTGAGGGGATTTCCTCGCTGTTGCCGGCTGAACCCAGGGGGGAAGGGGCGGGGGCCCTGACCTCCCATTGCACGGGCTCGGCGGGCTGGGAGGCAGTCTCGCAACCGGGCTGCCTCAGCCGGAGTGGCGTGAAAGCGCCTGCCGCCGGGGGTGTCGCGGTGCTTGCTCACGCTCCCCCGGGACACTCCTATAGTGCGGCGTACGGTTTGCCGTGGAGTTTTAGTCGGTTAAAGTCACCGAAAGGCACCGCCAGCTGCGTCCCAGCACGCAGTTGACGGTCGACTCAGCTTAGGCCCTCCCCCGGGGGCCTGACAGTCCATGATGGATTTTCTCTCCACGTTAAAAAAAAACAAAAAAAACAGGTTAGACTTGCGAAAAATTATAACGCGAACTTTCCTCGGGCGAGCGCGGTGCATTTAATTCGAAACTTTTTTAAAGAAAGTATTCAATGCGTATTTAACTTTTTTGTAAAAACAACGTTATGGTTTTGGACAGTCCAGGGGTTAAACTAAAATGTGAAGGTACCGATCGAAGCGTGAATGAATAATTATATTACAACAAAAACTTAACCTAATAGATGTGACTCACGATCGAAGTATGATCAGATGGTCAGCTAAAATCGATTAAAGTGTGAACGAATAGTGATCACGGTATGTCTCGTCATTGGAGAAGGGCCCGAACAGGATTATGCTATACAGGAGTTCTCTCATGGTAGTGACGAGTTCAAATGTTATAAATCACTTAGGTAGCAATTTTGTTCTGTTGTTTCATGTATAACAAAATCACGATGACTTTACGAGAGATCATTTAATATTATTGTTTAGTTTTTTGACGTGATAACGTCTTATAAATCGATTAGCACCGGCTGCACGCATTGCACGCTCATGACTCATTGTCACATTCCGCCTGAGCCGAGCGTGTAAGTGAGAGCGCAGAGCAAGCGATCGGTTTAAGTTCGGTTTTCGTTCGGCTTGTAACACATCTATATATATATGGGTCATTCCATGTCAAATCGACAAACTTTTTACCTGACCCCCTTTGATTTCGCTGAAAATTTTTTATCTTTTTCTACCCCCCGAAAGTTATTTTTCAGAATTTTTTCAAATTTTTTTTCCCGACTCAAAAAAATATATGAATTTTTGAAAAAAACCGCTCTTTTATTTTTAAATTGCCAGAACTTTTTCAAAAATTGACCGTTTGGGAACTTTTTTTTTTCAAAATTTTTGTTTTTAAATGTAGTTTTCGAAAAAAAATATGAAAAAATTTTCAGAGTCCCAGATATATGAAATATTTTAGTTTTTTTGAAAAAACCGTAATTTTCTCAAAGTCCGACCGTTTTTTTTTTTTTTTTGCTCTAAAAATACTTCAACTAATTCTGCAATGATCCCCGTTAATCAAAAGATGTGACGACAGTCGCTTCTAATTTTTTTCTTGATTATAACAAAAACTTTTGTTGAATTTTTGCTGATTTTATATAACTTTGTTATGAAATTTTTTTTATTTCCTCGTGAAACCTCAAAAGTAGAAAAATAAAATTTTATTGGAGAATTTCAAGTGATTATCGTCCAAGAAATTGTTATTTTAAAAAAAAAAAAAATTTTTTCTCTCATTGACGTTATTTTTTTACTCTTATGGACGTTTTTTTTTTGGTACTGAAATATGACAACTTCAAAAATACAATGGGTTTAAAAGTTACCTCCAGTTGATACAATGTGATAATTTAAGAGCTATCGATTGTCGGTAAAAAAGATATCATCTACATTTCATTTAAATAATATGGAGGTTATGTTTTCAGAATAATTACATTGTCGTTGTGTTCATCATGTCACGTAGACTTACTATTGCTAAATAAAGTACCTATTATTTATCATAAAGTGCTGTTAATTTATATTTTGTTAATCTTTCGGCTTTCGAATGGGACAGAATGGTCCCGCGCGTTTTAACATAACCTAACACACCTAACCTAACATAACCTCCATACTATTTAAATGAAATGTAGATGATATCTTTTTTACCGACAATCGATAGCTCTTAAATTATCACATTGTATCAACTGGAGGTAACTTTTAAACCCATTGTATTTTTGAAGTTGTCATATTTCAGTACCAAAAAAAAAAACGTCCATAAGAGTAAAAAAATAACGTCAATGAGAGAAAAAAATTATAATTTTTTTTTAAATAACAATTTCTTGGACGATAATCACTTGAAATTCTCCAATAAAATTTTATTTTTCAACTTTTGAGGTTTCACGAGGAAATAAAAAAAAATTCATAACAAAGTTATATAAAATCAGCAAAAATTCAACAAAAGTTTTTTTATAATCAAGAAAAAAAATTAGAAGCGAATGTCGTCACATCTTTTGATTAACGGGGATCATTGCAGAATTAGTTGAAGTATTTTTAGACCAAAAAAAAAAAAAAAAACGGTCGGACTTTGAGAAAATTACGGTTTTTTCAAAAAAACTAAAATATTTCATATATCTGGGACTCTGAAAATTTTTTCATATTTTTTTTCGAAAACTACATTTAAAAACAAAAACTTTGAAAAAAAAAAGTTCCCAAACGGTCAATTTTTGAAAAAGTTCTGGCAATTTAAAAATAAAAGAGCGGTTTTTTTCAAAAATTCATAACTTTTTTTGAGTCGGGAAAAAAAATTTGAAAAAATTCTGAAAAATAACTTTCGGGGGGTAGAAAAAGATAGAAAATTTTCAGCGAAATCAAAGGGGGTCAGGTAAAAAATTTGTCGATTTGACATGGAATGACCCATATATATATATATATATAGAGTAATTCAATTAATAAAAATATGCATTTTGACGTGAATACGTCTTTAAATTTGCTACCATACAGGGCTAATCCAAAAAACCTAATGATAACAAAATCAGGGGATACAGTTTGGCAATGTAGTTTCGAATCTATTATCTGCATCTAAAATTAAATTATACCATTGAATAGCTGAAGGATTAAAGAATTCATTACGCTAAGTCAGGACTGTAACACATCGCACGCGGTGTAGGGTGAAGCGCCGCCATTTTGGGGTAATTCTGCTGCGTTTTCAGATTTCCATTTAGTATAACTTTCGACTCGGTGAAGCTACCACGTTTTTTGAAGTTTCAGTCGACAGCTCTTGTTAAAGTCTATCGATTATATATAAATTATTAGTGTAAAATCGTGACTGTGTATATGTGTTAAAACGAAAAAATATATCAAGAAATATATAATGTCAGCCTATACGCGTCGAAAAGCTAAATCCAAATACAGAAATCGTATAGAGTTGGAGAGAGCATCGCAAAACCAATCGAATGGTACTAATAAAATGCCATATGACGGAGTCAAACAGTGGAGGCAACGTAAAAAAGTGAATGCAGCCGAACGGATCACACATACCTATCTATACTATAATAAAACTGTAGCAAGGTCAAATCTGTACATTAAATATTTTTTGAAAATTTTTATCGGGGTAGACTTTGTTATCGATATAGAAGCCAAAAATAATCTTTTTACAATTTTTGTCTGTCTGTCTGTCTGTCTGTCTGTCTGTCTGTCTGTCCCTGTGAACACGCATCACTCTGAAAGTACTGAACCGATTTTGACGAAACTTGGCACAGTGATAACTAATATTACGAGATTACATCTAGGATACTTTTTATCTCATAAAACGCAAGGGATTCTCCAGGATCTGCCTGTTTGTCTGTCCCTTTGAACACGTACCACTCTGAAAGTACTGAACCAATTTTGACGAAATTTGGCACAGTGACAACTAATATTACAAGGTTACATCTAGAATACTTTTTATCTCATAAAACGCAAGGGATTTTCCAGGATAACGGACGAAAGTCAAAAATTTGTAGTTAATGAAATTTTTGACGGATTTTGGTAAATTTTCATTGTGCTATATATAGCAGACAGATTAGCTAAAAAGATAAGCTATATTTCCCTAAGCTACTTTAAAAAAAATACCAAAAAAAAAGATCGCCGGGATTCGAACCGTCGGCTCCGGCGGACCATATAATGTCCAGTACGTTACGACTGCGCTACGGCTATATGACGTTTCTATGCGTAATTATTAACCTCATATGAAAAAGTATGTGTAAACAAAACTATCACTTATATGTTGTTACATTTATTTTATTGTATAAAAAATGTTTGCTAAACAAAGGTGACAAGATTTTTCCTAAAACATAAACCTAGATAATAGTTACATTACATTGTAGAAGATGAATCTCAACTAGAGTTCTATCAGTACGTGTGTTGTTTCGATATTTGATAAAATTAGTTTTCTAAATGTTGTTGAGTCTTGAAGTAGTTGAGTTCAGGTTTGTGAATCTAAGATTAAAATAAATCAGTTGAGGTGTATGCAGTTATTTTTTTTTCTCGAACTGACCACGCTATTGACCTAGCAAGGTCTTAACAGCTTCACCGGACTACTGTTTGCAGTTACTATGTTGTATTTATACTAATATTATAATGAGTGGTAAAGTTTTGTTTTCGAGGAATGATTGGTACCTACTACTGGTCCGATTTCAAAAATTCTTTCACTGTTAGAAAGGTATATTATCCCAAGTTCAGTATCTCAGTAAAAAAGGTGGTTTGTATGTCAAAAGTAAAATAAATGTGACCAAATTAAAATTGAATGCAGATTTCACGTATACTTTACAAATTCTTATAAAACAAACAACTAAAACAAAATGGAAATTTAATGTAGATAAAGTTCAACTTTTACAGTATGTTACGTGATGAAGTTACAAGGGGTACTGAGAAGACATTTATCGGCAATATATGTAAGTTAGTTTTGATCTTCACTTTGATGACACTACTTTAGGTAATGCTGCGAACAGATTCTAGGCTTATTTTAAAAGATGTCTCACATACCAACTGCGTATATGTTTGAATGAGTCCCTGGATAGTTTGGATTCACGATTGGAAGTGCTGGATAACGCCGCAATAGGGTTTTAGGTTTTTTAAGATTATTTGCGTTTAAAAATACAATTGAAACCGGTAATAACCGATTTGATGCAGACGAAGTTGCACGGGTCAGCTAGTAATTAATAAAGTTATAACATAGTAATTATTTGTTAGGTTGATTTATTTCCTGAACCCGTTAAATGGAACAGTTGCCATCATAAACAAAACATGGAGACCCGGAGGGCTTCGTAGGATTATGACATACATAAATAATAATAATTTATATAGAAAATATCGCATGTTACGAGACGTATTCACGTACAACAAACGGCTGTGTCATGACACAGCCACACCACATTTTTTTTATGTTTGCTTATGACCTTATCACGTAAAATTATCGTCCGTAAACCGACTTTACAGACAACCAAATTTTTATAACTCACTTGAGATTGAAAGAAAGGAGGTTATTATAATGAATCAAGTTTTGGACTATATTTTGCGAGTCATGCTTTTAGATATTATTACTATTGAGATCCTGCAGAGGTGGGTGTTTACTCCAACATTGAAAATCTTGAACTCTCGGCACAAAATGAAGACTACCACTAAATACCGACGTTCCTTAATCACCATTCCTAATTCTTGAATTTACTGTGTGTACCTTAAAATGTATCTATATAAATTCATTATTATTTTCATAATGCAGTATTACTATTATGTAAGTGAACCAGGTTTCGTCTGCGACTTAGTTTCTGTTGTTCAAAGAAACGACTCACAAATATTGAATAATTTTTGCACTAACTCATTTAGTATCGACGCCTGATCACAATTCCTAATTCTTGAAACTATTTTATATAGCTTGAAATATTCTTACATAGATTAAATTATTATATTAGTAATTCACTATTATTAGCTTTTAAGTTAACAAGGCTTCACCCGGGAATTTGTTCGTCTAAGAAAAGGACTCTTACGTCAAGTATTCGACAGTGTTTGTACTAATTCTAGAAACTTCGACGAGCGTGTGCATAAATCCATCTATATATACCTATAATAAGAATGTAAATCTAACGTGATTGTACATTTTAGATTTCTGTGAAAAAAATTGTTGCAGGTGTCTTGAAATAAATAATAAAATACATTTCAATCATTTTTAAAAATGTCTGTCTGTCTAAGTACTGCGTTTACGATAAAACCTCACAAACAAAGTAAAAAAGCATGTCCTCGAGTAACATTTGGTCTTGGTTTTTTAACCGACTTCAAAAAAAGGAGGAGGTTATCAATTCGACTGTATTTTTTTTTTTTATGTTTGTTACCTCATAACTTTGGACTGGGTGAACCGATTTTGATTATTCTTTTTTTATTTGAAAGCTGGTACTTCCCATGTGGTCCCATTTCAATTTAGTCCAGTTCCGACAACGGCATCCAGTGCAAAACCGTATAAGTTTTAAATTTGCATTAATTATGTAAACGACAAATAGACGAATAACTCAATATCACGCTAACCGATTTCGATGATTCATTTTTTATTGGAAAGGATGTACTTCAAGGGTAGTTTGATGAGAATTTGGTTAGGTTCTGATCATGGGATCCGTGACAAAGTAAGAAAACTTTCATGAAACGAGCCTACTCCTTTCTTAAGGGCCGGCAACGCATCTGTGTTTCCTCTCGTGTCGCAGGTGTCCATGGGCGGCCGTGATCACTTACCATCAGGTGACCCGTATGTTCGTTTGCCACCAATATTATAAAAAAAACTCTTCAATTCTTAGGAGCCTATTGTGCTTATGTTCGTTGCTGTGTTGTAACATGACGCAAGCATTGTAATTACATTACTTAAGGTGTATTATGTGTGAAGCGATGGTAGCCGAGTTGGTGGTAGAAACTATCACGGATTATTGATAAGGTTGCGTTCGTACCAAACGTTACTTATTGTACAACCAATTGAAACCATATCGCATACCATACCGCAAAAATGCGCATATTTTAATATACTTAAGGCGGAACGGAGTTCGCGGGCTCTGCTAGTAAAATATATTTATGTACACTAAAAATGGAAAAATAAAGTAAATTTTCAAAAAAAAGTATTAACCGACTTCAATATCAATCAAAAACCACTAAGGCACTAAAAAGCGGAAAATAAATAGTTTATCAAATTAACCAAATTAAATAAAACATATGAATATGTGTGCTACCTAGAGATGTATTGGAAGTCGGTGCGAACCGAAAATCATATCATCTACATAGGTACAAAGTTTAAGTCCACTCTCGCGTCTCTGTAATACATTTCTACCTGGAACAAATTTGAAATTTCGGTTGGCACCGACTTCCAATACATCTCTAGGTAGCACACATATTCATATGTTTTATTTAATTTGGTTAATTTGATAAACTATTTATTTTCCGCTTTTTAGTGCCTAATGGGTTTTTGATTGATATTGAAGTCGGTTAATACTTTTTTTTGAAAATTTACTTTATATTAAAATCAGTTCACTCTATCAAAAGTTATTGTAATTTTAATGACGACGCGACTTAAGTACGAGAGAAAGTTAGTTAAGTAAATGGACTTAATATATTCAGATGATTTTATTTAATCTTGGTTCATTCACTGTAGTCACTGTTTTTTACATTAGGTTCCACGCGTACGGAGTCGCGGGCATAGCTAGTCGTTAATATTTTAACACAATCAGATGATTGCTATGAGACCATATACGGGAGTGTTTTAGCCGTTTTACGTAATACCGCTAGTCTTCAATAGATGGCGCTGACTTAAAGTTAGAAAGTGTTAAATCGCGGTGTCAAGTTCGATTTCTGAATTATGACCTCTCAACGAAATCTCTGAAAAAGTGTTGTATTTAATACTGGAGAGGAGATATAGTCAAGTGAACAAGTGATCCGGCTCGAAGCACCACGATCACTGTCGGGCCTTCGCAATTTTTATCTGGCTCGAAGGACCACTTGTTCACTTGACTATATCTCCAGTATTAAATTAAACTCTTCTTCAGAGTAGAATAATTTATCGTTGAATTCGTAGGACAGCTTAAACAGGAGAAAAAGAGACATTCCTTTTTACATACTAATGTAAGTTCTATATATAAAAGAATTGGTTTGAATTGTAGAAATATTTTGGAAGCAATAAATTATTTATTCATAATTGTTTTTTTCACGGTTTATCATCAACAGTGGTAGATCGTGTTCCGTTCGTATTACAGTTAAATGAAAAGTAATTCCTTTTTTTTAATGTAGCGTCTTAAGTATCCAATCGATTTATCTGCGTTCCATTTAATGCATTTTATTATTTATTATCTCTGTGGTAACCTAAACACAATATTACTTCTTGTATGATTGTTCCGTATAATGATACTTTAGGTTATTTTACGGTACACTGAATAGATGGCAAATAAATTTCAGACGTCTGTGTCACATTCGACACTGGCGAAATAGCCTACATAGGCAGATGCTACGACGGAAAAAATAATAATTTCACACTTTGACATTTACAGTGCATCAAAGCCAAAGAAGCTTCTTGAGTTTGGCGGGATCTTAGACTGTCATGTTGTGGCTTTTATATTTTATTCATAATCTTGTGTTATTCGGCTCTATATTGTGTAATGTTGGTGGTGCTTTAAGGAATATAGATTGGTTATTGTGCACAAGTGAAGTGCATCGGAAATAATACCACGGTGCATGGATTCTGACTTGCCACAAAAACTCCCTGGAAAGTTCTGACAAGATGGCCACCATCTAGTTAGTTCAGTGAAATGATATCAAGAAACTTGTAATATCGATACTAACTTGACAATGGCAGTAATAGTCTACTAGAAGAATGGTTGCCATAAATAAAATAGAAGAAGAAGCTTCGTGAGTTTGGCGGGATCTTAGACTGTCATGTTGTGGCTTTTATATTTTATTCATAATCTTGTGTTACCTGACTTCCTATTTTGTAATATTGGTTGCATTTTACGTAATATAGTTCGGTTTTTGTGCATAAGTCAAGTAGATGGAACATAATACCACGGAGTACGAATTCTGAGATGACACAAACTCCCTGGAAAGTTCCAACAAGGAAGCCGCCATCTTGACAGAACATTGAAATGTTTACAAGACACTTGCAATATTCTTACCTACTCGATAATGGTAGTAATAGCTAAGAAGATTGGATGCCAAAAATAAAATGAAGAACAAGAAGATTCGTAAGTCTCATCATGTCACAGAGTTATAAAATAGCTTATAGATTGTTCGCAGCTTTACTCTATTCACCATATAAACATCTTTGTTTTTGTTACGCGTAATATTTAGTTTGTGGTATCTTCTAAATTATTTATTAAAATTATGGACAGTAAAGGGCAATCTTGATCTACATCAAATGCCCGATATAACTGATATATTTACTCATATAAGAATTATGAGTGGTGGTAGAGCCACGCTGAAACTATTACTGGTTTCAGCATGGATGGGTCGGCTCGCCCGGGGTAGTACCACCCTCTCACAGAAAGCCGACGTGAAGTAACAGTGCTTGCATTGTTGCGTTTCGTTCGGTCAGTGAGAGCGCCGAAGACCCACCTCCCCTCCCCTTCCACTTTCCTCTTCCCTTCCTCCTCCTCCCCCCCGTCCCTACACAGGCTGGCAACGCACTTGCGACTCCCCTGGTGTTGCAAGTGTCTATGGACGGTGGTGATCACTTACATCGGGTGACCCATCTGTTCGTTTGCCTTAGGAGGTGATATCAGATGGTTTATATCATAGGTGATATAAAAAAAAAAAAAAAAAAATGAAGTATACTAGCAGAAGGCTCGCGACTTCGTCCGCGTGGAATAATGACTTTGGGCTAACTAACACACAGCGGAAGCTCTCAAAAGAAAAAAAAAAAGGTTTTGTAACATTCTTTATTGGTGCTACGCTCTTAGCTTCTTGGTTTTAGTGTAATGATATATAGCCTAAAGCCTTTCTCGATAAATGAGCTATCTAACACTGAAAGAATTTTTCAAATCGGAGCGGAACCTTACATATTTCCATACAAACTTTCATCTCCTATTTCCTATTGTTATTTTACACCTTTGAGAGTAAAACTTTTACAAACTTTGAATGTCGTATTTATTTATATTGAATCAACAGCCTAAAAAATAAGTTTCAAGGTTTTAGCTTTAAAAAAGACGATACTTCCATACAACTTTTCATCCCCCCTTACAACCCTTTATTCTCATTAAAAAGTAGCCTATGTCCTCTCTGAGCCTCTAAACTATCTATCTACCATATTTCATTTAAATCGGTTCTGTAATTTTGGCGTGAAAGCGCGACAGACACAGACAGAGTTACTTTTGCATTTATAATATTGGTAAGCATTGATGAAAAGAACTTTGCAAATAACCGCTTTTATTTTAATAAAAATATGATTAGGTACCGTGTGATTAATCGAGTTTTAATGGTTCATACAACAACATTTTTAATCTTTTTTGAGATTTCCAGTATTTTTACACCGAGGAGCGAAGTTCAAATTTTGCCGTCCATAAAGTTTTTAGTTTTTTTTTTTAATGACCTTCATATTTTACATGTACAAGATTTGAACATAAATATGTATTGTCGGTAAAAAAGATATCATCTACATTTCATTTAAATAATATATTTAAATTATTTAAATAATTCAACAAAAGTTTTTTTATAATCAAGAAAAAAAATTAGAAGCGACTGTCGTCACATCTTTTGATTAACGGGGATCATTGCAGAATTAGTTGAAGTATTTTTAGAGCAAAAAAAAAAAGAAACGGTCGGACTTTGAGAAAATTACGGTTTTTTCAAAAAAACTAAAATATTTCATATATCTGGGACTCTGAAAATTTTTTCATATTTTTTTTCGAAAACTACATTTAAAAACAAACATTTTGAAAAAAAAAGTTCCCAAACGGTCAATTTTTGAAAAAGTTCTGGCAATTTAAAAATAAAAGAGCGGTTTTTTTCAAAAATTCATAACTTTTTTTGAGTCGGGAAAAAAAATTCTGAAAAATAACTTTCGGGGGGTAGAAAAAGATAGAAAATTTTCAGCGAAATCAAAGGGGGTCAGGTAAAAAATTTGTCGATTTGACATGGAATGACCCATATATATATATATCATAAAAAACGGCTAAAATTGGCTTTAGTTTATTTTGAAATGTAACGACTCGAGTACTGAATGCACACACGGACAGTCAAGAATAATGGCTTTAGTTATTAGTTAGTTATTGTTATTAGTTAGTAGTTTAGACTTTGGCATGCTGTGTACGAACTCTCTCAGCGATTGACATCAGGTTGTCAATTCTGTAAAAGTATTTGTATGATGGTTGCGCATGAATGCCTTTCCACTAAGATTTTGTTCGCACGTGAGTATATGAATTAAATAGACTTTCATCTCCCCAGGAACAACGACAGAGGAAAAACAGCGGCAGGGCGCCCTCACGAGCTTATGGGAGATGACTCTATCAGAGAGGCATAACGTATCGATGTTCATAGGGTACACTTCAGTTACTCCTTTCGTCTACTGCAGATATTATTTCAAATGCTTCTTCTGCCGCAAAGACTACAGAGATATAATAGCGCTCCTCGTTCACACGAGAACTCATGAAGTTCCCGAACAAGCGAAAATCCTCAAGGAACTACTGCCAAAAGGTACACGCACGGTCAAAGCTGATATATCAGAGCTCAAGTGTCGGCTCTGTGAGCTAAATTTCAATAGTTTGGATGAAATACGCAAACATTTGGTCGAATCACACGGCAAAGAGTTCACCGAATCCGGGAACGGGCTTGTCGTTTACAACCTGAAGACCAAGGATCGTCAGTTCTCGTGTCATATATGTGAAAAAGTGCTCCAAACGTTTATACTTTTGAATCGACACATGAACGTACACTTCAGTAACGTTGTATGCGAGACATGCGGCGCCGGGTTCATGACACACCAACGTTTGCTCAAACATAAAGAGGTACACCAGCCTGGCGGCTTTCCGTGTGAAATTTGCGACAAAGTTTACACGTCGAGCTCCAATTTAAAATACCACATCGGGAAAATCCACGAGAACTTGTCGATTCGTACTCGGACGCTGCGATGCCCGCACTGCAGCGAGCGTTTTACGGAGCAGTGCACAAAGTTGAAACATCTGAGGGAAATCCACGGGATCACTTTCTCGTACGAGTGCGAGATTTGTAAAAAAGTGTTGCCCACTCGCCCATCGTTGTCGCTGCACAAGAATAAATACCATACGAAGAAAACACAGTGTCAGGTCTGCCAGAAGAGTTTCGCCACCGTGACGACGTTGAAGAAACACATGATGTGCCACAACGAGGAGAACCCGTCTACGCCGTTCGTCTGCGGGCTCTGCCCGAAGACGTACAAGAGCAAGAAGTGTTTGACTGCGCATGTTAGGACGCATCTCCACGCGGAGGATTACGTCAAATTCACGTGTTCTGATTGCGGGAGCGGATTTCCAACTCAAGCTGAATACTATCAGCATGTCAAGGAATTGCATCCTAAGACTTACGTTAATTTTATTGCAAAATAAATACTCTCTCCCGCCCGCTACGTTGAGCGTTCAAACAATGCCAAATGTTTAATCGAATCCAAATTATAAGTAGCTTAGAATTAGAATCAATGGTAACTAGAAAGCTGTAGATGCGTCATAAGCGCTTCGACAGCGCCTTGTTAAAACTTGGTCAACTAGTGAACGTGATCTAGCCCCGTCTATTCGCCCGTATCTAAGCAACGTATAACTATTTCTTTTTCACCACCGATATTGAGAATATGCCATCTTATTTCCACATTTTATCTAAGATAGTGTTGTGGCATTACAATATTGCTTTACGTATGTGTGCGTTATCGTGCTATTTGTTTTGTCAAAATATCATGTAGGTAACGTCTCTACAGCTTTTTAATTATAATATCATTGATTAGAATAGTCTACGACCAATTCCGCATGGAACGGTCATAAACCTATGCCGATGCGTTCAGTATTTTTAACTTTATTGGATCTCAATAGAATTGTATTTTAAATTAAGGCTATATAACCATATCATCGTGGAATTTGCTTAGTTTAGTAGTCATTTTGACACAACTACTTATAAGCTTCAATAAGTAAGCGTGATATTGTGTAGCATTAAGTAATACTTCGACAAATCGACCACTTACTAGTAAAAACCTTATGGAAATCGGTTCATTTGTCCCGGAGACCATCCCAGGCAAACATTCTCACTTCTTTGGTGTGGATTAGAGCAGTGGTCGGCAAACTCGTAATCCAAAAGAGCCAAATATAAAGAATAAAGCACTGGAATTTATTCAAAGAGCCTTTCAAGTTTCGCTTTAGTAGATATATTTTTAGCGAAATAATTGGGATTAGAAGTACATTCTCGAGTTTGTCTTTGCTCAATATATCTTCTTTGCGAGGGACTAGCCCATAGTATTGTTGCTTTCCACGAAATCTATACTTCTATACTGTATTATATTATAATACTAGCGAGCCCGGCAGACGTTGTCCCGCCCTGATTATAAAAAAAATCCTGGACAAATTATATACCAAAACGTTCCCCGTGAATCACTGTATCCATTGGTGAAAACCGCATAAAGATCCGTTCAGTAGTTTTTGAGTTTATCGTGAACAGACAGACAGACAGACGCGGTAGGGGACTTTGTTTTATACTATGTAATGATGATGATTATAAAGAGGTAAAGTTTGTGAGTTTGTGACGTTCTAGGGGGTAATCTCTGGATCTACTAAACCGATTTTGAAAATTCTGTTAACAATAGAAAGCCACGTTATTTGTGAGTGACATAGGCTATATATTAACCTGAAAAATGAAAAGACTTTTTTGTGGTAGTCGGAGTTGCAAAGTAAGTTGGAGAAAAAACGGTTGACGAAAATGTTTCTTACGAACGCTGCCTTAACGATGAGAGATATATGATTAAGTTCTAGGGAAAACTTGTAGAGCTTAATAATGCCTACAAAAAAGCCAGGGACAGCATATGTCTAACTTCAAGGTTTTTTTTACTGTCACGGCGGAACAACGTCCGTCGTGACGGCTAGTAAATAATAAAGTGGAACTGGAATACGAGTGTCTTCGTGCGGGACCAGCCTCATCAAAAACACACAAACATATACACCAATCATGTTTCAAAAGCGATACCAATCTAAAACAAATAAAGTTTACTAACACTCGCATTTAAATTAAGCTTTCTTATTTGGACATAAGACATAATTTTATTATGCATAAAATCAGTATAAGACGTTTTTAATTCGAGCCTTGAACAGTAAACAAATATGTAACAAATACCGCAAAGCATTATAGATCGAGCTCCGTTGTATTTACGGTTGTTATTTGTATGGCGGATTCAAATAGGGAAGCAGCAACTCTTCATTTAGAGAATTTTAACTAGCCTCTGCCCGCGACTTCGTCCGCGTGGAATAGTTACTTTGGGCTAACGCTAACACGTAGCGGAACCTCTCGAGAGGAATAAAACCCCGATTTTGAAACATTCTTCATTGGTGCTCCGTTCCTATTTGTCTTAGCGTGATGATATATAGCCTATAACCTTCCTCGATAAATGAGCTATATAACACTGAAAGAATTTTTAAAAACGGACCAGTATTTCCTGATATTACCCCCTAGAACGTTACAAACTCACAAACTTTACCTCTTTATACTATTAGTATAGATATTTTTTTTACAATCTCTAGAAGTATAGCTTATTGATATTTTTTATAACCCATTAACTTCTCAATTCCATATCCTTCCCTTATATAATTTGAATCAATTTAAAATAGAAAAGAGTCGGGCAGTTATAAGGACTTTTATAGAAATAGTTAGTATTAAAAGTACATTCTCGACCTTGCTTTTACTCAATATGTCTTCATTGCAAGTGATTAGCCGAGCTATTATTGCTTTCTATAGAATATCTCGTTTTGAAAACGTGTTGCAAAGCTTACGTTTCAAAAATGTTTACTCGTATCTTCCAAGTTAATATATAATATTCAGTGTATGTACTAAACACTGTGGAAGAGCCGCAAGCGGCCCGCGAACCGCGGTTTTCCAACTACTGTATTAGATTAAGTTATGATCGATAAAAGATCTCAGGTGTATTTTTAATGAAATATATTATATTAAAATTCGCTTTATGAATTTTATTTACCTCCTATCTCACCAATGTGGATCAATTCATGTTTAACTACAAATATTTTGAATGACAATCAACGTTACCAATTCCGTATAAAACAATACTGTGTCGTAAGGAGACGCCACTACAAGGTACGTTTTATAAACAACTATCGGACTCGATGGACGCTGTCTCGCTCTGATAATAAAAAAAACCTTGAGAAATTATATACCTTCCTCACGAATCACTTTATCTACTGGTTGAAAATCCGTTCAGTAGTTTTTGAGTTTATCGTGAACAAACAGACAGACGTGGCAGAGGATTTTGTATTATAATATGTAGTGATAATCATTATTTTAGCCAGCACCTCTAGCGATATGGGCCAGAAGTAATATTTGCGATCTATATATGGGGCATTCCATGCCAAATCACCGAGTTTTTTTTTCGACCCCTTTCGATTTGGCTAAAAATTTGGTATTATTTTCTACCCTACCAATAACATTTTTCTGAATTTTTTCAGATTTTTTTACCCAACCCAAAAAAAGTTACGAATTTAAAAAAAAAACGCTCTTATTTTTTCAAATTGCTATAACTTTGACACAAAATGACCTTTTGGCACTTTTTTTTGTTTATTCTTGTTTTTAAATAAAGTTTTTAGAAAAAAATTAAAAAAAATTTTGAGAAGTAAAGAACAATAAAATATATTAGTTTTTTCAAGAAAACCGTCATTTTTTCGAAGTTCGACACATTGGATTTTCAATTTTTTTGTCTCAAAAAAAACTTCAACTAAAACCGTATTTATCCCCACTATTCCCATTTTGTGCCCACTTATTCCTCTAATTTTTTTTTCGATTGAAAAAAAAAGTTTTTTCAAATTTTGCTTATTTTCTTAAACTTTGCACTAAAACAATTTTAGTTGGCATTTATAACCTCAAAAGTAAAAAAAATTAAACTAAAAAAAACATAAACTGTATTAATAAAAGTAAAATTATTTTATTTAAGTATAATGTTTTATAATTTATACAATCTCAATATTCTAATTATTTGCGTTGATTCAGCGATTGTTTCCTCGGTTTCTTGATCACACAGTGTTGTTTGGACTTTTGTGATGAAGAAAAGGACTTTACCTTTACCTTTTTAAAAAAAGTTTATAGCAACTATTTCGCGGAAAAAGACAAACCTAAAAAAAAATTAAAAAATTGATAACACTTTACCTAAAAGAAATATTTGAAGTTAACAAAAATAATTTTACTCTTATTAATACAGTTTATGTTTTTTTTAGTTTAATTTTTTTTTTACTTTTGAGGTTATAAAAGCCAACCAAAATCGTTTTAGTGCAAAGTTTAAGAAAATAAGCAAAATTTGAAAAAACTTTTTTTTTCAATCGAAAAAAAAAATTAGAAGAATAAGTGGGCACAAAATGGGAATAGTGGGGTTAAATACGGTTTTAGTTGAAGTTTTTTTTGAGACAAAAAAATTGAAAATCCAAACTGTCAAACTTCGAAAAAATGACGGTTTTCTTGAAAAAACTAAAATATTTTATTGTTCTTTACTTCTGAAAATTTTTTGGAATTTTTTTCTAAAAACTACATTTAAAAACAAGAATAAACAAAAAAAAAAGTGCCAAAAGGTCATTTTGTGTCAAAGTTATAGCAATTTGAAAAAAAAAGAGCGTTTTTTTTTTAAATTCGTAACTTTTTTTGGGTTGGGTAAAAAAATCTGAAAAAATTCAGAAAAATGTTATTGGTAGGGTAGAAAATAATACCAAATTTTTAGCCAAATTGAAAGGGGTCGAAAAAAAAACTCGGTGATTTGGCATGGAATGCCCCATATGTTTATGTATGTATAGAGCAGTACGGCGTAAGTTGTATACGAGTTTTTATTAATATTTTTGAAGTTATACTTCTTTTGGCGCGTCAGGGAAAAATGATGAGAGTAAATTTTTACGATGCGCGCGCACACCGTCACGAAAAACCGACACCCTGAAGTTAGCCATAGTCAACATTTTGTTTCTTTGTATTTGTTGTGTGTATTTCCTTGTATTAAAACTTTCAATGTATTAAATACCTTTTTTTCTATTGTTAGTGTCGTTTTTTCTACAAACGTAGAATAAGGCCAAAGATAAACATTTTATCTTGTTACGCCAAAGAAGTATAACTTCTAACGCGTGTACATAAGTACACACATACTTTTTTTTTTCTCGAACTGACTATGCTATTGACCTGGCAAGGTCTTTACAGCGTCACCGGACGTGTATACGAGCTTGCAATAATTTATATTTATGATAAATACTCGTATATACTCGTCTAGTTCTAAAATTAACATTGTTTATTATAGAAATAAATAAACATTTACATAAAACAAACGGCTATAGGAAACAGTACAAATCGTATTACTAAATAGTGTCTTTTACTATCGTCGATTGGTTGATTACTCTATTTATCGCTGCGAGGTTCAGTTTATGTGGAACAGTGCAGCGGGCAAAAATTTGTTACTCTAGCAGCACCCGGGGAGCACGTGCAGGGAAATGAGAGGTACAGTTCCTGCGGACGCGAGTAAAATCAGCCTCCAATAGTTTCAAATACTAATAGCACACACGAACAGACACGAATAGTGACTTTAGTTATTAGTTTAGCTTGTAGCATGCTGTGTAAAAACTCTGCCATTATTTGGCGTCAGGTTGTCTTTCCTGTAAAAGGATTTTATGACGCTCGCGCATGAATGCTTTTCCACTAACATTTTGTTTACACGTGAGCATACAAATTAAATAGACTTTCATCTCCCCAGGAACAATGACAGAGATGAAACGGCGGCAAGGTGCGCTCACGAGCTTATGGGAGATGACTCTATCGGAGAGGCATAACGCATCAATGTTCATAGGGTACACTTCAGTCATTCCTTTCGTCTACTGCAGATACTATTTCAAATGCTTCTTCTGCCGCGAACACTACACAGATATAAAAACGCTCCTCGTTCACACGAAAATGCATAAAGTCCCCGAACAAGCTGAAGTCCTGAAAGAATTACTGCCAAAAGGTAGACGGACGGTCAAAGTTGATATATCAGAGCTCAAATGTCGGCTCTGTGAGCTAAGTTTTAGCGGTTTGGATGAAATACGAAAACATTTGGTCGAATCGCACGGCAGAGAGTTCACCGAATCCGGGAACGGGCTAGTCGCTTACAACCTGAAGACCAACGATGGTCAGTTCTCGTGCCATCTATGTGAAAAAGTGCTCCAAACTTTCATTCTTTTGAATCGTCACATGAACGTACACTTCAGTAATGCTGTATGTGAGACATGCGGCGCCGGATTTATGACCCACCAACGTTTACTCCAACATAAGGAGATACACCAACCGGGCGGTTATCCGTGTACGAGATGCGAGAAAGTTTACACGACGAACTCCAATTTAAAATACCACGTGGAGAAAGCCCACGAGAAGATGTCGACTCGAACTCGGATGCTCCGATGCCCGCACTGCAGCGAACGATTCACGGAGCACTTCCGAAAGCTGAAACACTTGAAGGAAGTCCACGGGATCACGTTCTCGTACGAGTGCGAGGTTTGTAAAGCCGTGTTCCCGAGCCGTAGATCGTTGACGATGCACACGAATAAATACCACACGGTGAAAACACAGTGTCAGGTCTGCAAGAAGAGTTTCGGTAGTGTGACGACGTTGAAGAAACACATGGTGTGCCACAGCGAGGAGAAGAATCACGTCTGCGGGCTCTGCCCGAAGGCGTACAGGCACAAGAAGAGTTTAACTCAGCATTTACGGACACATATCCACGCGGAGGATTGTGTTAAATTCACATGTCCTGATTGCGGGAGCGGATTTCCAACGAAAGATGAATATGATGGACACATCAAAGAATGGCATCCAAAAACGTGTTTTGATTATATTGTAACCTAGCTGATTACCACCCGTTGGGCATTAAAAAAAATGTCAAATGCTCAATCGAAACCAAAATATAAGTGGCTTTTTTTATTTAAACTTTAATAGATATATTTTTATTTAACTAATTAGGATTAAGCGCAAATTTTCGAGCTTTATCGCGAGCGACTATAGTCGACGCATTATAAACTGAGGCTTCGGGTCATAAATCATATTTATCTGTCTGTCTCGGTCGCACTTACAGGTCTTATGGAGAGGTGTAGTGATGTGCGTAAGAATTGTAGAGGTGCATATCGATAACGGGATAGGTACGATCGTCATCTTCCTGTAGGTTAATTATTTTGATTATTTAAATTGAGGCAAGCTTTTCTTTCGGGGTCAGTTTTAAATTCTTTTAAAAACAGGAACACGTTGTGAATTACAGCCCGAGCTTGAGCGTTGATGTCACCATTTAATTTCTTCAAAACCACGTTAGACAATAAATTCTCCATTGTGCATATTGCGCAACGAAGCGTGAGTAATGTAATGAGTGTCGTAACAAAAAATCTTATATTTATAGAAAAACAAAAACCTTTACTCGTAACGACCAATCAGGAGTCAGAGTGCTAATGAAGTTCACGATGACGCATCGACCCCGCGTGCGCAGGTAGCTAAGTATCGATAACGGGTTGCATTGCGTGCACATTCCTACTGTCAGTGACATTTATTGCCCAACGACTCAGTTTAAAATGCGTCGACTATACTCGTGCTATTGTTGCTTTCTAAAAATGTGCCTCCCTTCTTTTGTTTTCTTTTTATGTTTCAAGATCAAATTGTCTCTTACAAGGCAAGTTAATAATTGATACTCTGTTATAACACTAAACATTTTTTTGGGAGAGCCAAACGACTATTACTACGAGAAATTACGCACCGAACGGTTACCGTCGTATGCCAATGCGTAGTATTTTGAGCGTTATTGGGTTTCCATACAATTGTATCTTATTTAACGTTATCACATTGGAAATTGCATCGCGTTCAGAAGTCATTTTGTCAAAACTATATGAACGTCAATGGAAAAGCGTAGGTGGTAGAGCCACGCTGAAGCTATAACTGGTTTCAGTATAATTGGGTTGGCTCGTCTGGGGTAGTACCTCTCACAGAAAACCGACGTGAAGTGACATTGCTGCGTTTCGTTCGGTCAGTGAGAGCCCCGGAGGCCCATCTCCCTCTCACCCCCCCCCCCTTTCCCATCCCCCTCTCTTCCCGTTCCCCCAAACACTCCCCTGGCGTTGCTAGTATCTATGGACGGCGGTGATCACTTAACATCAGGTGAGCCGCCTGTTCGTTTGCCAACTACGATATAAAAAAAAAACATAATTAAGTGTAGCGAAAACCTCGTGAAAATCGGTTCAGACTCCCTGGAGATTATCCCAGATGAAGATTCTCACCTCATCTATACTAATATTATAAAGAGGTAAAGTTTGTGAGTTTGTGACCTTGTGACGTTGTAGGGGGTAATCTCAGGAAGTACTAAACCGATTTTTGTGACACGTTATTTGTGAATGTCATAGGCTATATATCATCACGCTAAAATCAATAGGAGCGGAACAACAATGAAGAATGTTTCAAAATCGGGGTTTTTTTCCTTTTGAGAGCTTCCGCTGCGTGTTAGTCCAATATAACTATTCCACGCGGACGAAGTCGCGGGCAGAAGTTATTAATTAATTATATTATTATTATAATATTATAAAGAGGTAAAGTTTGTGATGTTGCAGGGGGTAATATCTGGGGAGTCGGAGAAAAAATGGTCAAACGAAAACTTTTCCTACGAAAGCTGCCTTAATGATAAGAGATATATGATTGAGTTCTAGAGAAAAGTTGTAGCTTGATAATGCCTATTATCGCCCAACGAAGTGGGCACGGGTCGGCTACTTTTGTATAAATCAGCTGAAACTATGATTGACGAAAGATCTCATCTGTATTTTTAATGAATTATAGATATAAACATTTTTCCTTATGAATTTTATTCACTTCCTCCTTTATGTCGTATCCATATCTCTTTACATAGATAATACACTATATACTGAGACACGTTTAACTAGAAACATTTTGAATGACAATCAACGTAACCGATTCCGTATTGCTCACTGAATTTGGCCCCACTCTTTTTGATTTTTGGATTTTTTTTATTTTTAATTATTTGTTCGTCGTTTGTTCGTTAATGTTCGAATGTAAAAATTGTTTGTTTGTTTGTCGGTTAGGTTAGGTTAGACTTGCGAAAAGGGATAATGCGAGCCGGCCGCGGTAGCGGTCGGCGAGCGCGTTGTATTGCATACGAAAGTATCCACTCATTATTTATTTTAAGTGTTGGTTAGGTTAGGTTCGACTTGCGAAAAAGGATAACGCGAGCCGGCCGAGGTGCAATGAGTACAAAATAGAAAAAGACGAACAAACAATTTTTACACTCGAACATTAACGAACAAACGACGAACAAATAATTAAAAATAAAAAAAATCCAAAAATCAAAAAGAGTAGGGCCAAATTCAGTGACCCATTCCGTATACAGTAATACTGTTTCGTAAGGAGACGACACCACAGAGTACGCTATGTAAACACACTCATTACTTTAGACAGCGCCTCTGGCGATGGGGGTTAGAATTAATATATACGGTCTATAGGTAGTATATATAGAGTGGTACTGCGTAGGCTATATACAAGCATGTAATAATTTATATTTGTCATGTATATATGTTCCTCTGGTTCTAAAATGAATTGTGTTCATTGTAAAAATAAATAAACGTTCCGTCAAAATGTAAGAGAAATATAAAAACGATAGAAACAAATTGTTGAACCTTTACAACAAGATATATGTATATATATACTAGTGGGCCCGGTGGACGTTGTCCTGCCTTTATAATAAAAAAAAATCGTAAAAGTCAACTGCAGCGCCACCTACCAGATTCAATTGTGTATCTAAACCATTCTCGGATCCACTGGAATACGCACACAATATTTCATCAAAATTGATCCAGCCGTTTAGGAGGAGTTCAGTGACATAAACACATACAGAAGAAATCTTTATATGGACCGTTTATTTTGAAAGTGGTGTAAGTCCATTTTCTTTTGTTTCGAGAAAATTAAAGTTTACTATATTTGTTGATTTAAAAATACAGGCAAATCATATGAGGTCTGGCATTGTTTCTATTGTTTTATGAACATTTAATTTGTTTATATAAATTTGTTTTTGGCTAATTAGACTACGATAACACATATTTATGTGCTGTAAATGGAGTTACACCACTTTCAAAATTAGACAATTGTAAAAATCGTTTAATTTCAATTTTGAAAAACCAAATATCGCTTAAAATATACTTCATTTTAATATAATTTTGTTTACAAATACGCATAACAACACATAACATTTTATTTTAGACGGCAATTACATTGTCATTACAAGATACTGATTACAAGAATTTACTTATTCTCTGCATGTGGTAGTGTTTCAAAATATGCATGATGCACCGGAGGTATATAGGGTAGTAGCTGCTTCATGTCTTTATATTTTTCGTACGTAATAGGTCTGGCATTTTGGTACAAAGGCTCCAGGGTGATTTTTTCAAATTTTAACGGTCTTCCAGGACGTAGAGGTAATAAATTGATAATTTTACTACTGTTGTTTTTTTAATTCGCCAAAATACGGGCAAAGATACGGAGTCATACACCCTTGTCGTATTTTCTTCTCACAGGTTATGCGCTGTACATTTTCTAATACATTTCTCCAATTTTTTAATATCTATCTTTTAACTTACTAGTAGTGGAAACACGGAGGGGAAACAATGCAAATCGTCCGCGGGTGAAACCGCGGGACACAGCTAGTATAAAATAAATGAAAAATAACAAAACACTGGTCGGTATCCATCTGCTATGCCACCTACCTCTGTCAATTGGACTTACACCACTTTCAAAATCAATGATTATGCAATTTCATTTACCGACCGATTTTAAGTTGTACAAAACATGGGATTTTTTTGAGAAATTAAACATGGACTAGTTATATATAAAAAATTTACATTAAATTAAGCATGAATTACGTGATAGCTCATTTTTCTCAAAAATGGACTTACACCACTTTCAAAATAAACGGTCCATATATAGATTTTAATGAATTAATACTAGAGGACCTATAGACACTTTTAATGTCAAAATTTTGTTAGTTGAATTAAAATTACATAACAGCGCCATTTGCATATATTGAACTTTTCTATCTATTATCTGTTATAAGAAATAAGAGCTTACTAAATTATTAAAGTTCCCCGTTTTCAGATATACAGCAAACAAGTGTGACCAATAAAAAAACATACAGATAATCAAGATGCATTTTATATAATTCTAAAAAAAATAAAATCCGATCAAATTTGTTTGAGCTACTTTGAGAAATCAAAGAGGTTGTTGTTTCGATTATTTTATGTAGATATATTCGAAACCATAGACCTCTCTTTCGCGCTCTCTTATATATTTCCGAGGAGAGCGTGACAGGAATAAGTTCTTTTAAAACCTATTCTTCAAACATCTCGCCGGTCGCGTTTCATCTTAATGTATTGGCTGTGAAAAACAAATATAATTAGGCATTCACAATCTCTTGAGATTTACCATATTAGTGTATAGCTTACTTTCTAAATAAGTGTATTGTAATAGTTCTAGAATTTTTTTCAAAAGTGAAGGAGCCCAAGTTGGCCTAGGTAAGCCTCTCACAATCCTTTACCAGACTTTAGTCCTTCTCTATTTAATGCTATTATTCTATTCACAGAAATAAAGCAAGCGAAAGAGACGAGCCTGTGGCAATTGACGCTCGGAGAGAGGCGAAACGCTTCAATCTTCATCCAGAAAACAACAGTCCGACCCTTCATGTTCATGGGATCCAGTTTCAAATGTTTCTTCTGTTTGAAATACTATTCAGACGTGAAAGAGCTTCTAGAACATACTGCCCTGCACGTAGTTACTGATAGACAATTGATTTTAGCGAAATATGTGCATAAAAGTAAAAGAAATCTACAAGTTGATATATCAGGATTAAAGTGTAGGTTATGTAATAAAGATTATCCAGATTTGGACTGCGTAAGAAATCATTTGGTGTGTGAACACGGTGTGATATTTTCAGAAGCAACGAACGGTATGACTGAATATAATATGAGAATTGTCGATGGTATGTTCTCCTGTCACATTTGTAGTAAGACCTTTCACAGTTTTGCTATATTGAATTCGCATATGAACCTACACGTCGGTAAAGTTGTCTGCGAGACTTGTGGCGCAGCGTTCCAGAGCCAAATGCGGTTACTCACGCACAAAGAGACGCATCAGAGAAATAATTACGCGTGTAAATTTTGCGACAAAGTGTTCCTTAAAAGTAGCCAAGTGAAATATCACACTGATATCATCCACAAAGGGAGGAACAGGGTTAAAATGAAGAACTGCCCGCACTGTACGGAAACGTTCAGAGAACATTATACAAAAATGGTGCATTTGAAAAAGGTTCACGGTATCTCAAAGACTTTCGAATGTCATATATGTAAAAAGTCTTTCAACACGCGAAGGGCAATCACAGAACACACGACGAGGGTTCATACGGACAAATATAAATGCGAGATTTGCGAAAAGTGTTTCAGTATGGACTCCAGATTAAAATTGCACATGATATCTCATACCGGTGAGCGAAATTTCGTGTGTAACGTATGTAAAAATGCTTTCATGCATAAACCTACTTTGAGAAGGCATATGCGCATCCATGAGAAGGATGCAAAGATACTGAGTCAGTAGCGTGCACAATATGCCATTCATACTAAAATTTTAGTTCGAGTAACTCTAAGGAAATGAATAGATAATTTGCTTCATGGTGTGTTATTTTTTAACCGATATTTAAAACTTTGTATAAATTGTCTCGTAATCTAGTGAAACGAAAGATTGACACTGGCAAATGCTCCTGCGGTGTCAAAACAAGGAAAAGAAATAAAGATGTGACAGTTTTCGGATTTATGACAAGGTTTCAATCCTTTACAACATCAGTGCCCGATTCCCAATGCTTATTATTGCGGTTTTTACTTCAACTAGGTATGGAACAAATAACGGATTATGTAACTAGTGGCAAGAAAAGTAACGTATCACGCTAGTTATTTGTATTATAAATACCTATGAAATATCATGAGTGTTACTTAATTTCACGCAGTTTCATTATATCACGACAAAGCTATGCGTGTGGAAGAGATGAACCAATAATAACTTCAGATATGCCAGTAGGTAAAAGAATGTGCTTGAATGGAAATTGAATCTTATTTTTAATAGTTACATACCTATATTCGAAATTTTATATGATGCTTCAATAAAAAACGTTTATGACAAATTATTTTGACTTTAGATTATTTATCGTCACTTCAATGCGGCTCAATATTCTTGTCAATTTTCACATATATAATGCATTTGATAGTGAATTATTTACTATTTGGTCTACAACGTGATACAAATGAAAAATTATAGCGTTGGGATTATAGGTATTAAAATACTTACAGATCCATAATTACTTTATATGTTGAAATTATTAAGTTTGTACAAGCCTCACACTGCTACATTTCTAAATTTTCTTCAATAATAAACGGCATCATTTCTTATTCGTAGTGGTATAATAGTTGAAATACCTACTCGCCTGGAAGTCCACAGCTAGTTTTCTTCATGTTGAAAATAAATAAATATATTCTTGTAGGTATATCAACGGTGTAGTGCCCTACACGTTAAAAATACAGTAACTCATATTGTTAATTACAGCGACGTAACTTAGATAAGGCTAGTAAGGATAATATGTAGCTTAGATAACGTTAGCTCACATAGGTCGCGAATTGCACGAGTCAGACAACAGCCCAAGCCGAGGTGTGCCGTGCACCCTTGAGCTCGTTGTCAAATAAAATCGGCTGAGCGCCTTAAGCGCTCGTCTTAGTAGTCCGGTGAAGCTGTTAAGACCTTGCTAGGTCAATAGCGTAATCAGATCGAAAAAAAAAACTAAATTAACTATAAGCCAATATAGGCCTTACACTTTTTTAGTTTCTCGATTTATTTTTCCATAGCATATTAGAAGTAACAGCAATTATCACGTGATACATGATTTTTAATTTAATATGAAAAATAGCGGTGATGCGTAAATATCCCATTTTCAGTAGCAACATTATTTTCGAGTATAACATTAGGAGTTTGTCAATTTAAAATAATTTAAAAAGCCAAAATAGAACTCTACTACCATTGGTGATCATAATTTCAAGGGGTGATATGCAATTAGTTAATTAATTACAAAAGTCAGAGTTTTGAGAAGTCTTGCAACTACAAGTTAGATCATGGAGCTGTAGAGTGGACAGAAAGGTTACACTCAAATAAAAATCAATTGTAACATATTTTATTTTCCTATCAATACTTATATATAACTGTAAATATATCACTATTTATTAATATTTACATTCTCTTGTGATTCAGGACGTTATTAAAAATATTGCACATATTGTTCTCCTTATTAAATCCAATAACACAACAACCTCTCTCATATAAACTTCCAATAATCGCCGTTTCATATATCCATTTGATTTGTAGGTAGATGGAAATTTTCTCCGGCTCGAAGGATCGATTTTTCTCATGACTGACTTTCTCCAGGCTCGAAGGACCGATTTTTCTCGTGACCAATTTTCTTATTTTGAACGCGAGAGTATATAACATTCGTTTTCTTTTTCCAAACACCCATCTACGTGTACTTCTTAGGCACTCGTCGGTTGGGATTTAAAAAATATAAATCGAGGCACTGTATTTGTAGATCTCACTATTAAGCAATGCAAATCTTCACGTATTGAGATGTATTGATTCATAGATGAACCAAATCTGGATACTTCAATAGACAAACAATTGTTGTCTCACTCTGGAAGGCTCTTATTGGTGCAAATTAATTTATGGTAGTTACCAGGACAGCACTGAAAAACAGTATAAGACTTCCAAATTACGGTAGCTTTTAAATGTTTCATTGACAGAATTTTCAATTTTATTCAAGATCACAAGGCCTGAATGTGCTTTTGATTAATATCTTTTTGTGTCACAACTAAATTTTATTTTTGGGATTTTATATGGAATGAAGTGGTTGCATTATCCTGTCGTCCTTTTTTTCACTTTCATGCACTTTTAGATGCCCTTTCAACGTACACTTCTGTGTAAAAGCCCTTCCGCAGACGGTGCACACGAATCTCTTATCATTATTGTGTATCCTGAGGTGTTCTCTTAGGGTTTTCTTCCGTTGGTAGGACTTCTGGCATACCGGACAAGTGTGTATTCTCTCCCCATCATGCTTTATCATGTGCATTTTGAGAGCATTCTTCGTATAGAACGCCAGATCACATTTCTCACATTTATGGTTCCGTTCATTCAAATGATCCCTCCGTACATGACTGGACAGGTGTCCTGGTGTGATATAGCTTTGAGGACACGCTTTGCACTTATATCGCTTTAGCTCTTCATTATGAACTTCTGCCAGATGCTTTTGTCTCGCGTAGAACGAACTGAGGGATATGTTACACCGCTTGCAAGCATATCTTACACCGGCTTTATGCTCTTTGGACACATGGTTCTCTCGTTTCGTGACTCTATCGAAGACCGCATTACAGTATCGACATGGAAAAGTGCCCACTTCATGGGTCCTCATGTGCCCACGTAACCTCGCTTTCGAAGCGAACGCCTTACCGCAATTCTCACATATATAATTCGGATAATGCACGTTCATGTGTGTGTTCAAACTGACATAATTCAAGAATGTCTTCTTACAAACGGGACAATCTAGTTGGTCCTTCTCTAATTTGAACGGCAGCTTGTTCCACTTCCTCGCTCCGTACTTCATTCTTGTGCAATTCTCCACATGGAGCTTTAACTCTTCGTAGTTGGAGACGTCTGTTGTGCACACCTTACAGCGTAATCTGCTCGATGATTTGTAGAAACGTTGGGATTTGGAGAACATCATTTTCTTGAAGGCGATGTGCAAGTTTGATTTGTCGTGTTCCGATGTATGATTCCGTATATCGTCCAGGTTTGTTGATTTCTCCGGACATATTGAGCACGAGAATGTCCTATTGCTCCGGATCTTGAAAGGGAATAACCCGGCGTCCAACATCGTCTCTGTCTCTGTCAGATCTGAGGTCTTTTTCACTGTTAATCGAATGTATTTCTTTGATGTTTTACTACGTGTCCTCCTTGGACATTCACCTATAGATTCTTCTTTCTTTATTAGTACGTTTATTGCTGGAAAAAATAACATCCTGTGATTATCGATATTATTATTTTTTATAAGTTTTGGCTAACACCACAATCTCAGCAAATGTTAAATCATTTTTTTTATATCATAGGAGGTAAACGGACAGGTGGGTCACCTGATGTTATGTGATCACCACCATCCATAGACATTTGCAACACCAGGGGAGTCGCAAGTGCGTTGCCAACCTGTCTTGGAGGAGAGGGGTAGTAAGGGAAGGGGGAAGGGGAGGGGAGGTGGGCCTCAAGCGCTCTTACTGACCGAACGAAACGCAACAATGCAAGCAGTTACTTCACGTCGGTTTTCTGTGAGAGGGTGTTACTACCCCGGGCGAGCCGACCCATTCATTCTTATGAAACCATTAATAGCTTCAGCGTAGCGCTACCACCTACAATTGCTTATAATATGGTCCCATATGGTAAACATGCTAAGCTTAGTGACCAACACTCAAGTACAAAGGCCAGAACACATCTATACATGCTTGGCTAAAGAATTTGAACTTAGAAAAAGCCACCATCGTGGTATGGTTTCCTTCACCTAAAACTCAGGTTTTTTATAAGATTCAACGTTAACCAACCCAATATTCGTACACGCTACTTCACATTTGCATGAATCCCTAAACAATTTTAGTAAAAATCAATAATAAAATCTTACCAGTCTTATCACTTTCCTCATCATCATCACCATCGGGGAGCAGGTCATTATCGAAACTTTCATCATCAGCTGTCTCCGTTTTTCCAATCAATTCATTTTTCACTTTCTCTACTGACACCTTATCTATCTCTGTAAATGTAAAATAAGGAGTCATTCAAGTATTACATAAGGAGAATATTCGTACTTTCTGACCCCCCCCCCCATTGTCAGCAAAAGTAAGCAAAGATCTTACTCCCAACACCTCTCATGCTTATTGTAAACATTTATACGTAACGACTACATTTTACAGACAATCCGAAAAAGTAGATAATAAATATTGCTGACCTAATCATCACACAGACCACCCCCATCCCCTATGTCATCAAAAATAAACAAATCAAAGACCCCCTTGCCTTCTATTAGTGCTTACGTAATACTGAATAACCCATAATCACGGTAATGTCATAACGCCTTCATTAAATGGGTACACATCTATTCAACCAAAATATGGCTACTGCTGGATATATTCTATATTAGATAGGACAGGTCTACATCTTTTTTTATACTTTATGGCAGATTTGCTCAAACGGTCGATCGTGAGTGCTTTTTGAGTCGACCTCAAGAAAAATTTGCCGATATAGAACTTTTCACAGATTTTGTTTGAGTAATTAGGTAACTAAAACAAAATGTAATTAATAAATAAGTAAAATTGATTTGATCCACAATTAGACCAGAATAAGCCTTCATCACTTTCTTTTATCGTTTTTAGCGGGAGTTACCTACAGCTGCCTAGACGACAACACGCATACGTGCAGCCTGTCATTGTCGATGGATCGTTCTCCAACAATATTCAGGTGGATTGGATTGCTAATAGTTCAAGTTTGAGCACCCTTGCTTTATGGCTTTTAGCATTTGACCACAATATCACCTGATCTTAGATGGGGTAAGCACGCAAAATCTAGAGGGACTGGCTCCCAAGTGCAGCTACCGGAATACACCAACAGGTGTTTGGTGACAGGTATTCAACTTGACAGTGATAGCTAGACATGCGGACTTAGAAAAACACCCTTCCACTATGCTATGGTTTCACCTCGATATTTTCCTGCACCTCCCAACTTAGCCATCATCGCTTCGAAACCTTCCACAATTATTTTCACAAGGACTATAGTCGACGCATTATGAACTGAGGCTTCGGGTCATAAATCATATTTATCTGTCTCGGTCGCACTTACAGGTCTTATGGAGAAGTGTAGTGATGTGCGTAAGAATTTCTACAATTCTATGCATATCGATAACGGTATAGATACGATCGATATGCTAAGTTATGTTAAGTATTAATAGGAATAATTTTTCGCTATCCAAAAATAAAAGTTATTAATTTGTAAGATAAAATGTTTGTTTCGACGTAATCATAGAGAAACTGTATAGATCGTAATGTGACCCTGAAAAGGGCCGCTTTTATCTTTTCTAGGGATATTTCTTAGTTCTTCAAAAATTCTCATGCGTATCTTCCCCATTTGTGTCATCTTCCAGTTTATAGAAATATTTATAGAAAAACAACAACCCTTACTCGTAACGACCATTTAGGAGTCAGAGTGCTAATGAAAGTCACGATGACGCATCGACCACATATGCGCAGGTAGCTAAGTATCGATAACGGGTTGCATTGCGTGCACATTCCTACTGTCAGTGACATTTATTGCCCGACGACTCAGTTTAAAATGCGTCGACTACAGTCTGGCCTAACTTGCATCCATGAATCAAAATGCTTTATTCAGTTTAGGCTCTGGGAAGGCGCTTATGAACATCAAATTTACCACAAGTTGATGCTTGAAGTTACTATCCCGCAAACCAGTAATGTGCTTAGAACTTTGTTGCAAAACCTGATACACTATTACCTAAAAACTGTTACTGGTCTTACTAAGTTTGAAACGTCCAGCGTGATTCGTGAACCATTACCCAATTTATGGTCCACCTTGAGAACACTTTGAACCCATTGGCAATCTGTTCTACAAGACACATGTACCAATGCTTATGTTTAACGATTCCAATGCTTCTAATTGTCAATTTTAGCACTTTAGTTACTCTGTGGATCTTGTCCCATCTGATTCAATCACACAAAGAACAAATTCCATGACCTTGAATTTTATAATGAAGTCAGTCATTAGCGATAAGCCATCACTGATGATGCAACACACTCTGATACTTTTATCTTGGAGGATTAGGTTACTCTAAAAGAGAAGATTGTTTGTGAAACATTGCTATCTCTTACAGAATGAAAACTGTTAAAAAAGGGTGTGAAATTGGATGTAGTCTTTACAACCAATGGGCAGATTGTAATATCTATACTAATATTATAAAGAGGTAAAGTTTGTGAATTTGTGAGTTTGTGACGTTGTAGGGGGTAATCTCAGGAAGTACTGGTCCAATTTGAAACATTCTTTTAGTGCTATGTAGCTCATTTATCGAGAAAGGTTATAGGCTATATATCATCACGCTAAGACCAATAGGAGCGGAGCACCAATAAATAATGTTTCAAAATCAGGGGCCTTTTTCATCTTGAGAGCTTCCCCTGCGTGTTAGCGTTAGCCCAAAGTAACTACTCCACGAGGACGAAGTCGCGGGCGGAGGCTAGTATATGATATGGGTTAAATATTTACTCACTTTGTAAACGTATTGTGGCCTCTAAAGTACTCAAAGCAGTCTCGACTTGCTCTCTGAAGGATGTGGAATCTCTTAGCTTTGTGATACACTGGGGACAAATTAATCGCTTCGTATCTCCAAGATCCAGTTGTGATATCTGAAATTTAAAAAAATATGGTAGGTAAATAATATACAATACGAAATTAATAATAATTATCATGATCATCATCCCCTATCCCACCTAAGTAGGGTTGGCACAACATGTTTTCTTTTTCCACTCTCTCCTGTCAAATTTCATCTCAGTATTCACAACTTTTAGGCACATATTATTTTTCACACATTCCATCCATACGTTTTTCGGTATTCCTCTACTCGTATATCCGCCCACAAACATACTCAACACTCTTCTAGTTACATGGTTTTCATCTCTCCTCATGACATGCCCATACCATGCTAACCTATTACTCCTCAACTTCTCTGTCACTGGGACTATTTTCAAACTTCCTTCAACTCATTCTTAATTTTATCCATTCTAGTCACACCATACATCCACCTTAAGATTCTTATTATTAATTAATAAATTAGGATATAAATTTACATACACACAATATGTCTTGGCTACAATTGTTAGTGGTATACCTGGTTGAGAGCTGAATAAATAAAATGTGATAAATAAAAGCTAAATAGCCTGTGTTCTGGTAACTAAAGAGCTGATAACAAACACAGGACTACCCATTGTGCCCCTTACAGAAGTGAGGTGCGAGAATTGGAACTAGTACCTCTTGATTGAATGGTGAAGGGCTCAATAATAACGCACCAAGAGCAACAAGTTCATTTTAGAATATGTTGTATTTAATATTATAGACAGAATTATACATGCCCCCTCTCTTTCCCTTATAAAAATGTTTTTCTATATACATATAACAAAAATGTAAATGTAATGTCTGTACTTTTAGATTTTTGTGAAAAAATTGTTACAGGTGTCTAGCGATAAGTAATAAAATTCATTTCAATCATTTTAAGAAACATCTGTCTGTCAGTCTATTTGTTTGTTTGAACATGCATCACTGCTAAAGGACTGCGTTTACGATAAAACCTCGCCAAGAGAATCATAAAGCATATCCACGAGTAACATTCAGTCTTTGTTTTGGGATATAGTGTTATATTTTACATCCAAGTCCCAAAGGATATTACCGATTTGCCGGATTGCGAATTTAAGCGGCATGTCAAGCGGGTTTTGGTGTCAAAAGGCTATTATAGAGTGGATCAATATGTGAATGATGGCGATGTCTGAATTGACTCATCTCTGTGCAACCATTAAAAACGTTTGTGACATGTACCTAATATATTATATATATTTGTTAAAAAGATAAACCAGATCGAGTTTCTTGCCCCTTCTTCTCAATGACTGGGTTATTTTCCGAACTGGTGGTAATTTTTACTTTTGATTAAGTAGTAGAGAAAAGTTATTAATACATTCATGTGATTTTATTAATAACTGTTTTTTTAAATAAGGGTCCAACAAGATGAAGTCCCTTGCACAGCTAGTTAATAAAAAAAATTCTTGAACCACCCTTTAATATTTTTTGATATAAAATGTACACAACAGGCACCATAACTTATATATTATTTGTAGTCAGCCACAATAAGAAAGAAAGACGTTATTTTATCATAGCAAGCACATATATCTATACTATTATTATAAGGCTTTGTTTGTTCAATTGAACATACTAAGCTCAGGTACTACTGGTCCGATTTGAAAAATTCTTTCAGCGTTAGATAGCTCATTTATCGAGGCAGGCTATAGGCTATATGTCATCACACGAAGACTGATAGGAGTGGAGCACCAATGAAGAATGTCTCAAAATCGGGGTTAATTTTCCCTTTGAGAGCTTCCACTGCGTGTTAGCGTTAGCCCAAAGTAACTATTCCATGCGGAGGTAGTTGCGGGCAGAACCTAATACAGTTATATTGCAGTGTGCAGTGTTATATTAAGTGTAGAAAAAATATAAAAATAATATTCAAACTATTTATTACAAAAGTAATAAAAAAGTTGAGAAAGTCTTATAAGCTAAGAAATAACAATATTAAATTTTAATAATGATATATTATTATGTAAAAACCATGTATCATTATGTAGTATTTATATTGCAGATGTATCATTATGTATAGTGTTTTCTGTTGTGTTGTGTGTCATTCAGAGGATTGTAACTTTGTTATAAAAATATATACAATACAAAGATAAACTAGATAAGAATTTCTTGCAGGTCCTTCTCGGTTGATTTGATCTTAGGAAATGTTGATACCATTGTTGTAAATGAAACTTCGTCTAATTTAAGCAAGCTAGACATTCATCATCCTGCACTTGTCATATCTGTTAATTTCATAGTTGTACCTTTTCTCAAGGAGAAAATATTCGCAACCCATAATTTCAGAAAAGCAGACTATAAACTCGTAAACTCTAAGTTATGCAGGATAAATTGGGAATACGAGCTTTGTAATGAGGATGTCAATGTCATAACACAAAAATTTTATAATATCATAAATTCTATAATAGCGTGTACTGTTACAAAAATAAAAAATCGAAATCGAAAATATCCGTTTTGGTATACGAGATCCTTAATATCATTAATTTCCGAAAAAGAGAAGATTAGATTAAAATACAAACGATATAATAATCCAAGAGATCTTATAGAGACCAAGTTATTGAATAAGCGCATTGAGTTGGCGATTAGATGTAATTATAATAGCTATGTTGAAAGTATAGAGAAGTGCTTGCCACAAAATTCGAAAAAATTTTGGTCTTTTGTAAAGGCACGAAGAAGGGGAATTTCTGAAATACCAACTGAGATGAAATTAGGCAATAGGATAGCTAACACCGGTGAATCTATTTGTAAACTATTTGCTGATCACTTTTCTTCAGTTTACTCTGATCCAATTTGCATCAATACTAATACGTCAAACAAGACAACAATTTTCGCGCAAAATTCATTCAGTAACATCTTAATAAGTGAGGGATGCATATTAAAAGCTATTAAGAAAATTGACGCTAGTAAAGGGGCAGGGCCAGATGGCATTCCTCCACTTTTCATCAAAAAAACCTCCAAATTTTTGACATTACCCTTAAAAATCATATTTAATTTATCTCTCAATACAAAAAAATTTCCAACTTTATGGAAAGAAGCTAATGTGGTTCCGATTTTTAAAAAAGGTGACAAAAGTATTATTAACAACTATCGACCTGTATCAATCCTAAATATATTTTCTAAAATATTTGAAAGTGTTGTACTGTCATCATTAGCACCATATTCTAAAAACATGATAAGTAGTAATCAACATGGATTTAGTAAAAACAAATCTACTGTGACTAATCTACTTGATTATGTAAATGACATATCGAAGTCAGTCGATGCTCGGTTCCAGGTTGATGCAGTGTACACGGATTTTAGTAATGCGTTTGACAAAGTTGATCACAATATACTTATCTTAAAACTAAAACAGTTTGGCATTCATGGTCCTATTTTAATCTGGTTACAATCCTATTTAGAGCATCGGGTGCAAAGGGTTACGGTTCACGGATACACTTCTAGTCCTTTTTCCTCATCATCAGGAGTTCCACAAGGCTCTCATTTAGGGCCGCTCCTTTTCTTAATATTTATAAACGATATATCGAGTTATACAACACACACCAAATGCTTACTATTTGCGGATGACTTGAAGTTATATAGAGTAATAAAACATTTAGATAATTCACTTTTACTTCAAAGCGATTTGAAATCTCTTGAAACCTGGTGCACCGATAACAAAATGGAACTAAATGCAATAAAGTGTGTACATATTCGATTTACAAAAAATATAAATGTTATACCTTCCAGTTACTCAATAGGTACCGAAGTTTTGCAGACCAAAAAAAAGTACTAGAGATTTAGGAATAGAGATAGATAGCAAGCTACAATTTACTGAACACATAAATACAACAATATCTAAAGCCTGGAAAATGTGTGGATTCATTAAGCGTATGTGTAAAGATTTTCATAATATAAAAACAATAATATATCTTCATAAAACTTTGGTAAGAAGCTTCTAGAATACGGATCAAACATTTGGAATCCTTATTATAATAATCATGTTAATCGTATAGAGCGTATTCAACGTAATTTTACTAAATTTCTTGCTCGCCGAGACCAGAGCTGTCCCTATCGTGCAAACTACAACACTCGATTAAAACACTTTAAATTAATATCGTTGGAAAGTCGTCGAAAGATCTTGGATCTTCTTTTACTGTATAAGCTTGCTAATGGAGTTATTGTGGTCCCGGACGTATTAAATGAACTAAACTTAAATGTTCCTAGAAAGGTTCCACGATACCCAATTCAGACTGTTTTTTCCAAAATGTTTTTACGAACAAACATCTGTTCGCCTCTCAATCGTATGAAACAGTTGTATAATGACATTAGTAACGATGACATTGACATCTTTAATTGCTCATTTAGTAAATATCGCTCAGATCTGTTTAAATTATATGCATGCTGAATTTATGTTAAATTATAATTTTCATTCTAATTATTTTGTTAAGATAGTACTGAAATAAAATATGGCGCAATATGTGCACATCTGTAAAGATGCTTCACACTGTCCTGAACTTGTGGGTTATTAGATTTATGTAATATTTTGTGAGAGGTCATTGATGTACCAAAGATGTAATAAATAAAATAAAAAATGAGTAGCTTATTTTCTGAACTGGCCAAGATTCAAGATGTAAGTTGCAAAAATGGAGAATTGTTTTAGATTATCATTTGATATTAAATTGAAATAATATTTTTGTGTCATAAATCTACTGGAATTATTTTTTTAACTCTGCAAATAGAGAGAACAGGAATAATGGAGGTATTTAGTTTTCAAATGTTCTGTAGTGACATCATTAATTTTTTATGTTTCTTCTTATGGCTTATTGGTCCACCTGATGACATATGGTTACTGTTACTTATGCTCCGAAGAAAGGGGGATGCATCTGTTGTTTTTTGCAATATTGAGTTTTAGATATATTTGGAATCATGCAAAATAGGCATATCTTGAAGTGATAATCGCTTAGCTGATAGCATGTTTAGACAGTGCATCAATGTTGGCCCAAATCCTTGCAACTGAGTCGGAGCTATTAATTAAGGAAAATATTATGATGAAATCATAGCATGGTATGGTTCCAAACCGATGTGAGTATGTACCACCCTCAAGTTGACCATCTATCACCAAGCACTGGTTAGTGTGTTCCGACTGCTGCATTTGAGAGTCAGTGTTCTCTAGGTTTAGCGTGTTTACCATATATTTTAGTACAAAGTATTTAAAAAAAGGATTAAAAAATGAATTACTCATATCTCACTAAAGTTACACATTTATATAATACTAGCGGCCCGGCAGACATCGTCCCGCCCTGATTATAAAAAGACCTTGACAAATTATATACCAAAATATTCCTCATGAATCACTTTATCCACTGATGAAAACCACATGAAAATCCGTTCAGTAGTTTTTAAGTTTATCGTGAACAGACAGACAGACACAAAAGGTAGGGGACTTTGTTTTATACTATGTAATGATTATATTTTTAATAAGGAAATATTTTAAATTACAATTAACTCATAAATAGGGGTTAATAAAATGTTTACATAGTTTAGCTGATTGGACTTAGAATATATTATTAGGTAGCGTGAATATCAATATTTTTTATTTAAGTAATTTGGTTAATTTAATAATTCAGTTATTTTTCGCTTTTTAGTGCCTTATTCGTTTTTCGAAGGCGGTTAATTTTTTTTTGTAAAAAAAATTATTTCTTCATTTTTAGTGTCCATAAATATATCTGGTTTCTAATGGGTATAATAAATTGGTTCCAATTTCACGAAAATACATAAAGACGAAGTGGGTGAACATCAAATAAACGATTTTTCACCCCCTTAGGGCTTGAATATTTTCTTCAAATTTATATTGAACCACCTCTGAATATAACCAATTCAAATAGAAAAAGAATCATTAAAATTGGTCCACAATTGATGAAAATATTGATTAACATACATAAAAAAAAAGAATACATACAAACAAACTTAGTAACCTCCTCCTTTTTCGAAGTCGGTTAAAAATGAATTACTCGTATCTCACTAAAGTTATATATTTATATCTTATTATATTTTTAATAAAGAAATATTTTAAATCACAAGTAACTAATAAACAGGGGTTAATAAAATATTTACATAGTTTAGCTGAAGGAAATGATTAATTAAAACGAGAAAAAGGAATTACTAAAATGCGGGATTTAAAAGAAAATTCAAGCCTGAATTTCTGATTAAAATTTAATAATAAATAAAGTAATTACTAAGTGCAGTAAATTGTTTTTAAACCATTATTCGCAAGTTTATCATCTTATTTTATCTATAAATGGGGTCAACAAATATATATGAACCACTTACATTTATTGAAAAGCATTTGAATAGCATATCTGAATAAATTTCTGTAGTTCCATTGTGTTTGTTTCCTAAGAACATATTCTTTACGGCGCCTTCGTTTAAACATAAATTACAGACGCCTAACAGAGGCAGCGACTCAACTAGAATATCAAAATCCATATCTATTTGGGTTCCCTCGAGTTACATTATATCTATCTTATAAGAAAACTCTAATTTCTTTGACAAACAAAAATTGACACTAAAAGATGTTCATAGGTACATATTTTCTTATACTGTAGTACGTTCCAGATCAGAGTAAATATATTGTGCAAAATGTGTGATCTCTCTTTCTCTTTTTATTTTCACAATATTGGTATCTCGTTCTTATAATGCTTAATTTACCGTTGCTTCTAAAACCATTTGTGACATTTGCGTTCGGAAACTTTTTCTATTTGGTCCTAAGATAAGGCAACCTTTTTAAATAACTACATATTAAATATACATTAATTATATCAGTTATTAACGACGCTTCTTGTTACAATTTAGAGAAAGGATATTTTGTTTCACATATTAATTTGTGTTCAATATTATGTTGAACCTTTAATTATAATAAAATCAGGTAAGTGAAAATTAGTACGATTTTAATAATAAATAATTATTTCTATGAGGTAGAAAAATAAAATAATTATGTTTATGTTATGTAAAATGGTTAATATTAAAGTTATAAACTATGAGGTAATAAAATACAATTATGCCTTTACAAAATATAACGATTATAATAACAATTCAAAAAATTAAAATAGGTCTTTATAATTTATAGAATTAGGAAATTTTAAAAGAACAAATCAAATATGTCTTTATTTAATTATTTTCTTCTTCTTTTCAGTTTTACCCCTCGTGTTTTCAATTTTCCCGCGTTTCATACGCAATTCCTGGGGAATGGGCATCTGTCCGAGGTTATCAACTCCAGGTCCCGGTTTAAGTTTCATTCGATACTCTGGAAATTTATGTATCGATTCATTTGGAACGAAACGTATTGCGTTATTATGAAAGTGTAGATCTCTGAAAATATATTACAATTTTATGATTTAGCTTAATTTTAGAAATTATTACCTCTAAAACAAGACACTGGCAGATGCGTTAAAACGTCTCCTAAATACAGAGAAAAAGTCGATTAGATATGCACAGGTCTATTTTTGTCAATTCCTTTATCGGGGCAGCTATTTTTCGAAAATTGAAAGTCCATAGTTTTCTTTGTTTGAAAAATGTACACCTTAACAGTAAAATTTTTAGAACGAATACAAAGTTATGGCAATTTTTCGGTATTTTCGAATTTCCCTTTAAGGGCACTGTGCCCCCACAAAAAAGCCCTGGATAAACGTAATAATTATGTCTTTTTCAATTGCCCCAATTTAGTAGATTCCTTGTATGATGTCTTGCTTCACAGTATATCCCGTCTATTTGATTTTAAATCTTTGCTTATGTATGTGTTTTCTCCTGTTGTCTATAGTCTGGCTAATTATATTAGCTAATCTATAAACAAAATTAAACTTTATCATAACGCATTAACTAACAGTGATTATTATGTAAATATATATTTATTTAAGGCATGATGTATGTTGTATTTGTTTTTGGATATATTCAGTGCCCTAATCTGGAAGAACTAAATTATACAATTAAAATTTAATCCTAGATAAAGTGACTTTTTCATGACTACATTGACACTGGCAAAATTCGTATCTACAAGACGCCATTATTAAAAAGTTGAAGTGGAATTATAGATAGATAACCTGACATCGGGAAACTGAAAAGGAGCGAAAATTCTTCCCTCCAGGTGCTTTTTATAAGCTTGCCATCTGCACTTGAGAAGTTCGTTACGTTGTAGCGAATAATGATTTTTATATATTTCTTCAAATAAACCCTTCTCGAAGGATGGCAATGTTCTATACTCGTTGCCTAAGTGCTTCGATATCTCTAAAAATTCAAACAAATAGTAATATGTAATAACAGATAAGAGTTTTTGGCGGGATCTTGGTCTGTCATGTAGTGGATTTTATATGTTATTCATAATCTTGTGTTACTTGACTCTATATTGTGTAAAATTGGTGGTGTTTTACATAATATAATTTGTTTATTGTGCATAAGTGAAGTGAATGGAAAATAATACCACGGACCATGAATTCTGAGATGCCACAAAAACTCCATGGAAAGTTGTTGTAACAAGATGGCCACCATCTTGTTAGTTCATTGAAATTATATCAAGAAACTTGATTGACAATGGCAGTAATAGTCGACTAGAAGACTGGTTGCCAAAAATGGAATGGAAGAAGAACTTGTAATACTATTAACTACTCGACAATGGCATTCATTGAAATTATATCAAGAAACTTGTAATATCGATACTCACTTGACAATGCAGCAATAGTCTACTAGAAGACTGATTGCCGAAAATGGAATAGAAGAACTTGTAATACTATTAAATACAAGACAATGGCAGTAATAATCTAAAAGATTGGTTGCCAAAAATAAAGATTAAAAAAAAAAAACTGACAAACTATACATTAATAAACTTAGGTATGCTGGACCTAGTAAAAGACCAGCATAGTTTAAATACTAGAAACAGCAATAGATTGGTCATTCCATGCTTCAGGCTCACTAAGACCAAAAACAGTTTTTTAAGTTACCTAATATTTTTTTTTTTGAACTGACTACGCTATTGACCTAGCAAGGTCTTAACAGCTTCACCGGACTACAAGTTACCTAATAGTGGTAGGTTATATAACAAGGTCTCAAAACACATTACCGATTTGCTGGATAGTGAGTTCAAGAACCATGTCCAGCGGGTTTTAAAGCCTAAAGGCTATTTATAGGGTGGATCAATATGTGAAAGATTGTGACGTATGGAAATGACGCCTCTCTCTGTGCATCCTCTAACAACGAATGTAACTATTTATGTTTTGTAAAAATATATACCATGAAGAGATAAACCAGATCGAGTTTCTTGCCGGTTTTTATCGATGAGTGGGTTGTTTTCCGAACCGGTAGTAGCTTTGACGTTCATAAGCGCCTTCTCAGGGTCTAAATTGAATAAATTCTATTTTGATTTGATTTTGATTAATAATACATTTAAAAAGAAAGGTGGTGCAATTAAAGAAATAACAATCATTCTTTCATTGTAAACAAAAATGGAAATATTGCCATACTTTTAATGAGATAACTTAAATGCAATTCGCAGTAAGAGAAATGGGGCAAGCAGTGTGCGGCTTGTTTTTTCCTTTGTAAATAAAATGTATTATTACTAAACTAGTGGGAACATGAAATCTATTGAATGTGTGGGGGTCGCCGAGGTAATGGTTGCTCGTAGTTGCAGGAAGTTGGAGAGAAAATTAAAACGCGATATATGTTGATGTAATTTCTCGTTATTTATTAACCAAATTGTATAACCTATGTACAAAATTGAGGTCCGAGCTAAAATATGAAATTAGCCATTCGTGGCACAGTCCGATTCGTGAGATGCGCGTAAACGTTGCGCGTAAAGAGTTATTGAGGCATGCATGCTTGGTACACATGCATGTTTCAATAACTTATATACGTATGAGTAGCTTAGGTTAACTCAGATAGGTCGCGAATATTGCATAAAACAGGCGGCAGCCCAAGCCGAGGTGTGCCGCGCACCCTTGAGCTAGTTGCCAAAATAAAATCGGCTGAGTGCCTTAAGCGCTCGCCTGAGTAGTCCGGTGAAGCTGCAAAGAACTGTCCAGGTCAACAGCGTAGTCAGTTCGAAAATAAAAAAAAACATGCACACTCGATCCAAAGCAAGTGTCAGCGCAGGGATGTCGTTTGCGTCGAGTGTATGTGGAGTATTAAAGAGTATTGAACATATATCTTGCTCACACTCGTGTGCGCGCGCGTTTGTCGCCTGCACGCACACTATATATATTAGTGGCATTAAACGCGCACACCATTCTCGAGGCTCTCCGTAAGAAAGGCTTCGCGCCGGAATACGCCCGACAGATAATCGGACGACGTGGCAGACCCGGGTGCGTCTTCTTCGTCATTCTAAAACGAACGCCCGGTTTAATGTCCGCCATATACGATGTCAATCGCCTAGCAAGCCTGCCCATTCAAATAGAAGCCTGGAGGGGAGCACCGGATTGCACAGTGCTTCAGATGCCAGCAATTCCGGCACTCCTCTCTGCAATGCCACAGACCGGTAGCGTGCGTGCGGTGCAGAGGCCCATACTTCGCCCGCCAATACGACCGCTCAAAAGACGCGCCGGCGACCTGCGCCAACTGCGGGGGCGCCCACCCTTCTAATAATAAGATGCGCTGCCCCGTGTTTAAGTGGGAGCTTAGGAATAGCCGTGCAGGCACCGTAGCCCGGACTAGTGGCCCCGGGTGCAAGATGGATGCCGGGCCGGCGCAGAAGATGATTACAGAGACCGCGGGGGCGACCCTTATGGCCCCCTCTAACGACCCTCCTACTAAAGGAGCAATAAGGAGAGTCAGGAGAAGACTGAGGAAACGCCCGCAGTCACGAGAAGCTCAGGCCGCGGAGCAGCCGTGCCCGCCGCCAAAAACAGCCCAGAGCGAGGATGACTCGATCCAAGCGTGGAACGAGCACGTCGCCCGTGATATAGAGAGAATATCACTAACACAGAAACACACGCGAGAGTACTACCGCAAGTGTGAGGAAATTCTCCGAGAGAGCAGTTGCCAAACACCGGCTGAATCATGTATAGCACCACCACCGCCGGAAGAAGAAGGGAAATTAAACCGAGACGACCCCGGGGGAGCGCCCTACAAAGAGCGTGCACCCCAGAACACGAAGACACCCCCGTCGAAGCGGGGGGAAAGAGAAACCACCGCCAGAGGGGTTACCCTGATGCAGTCCCCCCGCATTCCCCTTGTGGGGCACGCGAGACGAAACGCGCTCAGTGTAAACTTGATATCTGCAGAAGGATTACGTCGGCGTCGCGAGCAATGAATGTAGTCTTACAAATGTAATAAATATTATATTTACCTTCATTAACAGTGTAATTCGGTTTTGCTCTCTGGACGTTTTTGCAAACCGCATATATCATTTTCTTTTTATCCGTCGGCGACGTAGTAAAATTGTGCAATTACAAAATAAATTTCTAAAAATATGACATGTAAAATCATTCAATACTATAACTTTATTTTCATTATTTTTAATCTGTGTGCTACATTTTTAAAAAAAGGTTGGAAGAGATAGGTCGAATGTATAGTAAGGGAACGTACCCAAACCACGTAACCGGTTTAGGGGCGGGAGGGGGTGTCTTCAAGTACCACGCTTGGTCACAGGGGGAGGGGGGGGGGGGGGTTTAGGGTTAGGGTTAGGTTTTCGTCACGTAGTCAACATCTTCTAAAAGAAATCTCGCGCTTTTAAAACTCACAGGCAGTAACACTGATGTCCTTATACCAAAACGTCAGCTAACTGAAAACTTATAGTTTGTAGGGCAGTGCAGTTGACAAGCAAAACGACGACAGTTTATGCCGATATAACAATGTCGTACGATCGACTGGACATTCATTGCGTTCGTAAAATATTACAAGGATTCCTTGTCAATGCTTGCAATACAGAAAAAAAGCAAAAAGACTTGTTTTTTGTACATTATGTCCCTGTATGTGTTCAATGTGTTTTTACATAACTTTTTCCTACTTGATAATATTTTTTTTGTTCTATGGCCGGAAAGTGGCAACTTTCTGGCTTCTGCGCTAAACGAAGTTGCCACTTTCCAGCTCCGTCATGCTAAAAAGTAGTGTTGCTGCACCTTGATGTATAAAACCTGTGATATATCGAAGTAGAAAGTAGTGCAGAACTTCTTGCTTTCGAAAGGCCTGTCTATCTGATTTCTCAGTCAATAAATTTGATGGGTGGTAGCGTGCTGGCAACATAATCCCAATTTATGTTCAGGTATTATCTTCTGATAACATCCATAGCGATATAAAGACTTCATATAATTTTGCTGGTATAGGCTACTGCCTACTGCATATTGCTAATTGGCTTACATGGTTTTGGATCTTCCAGTTTTAGTAGCATAATTATTTGTGCAAATTTATATTAGGGGTGATATTAGTTGACGTCCTGCTATTGCATTAAAATGCTGTCATTGGGTTAACCGACACTCAGGTAATTCTTGCGAAACTTTATTAATAATGAGGCCGTAACTTAGTCGGTAGTAACGGAGACGGTAGGCGGACGTTAAGTCAGTACATAGCTCTCTGTATATTTTTTTGTTATAAAATTAATAGTGCTTATGTAATGTGTGTAACTTATTAGCAGCTTGTTCCATACAGTGATTTACATATACTCCATTGTTATCCTGTATTTTTGTGCAGAGGAAACAGTGATATAGGAAATAATACGTATTTTCCATTAATACCATTCACCGCTACCCTAAATAAATTGATATTAACGTGAGTACATAAAGTGGCTAAAGTTGAACAATAATTATTACTCAAGTGTTTGTGAGCCCTCAACCTAATCCAGTGGTTCCTTCTATGGTGGTTGTACGACATAGATTTTTATATAAAATATATTAAAGCCCCGTTTGTTGTACATCGCCATCTCTTGGCATAGTTGGTGTACTAAATTGATCGATACCTTAATCGATATGCCAGGTGTAAAATGTGGTAGTTGTAGTAAATATATGTCACCAACAGATGGCGCAAAATGTGTAAAGTGTAGCATTCACTTTCATCGCCTATGTGTGGCCTTGCCACAGAGTGGAGTAATTGCTTCCTCCTGGCTATGTTACGAATGTAAGAAGAGGGTAACAAAAGACAGCACATCTAATGTAGTAATCTCTTCAGATAATGTCATGCGAAATGTTCCAGAAACAGTCAGTGAATTTGAACACGAACTGCGTCAAATTAGGGACGAGATCCGCACTGCCCTGGGTGAATTTCGTGCTTTTCGAGATGAGATTGCAGAGATAAGGTCTCTCATTGGACGCGTGGATAAGATGGAGAAGAGGCTAGACGATCTGGAACAAACATTCAATCGGACCACTGCCAAGTCAAATATCGATGAGGTCGTCACGCAACTTAAACGCGACATTAATGACCGGGATCAAGAACTGCTTGGCAATGATATTGAACTCACTAATATACCTGAGAGCAACGGGGAGAATCTAACTCATACAGTGAAACTCATCGCCACCAAATTGAATGTATGCTTGGAGGATCGTGACATAGTCAGCGCGGATCGAGCTGGTGGTCGACATATTATCGCCACGGACCCCTCTGGGCCTGTTGAGTCTCGTCCTCGACCTATTATTGTACGTATAGCACGACGGGACCTGCGTGACGCAATTATTCAAAGTGCTCGGGTTCGCCGTGGAGCAAACACTACAGACTTGGATCTACCCGGACAGCCTAGGCGTTTCTATATTAATGAGCGTTTGACAAAACTCAACAGAGCGTTATTTCGTCAAGCTCGAGATGCCGGAAAACGTTCAGGATGGAAATACGTATGGACGAGTAGAGGTCGAATACTTGCCCGCCGAAAACCTGATGACGTCGTTTGTCGTATCTACTGTGAGGCGGACATACCACGGGTTTTCGGAACTGCGGAAAATGACGTCCATCAAATCTCACACTAGCAATTGTTGCATTTATTATGTATTAATGTACATTACTTTTATATTAACACTTACTTTAATATTTAATTTAGTTGTCATTGTAAGATGGGATGCATTATATTGGTACTGTAAGTTCCTTGAAATAGCAACATTACATAATGTACATAGGTTTACAATATACTGTATGGCACGGTTTTCATATTATAATATTGATTTCAGATGTTTACAAACCGTTATCTGCTGTAACTTCCAATTATCTCACAAATTATTATTTAATGCTATAATTCAAAAGTTATTTAGACTCATAATTCTGTATGTGTTTTATACCTTACCTTATACGTTGCCTATAAATAATACTGAATACTATACATGGCTAATAGCAAGTATTTAAAATTTGGTCTCTTTAACGCGGGATCTCTTGCTACCGGTCACGATGAGTTTATAATTGCCATGAGTAATCATTCTGTGGACATAATGGCAATCAATGAGACGTGGTTACGACAGGGGGAGGAAGGGCGGGCTCCGACTATTCCAGGTTTTCGATTAAGGCATACACCACGTCCGGTAACTATTCGTGGAGGACGTGGAGGCGGAGTTGGTTTTTATATTAAATCAGGTTTTAAAGCACGCGTTCGGCTACACCCGGGAAACCAGGAAGTTGAGCAACTGTGGATGAGCCTTAATTTGAATAGAAAAACACTTCTATTTGGTACTGCTTACCGCCCGCCCTGGATGGATCTTGATATATTTTTAGACTCCATCACATTGAGTATCACCGCTCTCGCCCCTTACGATAACATTATCCTACTTGGGGATTTTAACGTCAATCTGTTAGATGTTGGTAGCAGTAAATCTAAGCGGCTTATGGAGTTTGTAGATCATTGCGGACTCAATCAAATAGTGACTACACCAACACATTTTGTAAATGACAGTTATTCTCTTATTGACGTTATATGCACCGATATCGGTTACAGAGACCTTTCTGTCCATCACATAAAAGATTTAGGACATCACGCATTTATTACTTGCCAATTAGTCGTGAAGAAGGACAAGCCTGCTAGGAGACTAGTGGTGTATCGACCGTTTCAAGACATTGTACTTGATTTATTTCAACGCGACCTCGAATGGATGCCATGGGACTCTATATGCAATCTTAATGATGTTAACATTATGGTGCCATTATTCAATATTTACATAAAACATTTGTTTGATGTTCATGCTCCCACTAAACGCAAGTTCTTTCGCAGTGTGCCTACTCCTTGGATAACACCGACTATAAAACTAATGTGTAAACTACGTGATAAAGCTCGTGGCCAGTATAGATGCACAAAACTGGACTCCCATAAAAACTATTATCTTCAACTAAAGCGGCTTGTTGAACAGTCCTTACAAAATGAAAAGAAAGCTTACTTCACCAAACATATTAATGAGAACATTACAGAATCCAAATTGCTATGGAAAAATTTAAAATCCCATGTATACGTGCCAAGCCAAGAAAGTATCCTCCCTGACCACCTTCATGATCCTGAAAGGATAAATGATGCCTTCCTTGATGTTCCTGGAAACCATAATGTAACCATCTCACAGTTGACATTTTTTGAATACAATAGATATGGGCCGTCAAAATTTGCACTTACGACTGTTGATAAAATAACTGTTTTTAATATAATCAAGAATATTACGACAAATGTTCAGGGAACTGATGGCATATCTAAGGATATGATAAGGCTCACACTTCCGGAAACCTTGGCAGCTATTACATCCATTATTAACGTGTCTATCAGTACAAACACATTTCCAGATCTTTGGCGATGTTCAATTGTTCGACCAATACAGAAAAATAGTAACCCACAAAATTTCAATGAACTGCGTCCAATAAGTATCCTTCCCTGCTTGTCAAAAATTCTGGAACGAGTTGTGTACACCCAAATTATAGAATATCTTGAAAGTAACAGTATTCTACCGGATCTTCAATCGGGTTTCAGACATGGACGTGGTACCACTACGGCTTTATTAGACGTTGTGAGCAATGTTCTTGAGGCACGAGATCGGGGGAAGGGAACTGTTCTTGTTTTGCTCGATTTTTCACGAGCTTTTGATACAATCAACATACATTTATTATTAGCTAAACTACGTTACTATGGTTTCGACCAAAATACTATCAAATGGTTTCACAGTTATTTAGCTAATCGCTCACAGTATGTTGAAATAAGAAAAGAAAATGGATCTTCGGTTGCTTCCTCCCTCAGACCTGTAACTCGAGGAATTCCACAGGGATCTATTCTTGGACCTTTACTGTACATTATATACAGTGCCGACATTATCCACTGTTTGCATGATTGTAAATACCATATGTATGCGGATGATCTACAACTATACATGTCTTTTAAGGGTGATGAACTCGGGGCATCCGTTCATAAAATTAATGAGGATCTCAGTAGAGTAATATCCTGGTCTGAGCAAAACTCATTGGTCCTCAATCCCACCAAATCCAAATTCATGGTTCTAGGAAGCAAGATGCAAATTAATTATATTATATCCGCCAATCCAGTGATAAAGATTATGGGCAAGAATATAAATAGGGTTGATATAATTCGTAATTTGGGATTACTCATCGACCCGGAACTTCGTTTTGAGTCGCACATAAATAATGTTATTAGAAACTGCTTTTATAGGTTAAAAGTACTGTATCGCTTTAGACAGTATTTTAGTATCACATTGAGAAAGCTACTTGTTGACAGTCTAGTTCTATCGAGACTAAATTACTGTGATACAGTGTATGGTCCTTGTTTATTATCACGTACTGATCGTTCCATCCAGCGTGTGCAGAATGCTTGTGCCAGATTTTGCTTCGATGTCCCGCGCCGTGGACATATTACACCATTTTTGAATGACGCAAATGTCCTAAAAATGGCGGCACGACGCGAATTACACATGGCTACGTTACTTTTTGGGCTGATTAAAACCAAAAACCCAAAATATCTGTATGACAAGTTAGAGTGGAGACAAGATAAGCACACGTATTTTTCATGTTCTCGCACCATGACTAACCCATTATCGATACCTCTCCATAGAACTACCGCTTTTAGAGGGTCATTTAAATATGCCGCCACTCGTTGTTGGAACAACATCCCACCGCCATGTCGATCCAAAAAGAGTAAACTTAGCTTTAAACTCTCATATAAGCATTATCTATTGCAATATCAAATTCAGTAATTAGAGTGACGTATAATGTATGTGAATAGTAGTAGTATTCTATTGTAAGCTCTGTTTATTGGTGTGTATTGTTTTTATTTACTTTTTTTTTTTTCTCTTCTAAAATTATATTTGTTTTTGTTTAATCCTAAATTTGTGGTTACAGTTGTTATATCTCTTTAGTATGGCCATCCGTGACGTGTTACGTGCGTCTGTGTTATTTGATTGTTCGTTTCTAATTCTGTATTGACATTAACGTCTGTTTATCATCATATATAGGCTCCCATTGAAAATCAGCGCTGCAGTACTACTTATAGTATTGCAGATTTTTGCTGAATGGGTTCGCCAATTGTTGGATATCTATTTTTCATTTTTAAAATGTATTTTTTTTTTCTCTGTCTAATTAGTGTGTAATCTAATTTAATTGTATGGTTGTTCCAACAATAAAGTATTTCTTTCTTTCTTTCTTTCTCTTCTAACTTGGTGATTTCTTGGAGTAGGAATTGAATTATTAAATAAATAATTAATTGATATTAAATAAATAAATAATTGATATTAAATAAATAAATAATTGATATTAAATAAATAATTAATTGATATTAAATAAATAAATAATTGATATTAACTAAATAATCAATTGATATTAAATAAATAATTAATTAATAAATAATTGGAAGTAACTAAATGTTTCGGAACGAACCGCCAACAGTTCTGAAGTTGCATTGCACCCGCACGAACTTTACACTCGCAAGCGACTCTCGCAGAACGACATTCGATTCTCGCGCACTCACAGTATTTCTTATACCCATTAAAAATTGTAACAAGGTGAAAATTCTTTTATTAACGCCCACGATAAACAAGCGTGCCACACAACCGCCACTACACTAAATAATTACCGTGTATATTGATCCAGATTCGGGGAGTTAAGGAATCTCATGAAATTTTCTTCTTATACCTGTACACCTTCCTAAGGATGGGGCTGAAAAACATCAGCTAGATGTTATGTAAACAAATTAGCTTGCTCCTGGTTTCTGCATGCCCAGCTTTTGTCTGTTTTTCTTAGCGGAGCGGAAATGGATATGGATCGTTTAATTTTCCTTTTTGCTTTCCACAAGGCAAAACCTGTAGCTGTGGTTGGATTAAAGCTTTCAAAATATGCCTGTATATGTGAATTTCGATCATTTTCAGGAATGTGCTCACTTATCATATGATTTAACCATCTTTTTTTCGCTTTGTAATCGGTTGCTGCAATGAAATGATCTCCTAAGGTTTTGAAGAAATCATTTAACTGCTTCTCTCTAATAGTGTGCTTCGGTGGGCAATAAGATGCCGATATGTACAATGTATTCAAGGATTCCTTGTCAATGCAGACAATAGAGAAAGAAAGGAAAAATACTTGTTTTGTAAAATATGTTATTGTTACGATAAGTTTTTATATAACTTTTTTCTTATCTGTAATATTATTTCTGTCCTCCGGCTGTAAAATGGCAACTTTCGGGCTACATTATTAAATGAAGTTGCCAATATCTAGTTCTGTCGAGCTGAGAAATAGTATACCCAACCAAGCTAGTAAAAAAGTCACAAATCACATGTTTGTCAACCTCGGCATCGTCTCGGCTAACAATTAAATGTGGTGGTTTGAGTCTATTTTACTGACCTAGGTATATAATACATTATTTTCACTGGTAACTAAAAGCAGGCTTTTGGTCACTTCTTTTTTGGGGACACGCTAATTTTCGAAAGTTGTAAGTACATAATTTTATGTATTTGAAGAAATGTAAAAGTGTACACCTTATTTAGGCTACTTGTGGCATAAAGTGTTAAGATACTGTTGTAAAATTTTCAGAACGAAAACCAATGAAAATCAATAGATATTTAGATTGATTCCCATACACTTAAAACAGTTTTATTCAATCTACTCTTAAACTATAATTCCAATCTAAAAAGTGTATTTATGTATTTCTATTGCTTTTCATTAGATTAATTGAATAGCGTTTAATTTTGACGTGATAACTTGTTATAAATCGATGAACGCCGGCTGCACGCACGAAAAAGCATGACTCATTGTCACGTTCCGCCTGAGCCGAGCGTACAAGCAAAAATGCGGAACAAGCGATATAGAGGCGTGATCGGCCTAAGCGTAATTTAATTCATAAAATAAATTTTTCAATAGTTTTCTTATGATGTCATCACGTAAAATTATTGTCCGTAAATCGAGATTAGAGACAACTTTTTTGTAAAATCACGACTTTCTTATTTTAGTGCCCCGACCTCTACTACAGAGACAAATTACCGTGCGACGACGCGGTGTTTCTGTATATAGTGCATTATCTATAACGCGGTGTCTGTTCGGAAAGATAGATTAAATTTTTACATTTAATAAAGACAAATATAAGCCAAATATTTTTAACTTTCTGTTTGTAAAAACGATTTAAAATCATATTATAAAATACCACGTGAAAACTAGAGGGGGAGGGTGGGGGTCTCCTCATATACCACGGATGGTCACTGAGGGGGGGGGGAGGGGGTTAAAAAGTTGTCAAATATAGGTTACATGGTTTGGGTACGTTCCCTAATATTATAAAGCTAAAGTTTGTTTGCTTGATCGCGCTAATCTCAGGAACTACTGGTCCGGTTTGAAAAATTCTTTCATTGTTAGATAGCTTACCTATTGAGGTTATACGAGATAAGCTAGACACGCTAAGACCAATAGGAGCGGAGCACCAATGAAGAATGTTACAAAATCGTTTTTTTTTTTCTTTTTGAGTTTCTGCTGTCTGTTAGCGTTAGCCCAAAGTAACTAATACACGCGGACGAAGTCGCGGGCAGAAGCTAGTATATTATATAGAAACTTAAGTAATTTATATTTGTTTAGTGTTCTCTTCATTCAAAAATAATAGTTTGATTATTCAAGCCTAGATTTAGCACATAGGTTCGCTCATGTTAATTCAGATTTGAGCTATCCCAAGCTTTCATAACGACCGATTAAGTAGTTAATACATACCTAAAAGCGTAACAAACAAACAATCTCGCAATATTTGCATAGACTATAGTAAGGTAAACATAGTAAATAATAAATACATTAATATTGATCTCTTTATTTTACGTCAACGTCAAGTTACAAAACAAAAAAGGTTACATAAAATCAGGTTCGGATATAAAACAAGATAACTTAGGGCAACCCCCTACAATTTTAAGGAACGCTAAATTAACTGGAATTAGATTATCGATTATTCAAAAATCGATTACTATTTTTTTTTGTATTAAAACTTGTTTACGCACGCTTGACTTGGGGAGTAAGCTGGTGAATGCGTCACGAGAGCGTTACGAAAACTGTGACCGGGCGATGCGAATGGAAGTTGAGAGGGAGATATGAAATTAGTGAAGATAGAAAGAGAGAGAGTTACGTTTCGTATTATCAATGAAAACCCATAATAAATTTTAATATTTGTATATAAACATACATATAGATACATATTGATGGAGCTATAGAAGTTTGACATCAGTCGTTTGGCCTAAAGCACACTTGTTTTTTTTCTGTTGAGTTTTTTTTTAAATTATACATATAATTGAAATTATTGTATGTTTTTATTTTTAAATAAACAGAAAGGGTCGAAACACGATTCTATAGTATCAGAGATCGATTCACTGGTTCGATACTAAACTACCGAATAAATTATCGATTCTATAATGGTATTATAGTTCTATAATCGACTCTATAATATATATAATATAATACATAGAGAATAATATAATAGATTCTATAATCGAACTGGTCGTCCCATGATTCAGACTTAGCAAATAGTTTTTTTAGGTAATAGTGTTAGGTTTTACAATAAAGTCCCTAAACATATTACCGATTTGCCGGACTGTAAATTTATGCGCCATGTCAAGCGGGTTTTAGTGTCGAAAGGCTGTTATAGAGTGGATCAATACGTGAACGATGGTGATGTCTGGAGTTGACTACTCTCTGTACATCCACTAAAACCTGTATTGTAACGTATAATGTATATATATGTTAAAAAAATGCACTCAATCGAGTTTCTTGCCGGTTCTTCTCGATGAGTGGGTTATTTGTCCGAACCGGTGGTAGTTTTGACGTTCATAAGCGCCTTATTAGGGCCTAAACTGAATCAAGTATTTTTGATTTGATTTTTCTACGTCTAAAATTTTGATTACTCGATGTCAGATCGCCGTCCCTAGATGTCAGTGTTACAATTAGACTCCGATCCTTTATGAACGAAAACCTGGGATATTTAAAAGTAATTTATTGAATTTTTTTTTTGATATCTTACGAACGTTCGGAGGTTGTCATCTATTAAGAACCGGTGTCACAAATATTGCACTACTAAAACGTTAATGAGTTTTCTCACAGTTATTAATATAATGGCCATGCTGCCGCTTCAAATGCCGTCTCCAAGAGTCCTTAGTCTTGAACTTCGTCTCGCAGAAAGTGCACGAGAACGCTCTAATATCCTCATGGGTTCGCTCGTGCCTCCTCTGATCGAATCTCGTAAAGAACCTCATATCACAGACACCGCACGGGTAGTTCCTCTCTTTTATATGAACTCCACGAACGTGTATCTTCAAATTCTGTTGAGTCGGAAACGATTTCCCACAATCCGTACACAAACATTTCTGCCTTTCGGCTCCATGTTCCTCTATATTATGTTCCGTAAGCATGTATGTATATCTAAAAGTCTTTTCGCAAAGCAAACAATGCCTTTTATATGACCCGGTATTGTGTGTTTTACGCATATGTCTAGTCCGCGATGAATTCGTTAGAAAAACCAAAGAGCATAGAGTACACTTCTTTTCTCTATGCAACGATTGAACGTGCAGACGTAAACTCATCCTGTTTATATAAGATATACCGCAAATCTCGCAAACATTATTCGTCGAATGCGTGTTCATATGAATCGATAAACGTAGGAACGTGTTAAAATTCTGTCCACATATTACGCATTCTAAACCCTTCTCCAATTTGTATGGTATTAAAAAATGTTCCGTACCGTCGAAAATTATATCGTGAGCATTTGTCAAGTGATGCTGAAGATCTAACAAATTTTGACAGTCGCTGGAACACGACCTACATGTCAAATTCGAAATGTCAACGTTCTTATATGACAGCCCGCGTAAATGTTTCACCCTGGAAACTAAATGTTTCTCATTGGAATGCGTGTTTGTGTGTTCGCGTAATTCTTTTATACTTAAAAACCGTTCTTTACATGTGTAACAACCGTATTTTGTTCTATATGACGTGAATAGGCACATATTAGAGTTTAGGATTAATTTTAAAGTGTTTTCTCTTTGGGCCTTCTGCGATTTAGTTGATGACTTCTTTGTTGCGACTGCTTGTGTTGATTTTGCTGAAAGAAAGCTTTAAATATGTACTTGGACATTATTTATACACGGTAGTTGGAATTTCGATTTATTGAAGTGAAACTTCTTTATCGACGTAGGGAGGAATTTTAGAGCATGCAAAAACGTATGTAACGTTTTTCGGTTACGCGCCATCTTAATTTCTGTACATTTTTCCGTTACGCGCCATATTTATTTCTAAAGGTGCGCTCACAATAAACAGATTCCGTTTTTTTAATTTTTTTTCAATTTTTTTTCCTGTAAAGTTGTTAATATAGTAGATCATTTTTCGAAAAATGATGTCATAAAGAAATTTCACTCCTTACGCGTGTACACTGATACACGCACGTATTTTTGATATTAGAAAAGGCTGTTTAATCAAGACGAATTTGTCTCTTGATTGTAAAAGAGTAGATTTATTCCACTTTATATTTCATTTAGTAGAACTGTGAGAAAGACGAATGCTGATTGACAAGCACTAAGTAATAAACAGAGTTACTGTTATTTTCAGCAATAACACATGCTATTTTTTCACAAAATTAGTGCAATTGGTTTAGTAAGTTATGGTTTGAAATACTCTTTTAAACATTTTTCCTCTATTTTTACAATATCAGATTTGGAAATTCGCAATTATTTGTATATAAAATTTGATGAAATCATGATTGGTGTCATAAATTTTATTATCATTTATCTGCTGAGAAATTTCCTCCAATTAAATATATTTTCTTATTTATTTTTATCGGGCAACACTAATAAATAAAGTTATTTGTTAACTCACCTTTAACAGCTCTTTTTAGTGGTTTCTTTAAAGCAGTTTTATTTGAAAGGCTTCTTTTGATCATGGCTCTTTTAACTGTTTCTTTATTACTACTTCTCAATGAATTTGAATTTTTAATATCATCTTTTGGTTCTAACTTTATCTTGAATAACTGATCTGAAAAAAAAAAATCAGACATTACCTACCCAGATCAAGGGAGTTCTTTTAAATATATTTTTAAGTCTGACTTCATACTAATTCTTCAATTCATCAGTCTAACATAATGATGGCTCCTTTATTAGAACTTCCTGGTAGGGGTGTGCGAATATCGTTGAATATCAATATTCGATTCGAAATTCGTCGAATCGAATAATTCGAAAAATTTCGAATATTCTAAAAGGTTTCGAATAATTCGCGAATTAATGAAATATCTCTGGATTTTCAATTGTTTCTATTTAAATCGTGTATCGAAATATTCGTGTAAAAATCAATTAGTCAGAGAACACAATTGCTCATTTTCAATATATGATCGAAATATCTCTGGATTTTCAATTGTTTCTATTTAAATCGTGTATCGAAATATTCGTGTAAAAATCAATTACTCAGAGAATACAATTGCTCATTTTCAATATATGATCGAAATATCTCTGGATTTTCAATTGTTTCTATTTAAATCGTGTATCAAAATATTCGTGTAAAAATCAATTACTCAGAGAATACAATTGCTCATTTTCAATATATGATCGAAATATCTCTGGATTTTCAATTGTTTCTATTTAAATCGTGTATCGAAATATTCGTGTAAAAATCAATTACTCAGAGAATACAATTGCTCATTTTCAATATATGATCGAAATATCTCTGGATTTTCAATTGTTTCTATTTAAATCGTGTATCAAAATATTCGTGTAAAAATCAATTACTCAGAGAATACAATTGCTCATTTTCAATATATGTTCATCTCTGTCGGTACCATAAAACATTTATTGATCTAATATATTGAACATAAGAAACCCTGAATTGAAAATACTCGAAAATTCACTAATAATTTAATAGTTTATGAATAATTCGGAAAAAAATCGAATTATTCGAAAAAAAATCGAATTATTCGATTCGAGTTTCGAATCGAATATTAACATTCGATTGGGAACGATTCATTCGTAAGTTCGAATTATTCGCACACCCCTACTTCCTAGGCAGTTTTGTGACATCTAAGATTTCATGTTCCGTCTAATTTTTTTTATCAAATTTTTTACATTTGTTTTTTCAGGTATGAAAAGGGGAGGAGGTCCATGCTTAACTTATGTTTAATGACATGTAGGTTGAGAGATCTGAATGGTGATAACATCAGCAATATTTACTTATTTACTCTTTGAGTTTCCCATCCTTTTTTAAATTCAAAAGTAGTCTTGCCGGAGACTTCGCATAAATTGTATCCTTACATTTGAAAACGGTTAAATCAAATTCTAATTGTTCATATAACATGTCTGATTTTATTAATCCAGTTTTTACACACACAGAAAGAACTTCAAATCTTGTCGTCGATAAGGAGTTTAGTTTTGTTTTTTATAATCTTTTTACCAGTTTTGCCAATATTATCGATGTACTCACTGAGGAGGTGTGAGTCTCAATAAAGACTTTTATCCCTTGGAATGGTATTTGTTTTATTATTAACACAAACTCATATACGGAGGGAGGTATTCTACGATCGGTGGGAGAGGACTGCGGCCAGCAGCTTCGGGCGTGTGCCTCGGAATGTGTCTACTACGCAGACT
>AP028454.1:2687038-2983747 GCA_036509395.1 Antheraea yamamai
TGTGAATATAAAGTAACGGTGCTTTTTCGATTTGCGTTAAAAAAATTGTTACAGGTGTCTGGGAATAAGTAATAAAATACATTTCAATCATTTTTAGAAATGTCTGTCTGTCTCTTTGTTTGTTTGTATGAACACGTGTCACTGCTAAAATACTGGGTACAATAAAATCATAAAACATAAATATATATTTATTTATAATTAGAATTATTAGCGAACATAAAGTGTAACTATGTACAAAATCGTAGATTAAGTACTTTGTTAAACTAAGACTTCCTTCACTTGAGTTGTCGGTAGGTGAAGGAAGGCGATTCCTTTATAAGTGCTTGTACGAGGTTGTGCAAGATTCATTATACATTATTGTTTCGAGTTCGTGAGATCTATCGTTATTGTCGCTAAGTGATAATTATTGTCGCTGAGATTATTGTAAAAGCATTAAGCATTACAAAGAACAAATCGATGAAGTCGTCGTTTCATTTCATAGTGCCGTCGTGTTGTGAAAATACATGGAAATGGAGGACGATGCCATACCTATATACTGTGACATATCTTCGTAAGATTCTGTAATAAAAATATGTTACTATTTATGTGTTAATTCCGACTGCTGAATGCTCCGACTGCTGAATGCTCCGACTGCTGGATGCTCCCACTATGACATATATAATTATTACTTCGACTTCCAATAGATATGAAAACCACACTAATGTTAATAATTTCAATAAACAAATTCTGAATTTTAAATATTGTTATTCACACTATACTTGATAGGAAAATTCAAAAGAGAGCATAGTTATTTAATTGTTTTGTGTTTCACTACCGTCGGTAGTCCTTATGATTGAATCGACTATTTTTATATTTCTTATTACAATCCGTTATAGAGAATGTGCAAAGCGTACAATAATAACGCAAGGGATTTGGATACATTTTACGGAAATGTAAGCAAGGATGTCAATGGTCTCGGTAATATTTTGATGACATAAAAAATGATATTTCCACCCGAAAATATTATGTAACTCTATAAGATACTGAATTATTTTGTATTTAGTAACTGGGGCATTTCACTGAGGCATTTTAATGCGATATATAACTACTGAATCTACTTAGGTAGACCAGACCACAGCGCAGCGCGACATGTGTGAACATTAATCGATCTATCTCCTTAAACAATGCAGTGCTCATTTTAAAAGTAGCAGAATATTTGATGTAACGTATAAGCTACGTTTTCATGTGAAGGAGAATTTAAAAAATATCGTCCGCGGTGCTAAAATTTCTTTTTGAAAAATGTACTTCCTCAGTTTTTAATTTAATAAATAAAATAACGTTTATTTAAAAAGTAATTAATGTTGTTAACAAATTATATCATCTGCTTCAAAGCTTTCCTGTCAAGCTTGTCTCCGCCGCCTCGTGGCAGCTTCTCCACGAACCTGACGCCTCCAGCCAACCGCATTCTATAAGTTACCTGCAGTACACAATAAGTGTTATTAACATTGAATCTATTTACGAATGTATACCTCTTGATATCTTATCGATTTATACTTAATCTTACACAAAGAAGGATTTCTTTGGAGTTTTATACTTTACTAGCTGTGCCAGCAAATTCGTCCGCGTGGAACCTAATGTAAAAAAAATAGTGACTAAGTGGGAGCTAAATTTAAACACAGGCCAACTTAAAGTGACTAAGATTTGCGTAATCGTTTGCTTTCACATATTGATGACTTGGATTACTAATTTATTATCAGCCATCTCTTTGAAGTCAACGTCTCTTGCAATCTTCTCGTCTGTGTCTATTCGTGCTTGCAAAGTAACTCCTATACATAGCCTTTAAGCTTCGATCAAAAATAATTAGATATCGGGTCGGCACGAAAAATACGTCTAGGTAAATAACAGCTCACTTGAAATGTGAGCTTTTGTTGAGATTTTGTTTAGTTTGTTTGAAACACAGCCAATGTAAGCACGTTTCACAATGCCGCAGTGTATTCAAAAGATGCAAAAATAATACCCGAAAAAGCAATTTAACGGCCGGAGTATCTTACTTTCGCTAAATACATGTTGAATAAGTTATATTTTTAGCTTTAAACTAACAAATAATATTAAATTTTGAACAAAATTACCGATTTTAAACCTGTGGTACAAATGTTTGGTCAAGACTCGCCACCACGCACAAACACGCACAATAACGGGATAAAGTACTTTATTCATTGCGTGTTAAGGTTGAATTCACACTACATGTTGTTTATGTTGTCTTTTCATTTGTAAGTGACGGGAGTAATTTATTGCTTTGCTCATTTTATCGTAAGTATTAGATAATATTTTGAACATTTGTGACTTTATTACAAGGTGTCATGGTTGTAATTAGGTTGAACTTAAAACTGTTTTAAAACTTTTTTCTCCCTTTCTTAGTAAACAAATAGCTACATAAGTATATATTTACGCGGACAGCAGTTAGCTTCGATTTTGTACGTGACCCTTTATCTAGTTATTGTTGATCGAAACTTTAAGGCCTCGTGCTACTGTCTTCAGTATAGGAATATGTAGACTTATTTATTCACTTACATGCCCTTGTTAACGTAAAGGGAATATTGGCAAAAATATATATACTTTTATGTCCATTTTATAACTGTTCTTTTGTTTTCCAAAGACACATTAAACTATTATTGTAATCTAGATCGAAAGAAAAAATAATTAAAATGTGATTATTTTTGAAAATTGTTTCAGGGTTTAATTATCCCTAATGACTACCTACCCTATTAATAAAATAATTATATTTAAATTCATTCACAATGCCCGGTTTCTGAGATTGTTTAAATGTAGTTTATCTGTTTAATAGCGTTATCGGCTCGATAACTTATCAAATTGCGTTTCTTAACACACAATCGTACGATAAATGTCCAGTAAAACTCAGCGGGTCATTTGACAGTTTATCTTATGGGTAACTTTGTTGAGTCAATAACTATTGGTAGCTTAACCGAGTATCTCATCTCACCCATGAGTATTTAAAACATAGCTAAGTTTGGAGAGTTATCCTCAAAAAGGTAGGAATGTGAGAAGTATCATGTTACCCGATCATGAAGGAAATCGATGAGTTCTTCAGCAGTGGCCGTTGCATTCGGCTGCAGCACAACGAATGCAAGCGGCGCTTGTCCATACTCCTCATGTGGCATTCCAACAACCCCCACCTCTCGTACAGCCTCGTGCTGGAGTAAAATCACTTCCAATTCCTCTGGAGCTACCTACCAATATTAACCCTTATTATAGACAATAGAAGTGATGCGATGATGCCTCAGCGATTAGCGTTTCGGTAAAGAAAAATATCGTGATAAAAGCCATAGCGTGATGGTAGTACTTTTTCTAACCACGCATGAATAGCTACCACCCTCAAATTGTACATTCATCGCCAAGCACCTGTTGAAAAAGCCCGTACTGAGGAGTTTTTGGCGGGATCTTGGAACGCCATGTAGTGGTCGTTATATTTTATCCATAATCTTGTGTTTTTTGGCTCTATATTGTGTAATGTTGGTGGTGCTTTACGTAATATAGTTTGGTTATTTTGCACAAGTGAAGTGGATCGGAAATAATACCACGGAGCATGGATTCTGACTTGCCACAAAAACTCCCAGGAAAGTTCTAACAAGATGGCCGCCACCGTGTTAGTTCATTGAAATTATATGAAGAAACTTGTAATATCGATACTCACTAGACAATGGCAGTAATAGTCTACTAGAAGACTGGTTGCCAAAAATAAAATAGAAGAAGAACTTGTAATACTATTAACTACTCGACAATGGCAGTAATAATCTAAAAGATTGATTGTCAAAAGAAAGGCCGATTTTGGTCTGTCATGTAGTGGATTTTATATGTTATTCATAATCTTGTGTTACCTGACTCTATATTGTGTAAAATTGGTGGTGTTTTATGTAATATAGTTTGTTTATTGTGCATAAGTGAACTGAATGGAAAATATGTAATACCACGGACCATGAATTCTGAGATGCCACAAAAAATTCCTTGGAAAGTTCTAACAAGATGGCCGCCACCGTGTAGTTCATTGAAATTATATGAAGAAACTTGTAATATCGATACTCACTAGACAATGGCAGTAATAGTCTACTAGAAGACTGGTTGCCAAAAATGTAATGGAAGAAGAACTTGTAATACTATTAACTACTCGACAATGCCAGTAATAATCTAAAAGATTAGTTGCTAAAAATAAAGTTAAAAAAAACCCCGTACTCTGGGTTTAACATGTTTACTATCTTAGACCATTCCGTGATTTAACATCAGATGAGATTAAAAAATGCTAAAGCCTCCATAAAAATGTTTTCTACATTATTATTTTGTTATATTACAGCGGACAAACGAAAAGGCGTGTCACCTGATGGTAAGTGATCACCGCCGTCCATAGACACTAGCAACACCAGGGGAGTCGCAAGTGCGTTTCCAGTCTGTGTTAGCCGGGAAGGGGGGGGGGGGGGGGGGGGGAGGAGAGGAGGTGGGCCTCCGGCGCTCTCGCTGACCGAACGAAACGCAACAATGGAAGCACTATTACTTCACGTGGGTGTTTCTGTGGGACGGGCGGTAAGACCCCGGGTGAGCCGACCCATTCATGCTGAAACCAGTGATAGCTACAGCGCGGCTCTATAGATATCTATAGATATAAGATGGCGGCTTGACAATTACCTTCATATTTGAAACGCATACTATTAAAGTTTTTAATGATACAATAATAAAGACTCACAGCTATATCTTTGAATTTCATCAGCTCCTTGATCCTGTCCACTATGAAGATATTACCTTCCTCGTCATAGTAGCCTAGATCGCCGGATTTGAAGAATCCCTCTTCGTCAATGTCTTTCGTTATGTCGTAACCAATGTATTCTGTAATAAGACAAACAAACTGTTGTAGTGAGACATGACAGTAGCGTCAGACTGTATCGTGACCATCTCAGACCGAGAACAAATGGAATAGCAAGTATTCCAACCAGTGGTACAGTTTCTCTATAAGATTGGATTACTATGACTACATATGTACTAATATTATGAAGCTAGAGGGTTTGTTTGCTTGAACGCGCTAATCTCAGCAACTACTGGTCCGATTTAAAAAATTCTTTCAGTGTTATATAGCTTATTTATCGAGGAATCTTATAGGAATATATATCATTATGCTAGGACTAATAGGAGCGGAATACCAACGAGGAATGTTTCAAAATCGTATTTGAAGTAAAACCTCTTTAGGTGCGACTAGAAGGTAACTGGACGACAATGCAACGGAAGTCCGTTACGGCAATATGGCGTCACGTTTCTGTACCATCCGGTTAGGTAATAATTAATCATAACCAAAACTTCTATTAAATTATAATTAATTTAATTCGTTACTTATCATAGTAACCTGTTCGTTCTTTTTATATTTTATTTAGTGTATAACAAAGAATTGCTAATAATATTTCCTGTGTTATTTAAGTTCCGAATTAGCTGATAGATGGCACTACAGATAATGAAGCTTTGATTTAGTTTGCTACTTACATACATTGAAACCGGATGGCAGCACGGTCGCGCGCCCTTATATACATAATTATTTCTATTGTATGATTTTTATTGTTATTCAATTTAATTATTTTTTTTCAATAAATTTTGATTCATTTGTTTATAAACGATTTATTGACAAAATCAAAAATATTTAAAAAGTTTTACTTCAATTTTTTTTTCATTTTTTTTCATTCAATTTACAAACTGTGACGGTAATACGCACTCATTTTTTTTTCTTTTTGAGAGCCCACGTTATATTTATGTATGTAAAAGTCGCGGACAGAAGCTAGTGTGGTAATAATTTTGTCATAGTAAATTTGTTTTAGTTCATTGCGTTTTGCAATTAGCTAATATGAACCCATCTAACGAAAGTCTCGCAGGACGGCATGATAATGATGACTACCAATGAACTATAAATCTGTAGGATGTTGCTGTTCTTTTGGTGCGTCACTATACTCATGTTGAATTTATAGTAACTACACGTAGTACATATCTTTATATATAAATTTCTTCTGTACGTGTGAATGTCACTGAACTCCTCCTAAACGGCTGGACCGATTTTGATAAAATTTTGTGTGCGTGTTCCAGTGGATCCGAGAATGGTTTAAATTCATAAGAGGACCTGGTAGGTGGCACTGCGGTTGACTTTTAGGATTTTTTTTATTATCCCGTCGGGATAACGTCCTCCCCGCCGGCTAGTATATGTATATATGTATATACTAGCGGGCCCGGCAGACGTTGTCCCGCCCTGATTATAAAAAAATCCTTGACAAATTATATACTAAAACGTTCCCCATGAATCACTTTATCCACTGGTGAAATCCGCATGGAGATCCGATCAGTAGTTTTTGAGTTTATCGCGAACAGACAGATAGACAGACGCGCTAGGAGACTTTGTTTTATACTATGTAATGATATATAGTTTTAAAAGATAAAACAAATAGAGTTTGTTGCTGTTTCTTCTCGGTGACTGGGTTGTTTTTCAAACTGGTGATAGTTTTGACGTTCATAATGCTTGATTAGGACCTAAATTGAATAAAATATCTTTGATTTGATGTGATAGAATTTTCTTGTCTTTGATCGACAGCAGTTAGTCAATAGTAGGTCATTGGTACGGTTGCTAGGTCAATAGTATAGTTTCAGTAATACGTCGATATGTAGATAAAATAATTACCTTTTATTAAGGAAGGAGATTTGTAACATATCTCGCCGCGCTGGTTTGGTCCGAGTGGCTCTCTTGTATCCAGATCGACTATCTGTGTAATAAAATTATTTTTACTTCCTTCCAATAAACGAAATCTCATTTTCTTATTATTATCGCTCCTTACGTATAAACACCACCGTGCTCGCTGACCGCTGCCGCGGCCGGCTCTCGTTATAGTTTTTCACAAGTCTAACCTAACCAAACCGAGACGAAACTGTTATGTTTCAACTTAAAAATCATTATATTGCTTACATATAAAATTACCAATGATTGTTCGGAGGTGACTTAACCTCAAAATTGGATCATGAATATCTTAGTAACTACGAGTATGACTTCTCGCGGAGAGGGGTAGTCTTATCTCAGTTTGGTTAGGTCTTCGATCAACAATAATTAGATAAAGGGTCACGTACAAAATCGAAGCTAACTGCTGTCCGCGTAAATATATACTTATGTAGTTATTTGTTTACTAAGAAAGGGAGAAAAAAGTTTTAAGTTCAACCTAATTACAACCATGACACCTAGTAATAAAGTCACAAATGTTCAAAATATTATCTAATACTTACGATAAACCGAGCAAAGCAATAAATTACTCCCGTCACTTACAAATGAAAAGACAACATACAACATTTAGTGTGAATTCAATCTTAACACGCAATGAATAAAGTACTTTTTCCCGTTATTGTGCGTGTTTGTCCGTGGTTGGAGAGCCTTGGCCAAACATTTGTACCACAGGTTTAAAATCTGTAATTTTGTTCAAAATTTGATATTATTTGTTAGTTTAAAGCTTAAAATATAACTTATTCAACATGTATTTAGCGAAAGTAAGATACTCCGGCCGTTAAATTGCTTTTTCAGGTATTATTTTTGCATCTTTTTAATACAATGCAGCATTGTGAAACGTGCTTACATTGGCTGTGTTTCAAACAAACAAAATAAAAGCTCACATTTCAAGTGAATAACGTTATAGCCGACCCGATATCTAGTTATTGTTGATCGAAGGGTTAGGTTAGACTTGCGAAAAAATGTAATGAGCGCGGTGATGTTAATACGTAAGTACCTTATTATCTGAACAGATTTGTTCCCTATCGTTTGGTACAAACAATACAGACAATATTATATCCACGTTGTCACCAATAGGAAAGAGCGGGGCTAGAAGTCCCGCAGGTAAGTTATTCCGACAGCAATAACTTTGTAAAGAAAATACATAACTATACATGCGAAGTGCGTAGATATTATAACTATAGATACGTCATATGCGCTTCGATAGCACCTTATTAAAACTTGGCTTACTAGCATAGTTTTAACGACTGCCCCGTCAATTCGTCCGCATCTAAGCAAAATATGACTATTTCTTTTTCACCGCCGATATTGAGAATATGCCATCTTACTTCCACATTTTATCTAAGACTGTTTACGTATGTATGCGTTATCGTGCCATTTGTTCTGTCAAAATATCAAATAGGTAACATATCTACAGATTTTAGTTATAATATCATTGACTACGGCAGCCATTTTGGACACTCCCACGATGACAGTTAAGTTGATGTGTGCACAGAGCGAGTTAAATGTTCCGCTCGGAAATTTGTCAAGAACTTGCTTGTGTTAAAAAAAGCTCTTAAGATATTAATAAAAGTGACATGGTAGCTGGTAGAGGCACGCTGAAGCTATTACTGGTTTCAGCATGAATGTGTCGCCCGCGGTAGTACCACCCGACACACAGAAACACCCACCTCAACTAACAGTGCACGCATTGTTGCGTTTCGTTGTAGGTGGTAGAGTCACGCTGAAGCTATTACTGGTTTCAGCATGAATGTGTCGGCTCGCCCGCGGTACTACCACCCGACACACAGAAACACCCACCTCAACTAACAGTGCACGCATTGTTGCGTTTCGTTGTAGGCGGTAGAGGCACGCTGAAGCTATTACTGGTTTCAGCATGAATGTGTCGGCTCGCCCGCGGTACTACCACCCGACATACAGAAACACCCACCTCTACTAACAGTGCACGCATTGTTGCGTTTCGTTGTAGGTGGTAGAGGCACGCTGAAGCTATTACTGGTTTCAGCATGAATGTGTCGGCTTGCCCGCGGTACTACCACCCGACACACAGAAACACCCAAATCAACTAACAGTGCACGCATTGTTGCGTTTCGTTGTAGGTGGTAGAGACACGCTGAAGCTATTACTGGTTTCAGCATGAATGCGTCGGCTCGTCCGGGGTACTACCACCCACAGAAACCCGACGTGAAGTAACGGTGCTTGCATTGTTGTGTTTCGTTCGGTCAGTCAGAGCGCTGGAGGCCCACTTCCCCTCCCCTCCACCTCTCCCTCTTCCCCTCCCCCAATCAGGAACACTTAACATCAGATGACCCACCTGTTCGTTTGCCACCTATGATATAAAAAAGTATTATTACAAAACGTCTGTACAATCATTACATAGTATAAAACAAAGTCAACTGCCGCGTCGGTCTGTCTGTTCGCGATAAACTTAAAAACTACTGAACAAATTTTCATGCGGTTTTCACCAGTAGATACAGTGATTCACGAGGTAGGTTTTGGTATATAATTTGTTATGATTTTATAATATCAGGGTGGGATAACGTCCGCCGGGCCCGCTAGTATTTACATATGTTGAATATCAAACTCTTCATTTTCATAGACAAGTTTCATGTTATTTAAAAATTGGAACTTACAGCCCCGTTCTCCCCTACCTGTGTCACAAACTCAAGATAATTACAATTGTGTAGCATAAACGACGAATGGTAAAATTAGTACATTCCTCGCCAAACTCTTCGAGCGCTCTGATTATAAACTAGTTACAAAAATATATATAAAAAGAAATCCAAATATTTGGCTGATTTACAAAAAAAAACTGTGTAATTCGACAGCGAATAGACGTACAGTAAAAAAAGTAGTGGCTGTTATAACGAATGCCTACAGAAGTGAAAACACAAAACAGTGGAACAACTGTTTTCTCTTTTGAATTTTCAAAGGAATTATTTAAAGTTCATAATTTTTATACTGAAATTATTAACATTGATCTGGTTATCACATCTTTTGGCTTTCCGAACAATAATTATATACATTTTTATGCAGTTTACTAATTAATCAAACTTATTATGGGCCGCACTTTTCAATACAGAACATCAATATTAGATGTGCACAGGCCGCTATGCTATACGTCGCTAGTCTGCCGTAAGCCGCGCAAGCGCAATACGCTCTGTCACGTTTTACTAGCATGCCATGACGCGAAATCATATCTTCATCGTCTGCCACAAATACCGCTCAACGCGCCTAAAGAAGTTTCCACTTCAAAAAGCTGTAGCTTCGATATCTCGTTTTTGGTTACGAACATGAAAATATTTTCAGATTCATGTTTTCAGAGGTATCCTTAGAAAATATTAAAAAAAGTGTGTGTGTACTTATGTACACGCGTTAGAAGTTATACTTATTTGGCGTAACAAGATAAAAATCTTTTCAAAAATTTTATCTTTCGCCTTATTCTACGTTTGTAGAAAAAACGACACTAGTAATAGAAAAAATTGACTATAGCTAACTTCAGGGTGTCGGTTTTTCGTGACGGTGTGCGCGCGCATCGTAAAAATTTACTCTCATCATTTTTCCCTAACGCGCCAAAAGAAGTATAACTTCAAAAAGGTATCCAAATTTTTGCACCTTTTAAAAACGTTTTACGGTCTCAAATATACCGACATATACAATCAAATAGTACCTTGCAAATGAATCCAGGTTGCGGTGATCCCGAGCTTCCTGGTCGGAGTTTTCTTGTGGTCCCTAAATTCGAGCATATATTACCGCTCTCCGACATACCGTAGAGCGAAATAATATCGGTCAGAGTTGGAATCCTTGTAACAAAATTAACATTATAACCATATCTTCTACATATATATTAAGAATGTAAATTTAACGCGCCTGTACGTTTTCGATTGCTTAAAAAAAAATGTTGCATGTGTCTTCGAATAAGTAATAAAATACACTTCTATCATTCTTAGTAATACTTGTCTATTGGTCTATTTTGCGGAAATTCGTCATCAAATTTTATAGTGGACGTTACTTTACACTTCCCTCTGGAATTGATTGACCACTGCTACGTGTTACTGCAACAAAAAACGTTTTTTACTAAAACATTAAAAAGAATTAAAACCGCGTTCCTTGCTTAAACCTGACGGCGGTTAACTTGGTATGGCTGTTGGTATGGTCTGGTTCAACGAAGGAAACGCGGATTTAATTCTTATTAATGTTTTAATAAAAAACGTTTTGTGTTCCAGTAACACGTAGTAGTTCTCGATCAATTCCAGACGGAAGTGCAAAGTAACGTCCACTATAACATTCAATGACGGATTTCCGCAAAGTAACGCCTTCTTGAATCGAAAAAGTACATCAGAAGACATGTGATGATCAGCATATTACGAGTAACTCGGCACAAGGTTAGGAGAGGAGGAGAGAGGAGGTAGTTAAGGGGGTAGAGCCACGCTGAAGTTACTACTGGTTTCAGCATAAATGGGTCGGTTCCCCCGGGGTAGTACCACCCTCTCATAGAATATCGACGTGAAGTAACAGTCCTTGCATTGTTGCGTTTCGTTCGGTCAGTGTGAGCGCCGGATACACACCTCCCCTCCCCTTTCCTCTACCCTTCCCTCTCCCTCCCTTTCCCCCAAACACATGCCAGCAACGCACTTTCGACTTCCCCGATTTTGTTGGTGTCTATGGGCGGTGGCGATCACTCTAACATCAGGTAATCGACCTGCTCGTTTGCCTGCTATGACATACAAAAAGGAGAGAGGAGCAAACTATTTCAAGAATGTCAGTTCTACTTACTTCTCTTTAATTAATTTAACCTGATCTGCCATCAGCGGTGTGCTCGCGCTCATGATGTACTCCACTGGCGTCAAATCGTACTTATCAAGGTCTTGACTTTTGATCATGCTCATAATTGTCGAAGGGGTTAGCTGCAACATTTGAACCTGGGGGCGGAATGAGTGTTATCTTTTAAAGTGGAAACTTTTTAGGCGTATTGGACAATGAACGAAAGTCCACCGTCACGTCTGGGTCGGTGACATATTAAGTCGTTTATAGCAACTCCAATCGTTGTCAAGTAGGTGTGGTGTACAGGTACCATCTGTAGGTGGTAGAGCCACGCTGAAGTTATTACTGGTTTCAGCATGAATGGGTCGGCTTACCGGGGGTAGTATCACCCTCTCACAGAAAACTGACGTGAAGTAACAGGGCTTGCATTGTTGCGTTTCGTTTGGTCAGTGAGAGGGCCGGAGGCCCACCTCCCTTCCTATCTCCTCTCCCCCTCCCCACCCTCCTTTCACCCATCCCACTAACACAGACAGGTAATGCACTTGCGACTCCCCTGGTGTTGCTTGTGTCTATGGACGATGGTGATCACTTACCATCAGGTGACCCACCTGTTCGTTTGTCTCCTATAAAACTTTGTTATATAACCTAACACTATTACCTAAAAAACTGTTTTTGGTCTTAGTGAACCTGAGGCATGAATGACCAATTTGTTGCTGCTTCTAGTAATTCTATCTAAATCTAAAGGTAATTGATTTTATTAAATTAAGGAAATAAAGAAAACCTTAAATTCTTGTATAGCTGAAAGCCAATCCGCGGGCTGATTGCGCTGACTGAATATTACCGTGGCACCGCCTCTCAAGCAACACATAGTAATCAGACACCCATATCCGTAATACCACTCACGAGTGTTCAGGACTCGCTTACCAATGTATCTGGAATCAAAATGACGCTACAGTAAATTATTGTACAAGTTTAGATAAATACACGACGAAATTATGAGACATGTATTCGAACTCTGCAATGGGACGAATAAAAAGAATCCGACCACTAAAACCCAAGTTTCAGTGATTCAGTATCTCAACTCTGCCATCCCAATACATTTTTCATAATTTAATGTACTTCCGCAAAATCTCAGATAAGTTAGATTTTGTAGAAGACAGACCTGTCTTCAAGTCTGGAAATAATGAAAACTTAAAGTTTTACCACAATGTCACCTGATACTAAATGTTGGTGTAATCCAAGATGGTAAGTAAGCTAAACTAGACTCAATTTTTTTTAAAGTAATACTAAAGTTTTACGAGAACGTCCCAAAACATATAAGCAATTTGCAAGGTAGTAGGTCCAAGTATCATTTCAAGAGAGTTTTATATACAAAAGGTTATTATCGGGTGGATCATTACGTGAACGCTAGAATCTGTGAAGCGTGAGGTATCTCTGTCCATCTGCTAAAACATGACACTGAGGAATATATACAAAACAAAAGACATTAATGGAGGTAGTAGAGACACGGTGAAGCTATTACTGGTTTCAGGATTAATGGGTCGGCTCGCCTGGGGCAGTACCAGTTTCTCACAGAAACACCGACGTAAAGTAACAATGCTTGCATTGTTGCGTTTCGTTTGGTTAATGAGAGCACCGGAGGCCCATCTCCCCTTCCCTCCCCCTTTCCCAAACAAAGGCTAGCAACGCACTTGCGACTCCCCTGGTGCTTGCTAGTGTCTATGGACGGTGGTGATCACTTAACATCAGGTGACCCACCTGTTCGTTTGCCTTCTATAGCAATACCAGGGGAGTCGCAAGTACGTTGTCGGCCTTGCAATCTATATTCTATTCCGTGTCTATATTCTGAGTATTTAGTATTCAAGCGGGGTGGTAAGCTATCTGTACGCAACTGTATTGGTATAACCATATAACCATGTTTATGGTAATAAATGTATCATGTATGATGGTGGTCGGATATACGAGTAGAGGAAGACCGAAAAATGTATGGATGAACTTTGTGAATAATGATATGACATATGATAGGAGAGAGTGGAAAAAGAAAACATGTTGTGCCGACTGGTAATAATGCATCAGCGGCTTTTTGAATCTAGCTATCCTCGCCATCACAGTACAGTCACTTTTTCATGGCCAAATATAAAAATCGTTTATACTTACTGCCCATTAACAAGTATCGTTGTCATTGCTAAGTAATTGAAATGCGTCAACGGCACACCTTTGGGCAAACCAGTTGTCCCGGATGAGAACATAATAAGCGCTCTGTCATCCCAACCGTTGACTGGCGTCGGTATAAATTCCTGCAAACTCGAAGATTCCGTTGTGAAGTCCGAGAATAATATAGCTCCTTCCCTTGCCTCTTTACCGTACAGTATGTAGGTATTTATGGTACCAGCTGAATCCAACGCTTGTTTATGAGCTTCGTATGCGTTAGGTGAGCAGAAGACAAGCTTCGGCTTGGATATGTTAAGTCGATGGAGAAGTTGAGCTATGAAAGAAAAAGACATTCAGATTTCTGTCAATTATTTCACTTGAGTTTAGTAAAAACGCAAATCGTTGACCTAATGCACAGTTTGGTAAATTGATATCTAATTTCGCAATTTCGTTAAATGTAATACGTATGTTCGTAAATAATGTATAAGTATTTAAGCAGTACTGGGTTACATTATTATTATTATTTTATTGTAGCACGGCAAAATGACTACACTGTGTCTGATGGTAAGCACAGTATAATCCAAAAACAATGGCGACCACCGAGAGACACACTATCCATCACCGGTCACCGCTGCCATGCCGGCTTGCGTAAGTGTCTCCTCACGTAGCGCTTGAAGGACCCAATGACCTCCTAAAGGAAGGAGAAAACACACTGGCCGGGAGATTGTTCTGCAGCTTCACGGTACGGCAAAGATAAGACGTTACGAACTTTTTAGTTCGTGCCCAGATAAGATTTACTGTGAATATTATAGCCTATAGTAATTTGAAATAGTAGTGTAAGTTGGCCCTTGTGTTTAAAATTTCGTCCATCCGCTTGTAATGCAGGTTAGCGATCTGAGCTTCGTGATATTTGATTCTATTTGAACGACGTTCGCAAACCCTCTCTTTAGGCTTATTACATGTCGAAATCAGTTAGTATATCGCTGCGGAGAGCGTTGCAAACCGGTATGACAGGTCGCCGTCATTCTTGATATGCATTACGTTTACCATCGTAGTATAGTTGTACTAATAATAACTGTGGCTTTGATAATAAAAGTCAACCGCAGCGCTACCTCTCATGTCCAATTGTGAATATAAACCATTCTCGGATCCACTGGAACGCGCACACAAAATTTAATCAAAATCGGTCCAGCCGTTTAGAAGGAGTTCAGTGACATACACACGTACATAAGAAATCTTTATATATAAATTTCCGTACATGTAAGAAAGCTGTAGATATTGAGAATATGCCATCTTATTTCCACATTTTATCTAAGACAGTGTGGCGTTACAATATTACTTTACGTATGTGTGCGTTATCGTGTCATTTGTGTTGTCAAAATACCATGCAGGTACGTTACCTATCTAATATCTACAGCTTTTTAGTTATAATACAATTGTCTACGTTAGGTTTGATAGATTCTAAAGTATATTAACTTACCATCTCCATAAGATGCGTCAAATGGTGAATAAGTCGCTCCAGCGCATAAAATCCCAAGCAACGACGGCATAACCTCAAATCTCTTCTCACTGCATACGCTGACGACGTCTCCCTTTCTAATTCCTATGCGTGTGAGCGAGAGAGCTACATTAGCAGTTTGCTGTGCGAGTTCGCCATACGTGACTTTCTCGCCTGTATCAGAATTAATCTGTAACAAAATTTCAAATACTCGTTAGACATTCAACGATGTTGCGTAACCAATGCGACAGACCAAGTCCAGGTGTACTATGCACCCTTGAGCTAGTCCATCCAATGATATTATAACTAAAAAGCTATAGATACGATATAAGTACTTCGACAGCGCCTTGTTAAAACTTGGCTTGGCTAGCTAGTTTATTTTTGCCGGCTGTCCTGTCAATCTAACCGTATCTAAGCGACATATAACTATTTATTTTTCACCACGGATATTGAGAATATGCTATCCTACTACCACATTTTATCTAAAACAGTGTGGCGTTACAATATTACTTTACGTGTGTGTGCGTTATCGTGCCATTTACGTTGTCAATATAATGATTGTTCCGACCGGTTTGGGCCATGGCGACCACTTTGACCCCTAAACTTAGAAATGGGACTGGTGCGCTCGAAGATGGCTTATGTAGCCTATCTTCGCGGTGAAACTTCGTGCACATTGAGGGCACGTGAGTACGCCGTTCTCGTAATGATATGTTATGGCAGCAGGAGGGCGAGCCTTTAACAGGTTGCGTTTGGTATCAAGATCAGCTTTACGCTGAGCCCCGAACTCGCGTACTTGGCTGTTCACCATTCTGCGCCATTCTGGCCGTTGTGCTGCCAAACGTTCCCAACAAGAGGGCTCTATATTGCGTTTCTTCATGTGCCGCTTTTGGACATCCTTGTACCGGAGGAGGGGACCACCATAATTCCGCTTGTTCTCCTCCAGTTCAGAATAGAACATACGCTTTGCCACTCTTTCCTCCGCCATACGCGATACATGACCGCACCACTGAAGCTGTCGACGAATTAAATAGGCTTCAATGCCCCCAACATTGGCTCGTCGCAAAACTTCAGTTTTTCGCACTTTATCGGACCATCTGATCTTCATGATGGTACGCAGGCATTTAAGGTGGAAGCGATCCAGAGTGCGAATGTGACGGCGGTATATACACCACGTCTCAGAGAAGTATAGGAGGTTTGGCAGCACGACTGCCATGTAAACCGATATTTTAGTGGCCAACTTAAGGTCATGCGAGCAGAAGACCTTGAGCCTTGACCTTGACCTTGAGCAGAAGTTGTCAATATATAATGTAGATAACGTATCTACACTTTTTTACTTATAATATTATTACGTACTACATTATGATCAATTGTCATTGACAACTAATTGTCTTTCATTGTCGTACCTTTATTAATATGTAACTATCCTAAATTATTGCCGAATGAAGCCAAGATATAATTGCTATTTCTGTCTTTTAACAATTAATTCATTTTCGTTATGAATTCATCTTCTATACATATATTAAGAATGTAAATCTAAAGTGTTTGTAATTTTTCGATTTTCGTGAATAACTAATAGATTACATTTCAAACATTTTTAGAAATGTCAGTCTATCTATCTGTCTGTCTGTCTGTTTGTATGAACACACATCACTACTAAAATACTGGGTTCACAATAAAACCATATCAAGGAAATCATAAAGCATATCTTCGAGAATAACTTAGTCTTTGATTAATTAAAATGGGTCCACTCTATCAAAAGTTATTGTAATTTTAATGACGACGCGGCGTAAGTACGAGAGAAAAGTAGATAAGTAAATGGACTTAAAACATTCAGACGACTTTATTAATCACTGCTTTTAAACATAAAGTTACACGCGGATGAAGTCGCGGGCACAGCTAGTATATAATATTATTATAAAATTAACCTACAATTTGACCAGTTAATTTCAAAGGGCATGTAAGGCATGGAACGTAAGCCATGTTAAAAATATTGAATGTAGGATGAAAAAAGGTAATTGGAACGTAAGAGTAAAATGACGGATGGCGAAACGTCTTTTTCATTTACATGTGTGTATATGTTGTGTATCATTCAAACAGTAATGTGTAATGTATATTCTAATCTATTTAATGTGTTTCTAATTATATAAAAAAAAGTGTGTGTTACCGTCACACGCGATTGAAGTAAAACTTTTTTTTATATATATTTTTGATTTTGTCAGTAAATAGTGTATAAACAAATCAATCAAATTTTTTTGAAAAAAAAAATAAAAAAGTAAATTGAATAACAATAAAAATCATACAGTAGAATCAATTATGTATATATGAGCGCGCGACCGAGCTGCCATCTGGTTCCAATGTAAGTAAGCTTCATTATCTTTCTTTTTTTTTTTTTTTTTTTTTTAACGTGGGGAAATCCCTTATGGATACACCACCCTCTCGGGGGAGAGGGTGAGTTATGTCCGACTCGCACGGACTAAAACCCCACGGTGTACGTCTGCCGCTATAGTTGGGGCGGCACGAGATCTCTATAGACTTCATCGTGCCGCCCCAGCGGTTGGCCCAGCAGCGAAATCGCCGCCACCGGGCCTCGTCTTGTTAGGAGACAGCCGGGTACACACCGGCCGTCTCCTCCGTCCGCCGGACCTGTGCAATGGAAAGATGGGCCCCCCGACCCATCTTCCCCGGTCCGGCTACAGTGGGAGGAGGCGGTCAAACTGACGCCTCCTCCTGCCCGTCCTCTGTTGGCGGAGACGGCCACTTTGAGGGTCTTGCCCACGGACCCTCTCCGCCGCCTCCTTCTGCGAGACGACCTCCTCGCAGAAGGAGGCCATTGCATTCCAGTTATCCTCACTACCGAGCATGGCCGCAACCACGCTCGGCAGTGAGAGATCTTGCCCTACCGCCGCAGCCAGAGTGCGACGTTGCTCCTCCCACGCAGCACACTCAGACAGAGTGTGCTGCGCGGTGTCCGGTTCAACGCCGCACTGATGGCATACGGCGGTCGGCTCCCTGCGTGCTATCCGGTGCAGGTACCAACCGAAGCAACCGTGCCCGGTCAGGACCTGCACCAGACGGAACGTCAGGGAGCCCCATCCTCTATTATACCAATCCGGCAGGACCGGGCGGACAGCGTCGATCGTGTATCGACCGTACCGCGCGTCCGCCAGGTCCCGCCTCCACCTTTCCACTACTTCCTCCCTCGTCGCTTTTCTCTTTTCCTCTATTTCTCTGGGAGCTAGAGGCTCCCCCATCTGTTTCTTGACCGCCGTATATTGATATACGGCGGCAAGCACTTCCGCCTCTAGCTCCCAGGGAAGGGAGCCGGCCAGCACCATGGCCGCCGCTGAGGACACCGTGCGGTATCCTCGTATCACCCTCAACGCCACAGTACGCTGCGCAGCTCGCAGCGCACGGATGTTGGTAGCGCTGAGGGCGTCGACCCACAACGGTGCCCCGTAGGCGGCCATGGATCGGATGACCCCCATATAGAGGCGACGGCAGACAGCGCCCGGCCCCCCCGTGTTGGGGAGGAGTCGTCCGAGCGCCGCTGCCGCCTTGACTATGCGCGGTCCGAGCCCCTTAAAATGGGGCTCGAACCGCCAGCGTCCATCCAGGGTGAGGCCCAGATACATCATCTGGGTCCCCACCCTGACACGGACGCCCTCCACATAGATGTGGGCCCCCGGAGGCGGCCCTCGCCGAGGCCCATGGAACATTAGGGCCTCGGTCTTATCAAGGGCCACCTCGAGGCCCAGCCTTCTGATGCGCCCGACCACGAGGGTCACGGCCTCCGTGGTCAGGCGCAGCAGCTCTTCTATTTCCCCCCCCCCCCGGGCTACGACTAGGGTGTCATCCGCGTAGCAAATAAGGCGCACACCAAAAGGGAGCGCGCCGCGGAGCACCCAGTCGTAGCCCATGTTCCACAGGAGCGGGCCCAAGGCCGACCCCTGTGGAACCCCGCACGCCGTATTGCGTCGGACCATCTGGCCTCTGGCATCCACGAAGGCGACCTCTCTACCCTCCAAGTACGCCTCCAACAGCCGCCGCAGGTACGGTGGCACTCCGAAAAAGCGGAGTGCCTCCCGTATGACACCATGCGGCAGACTGTTGAAGGCGTTGGCGATGTCCAAGGACACCGCCAATATTCTATCGCCTTGAGAGGTCGCCTCCGTGGAGACCCGCTTCAGGAGGGTCAGGGCGTCCAACGTGGAACGCCCTGACCGGAAGCCGAACTGCGCGTCCGACAAGTTCGGCCCCACTTCCTCAAGATGCCGGACGACCCGGGAGGCAACGGTCCTCTCCAGCGCCTTCCCGGTGTCGTCCAGCAAAACTAGGGGCTGGTACGCGGACGCGCAGTCCGGGGGGCGGCCTTCCTTTCCTATGAGGCAAAGCCGCCCCGTTTTCCAGGGCTTCGGGAACTGCCCGACCGCAAGACAGCGGTCAAACAGCTCCCGAAGCCACCCTCCCAGATGGTCCAACGCTATGGCTAGCACCCGGCCCGGGACCCCGTCGGGGCCGGGTGCTTTGCGCCCGGTGGCGCGGAGGCGCTCAATCGCCCTCCCCATCTCCTCCTCCGTGACTGGGGGAGGGATGACCGGCGCCTGCTCTGCCACCTGAGCAGGAGGCATGGGAGGAGGGGCTAATTCCGGAGGGCCGGGGAACAACGCTCCCACGACCCTCTCAACCACTTCCGGCTGGAGAGTCTCCGTTGCCGGGGGCGCCTGGCCCCGGAATTTCTTCCGGGCCAGCTTGTACGGGCACCCCCACGGATCCCTCTCCAGCTCCCGGAGCATTTCCTCCCATGCCTGCTCTTTCGCCCGGCTGATGGCGACCTGCAGCGTCTTCCTGCAGGTCCTGTAGTCGCCATACAGCCGGGCCTCCTCCTCGGGGTCCCTGTTGGTCCGTCTTTATCTGCATCAACTTATTCGGAACTTAAATAACACAGAAAATATTATTAGCAACTCTTTGTTATAAAGTAAATAAAATATAGAAAAGTACGAACAGATAACTATGATAAGTAACGAATTAAATTAATTATGATTTAATAAAAGTTTTGGTTATGCATAATTATTATCTAACCGGATGGTACACAAACGTGCCGCCATATTGCCGTAACGGACTTCCGTTGCATTGTCGTCCATTTACCTTCTAGTCGCGCCTAAAGAAGATTCACTTCAAAAAATGTGCACTTCTCCTCCATATAAACTTTAACTATGCCAAATTACAAGTTTATTCGTTCGCGCAATTCGCTTAAAAAGAGGGTACAAAGTCTTCGCTTCACGTATTAATATATATAATTATATATACTAATATTATAAAGAGGTAAAGTTTGTGAGTTTGTGACGTTGTAGGCCCTACAATGTAGGGGGTAATCTCAAGAACTACTAAACAGATTTTGAAAATTCTGTTACCAATAAAAAGCCACGTTATTTATTAGTGTCATAGGCTATATATCATCACGCTAAAGCCAATATAAGCGGAGCAACAATGAAGAATGTTTTAAAATCGGGGTTTTTTTTTTCTTTTGAGAGCTTCCGCTGCGTCTTAGCCCAAAATAATTATTCCACGCGTACGAAGTCGCGGGCAGAAGTTATTAACCAATTATATTATCTATACTAATATTATATAAAGTAAATTTTCAAAAAAAAGTATTAACCGACTTCAATATCAATCAAAAACCCATAAAGCACTAAAAAGCGGAAAATAAATAGTTTATCAAATTAACCAAATTAAATAAAACATATGAATATGTGTGCTACCTAGAGATATATTGGAAATCGGTGCCAACCGAAATTTCAAATTTGTTCCAGGTAGAAAAGTATTACAGAGACGCGAGAGTGAACTTAAACTTTTTGTACCTATGTAGATGATACGATTTTCAGTTGGCACCGACTTCTAATATATCTCTAGGTAGCACACATATTCATGTTTTATTTAATTTGGTTAATTTGATAAACTATTTATTTTCCGCTTTTTAGTGCTTTATGGGTTTTTGATTGATATTGAAGTCGGTTAATACTTTTTTTTGAAAATTTACTTTATTTTTCCATTTTTAGTGTACATAAATATATTTTATTAGCAGTGCCCGCGAACTCCGTTCCGCCTTAAGTATATTAAAATATGCGCATTTTTGCGGTATTGTATCTATCGGTATGGTATGCGATATGGTTTCAATTGGTTGTACAATAAGTATCGTTTGGTACGAACGCAACCTTATCAATAATCCGCGATAGTTTCTACCACCAACTCGGCTACCATCGCTTCACACATAATACACCCTAAGTAATGTAATTACAATGCTTGCGTCATGTTGCAACAATAGGCTCCTAAGAATTGAAGAGTTTTTTTTATAATATTGGTGGCAAACGAACATACGGGTCACCTGATGGTAAGTGATCACGGCCACCCATGGACACCTGCGACACGAGAGGAAACACAGATGCGTTGCCGGCCCTTAAGAAAGGAGTAGGCTCGTTTCTTGAAAGTTTTCTTACTTTGTCACGGATCCCATGATCAGAACCTAACCAAATTCTCATCAAATTACCCTTGAAGTACATCCTTTCCAATAAAAAATGAATCATCGAAATCGGTTAGCGTGATATTGAGTTATTCGTCTATTTGTCGTTTACATAATTAATGCAAATTTAAAACTTATACGGTTTTGCACTGGATGACGTTGTCGGAACTGGACCAAATTAAAATGGGACCACACGGGAAGCACCAGCTTTCAAATAAAAAAAGAATCATCAAAATCGGTTCACCCAGTCCAAAGTTATGAGGTAACAAACATAAAAAAAAAAAAAAAAAAAAAAAAAAAACATACAGACGAATTGATAACCTCCTCCTTTTTTTGAAGTCGGTTAAAAAAGGTAATGTTTGTGAGGTTGTCAAGGTTAATATCTGGGGAGTCGGAGAAAAAATGGTTGAACGAAAACGTTTCTTACGAACGCTGCGTTAACGATGCTATATATATGATTGAGTTCTAGAGAAAAGTTGTAGCTTGATAATGCCTATTACCGCTCAACGAAGTGGGCACGGGTAAGCTAGTAGATTACACAATCCTATGATTTTATTAATCACTGTGTTTATAATTAAAATTTCATACGGACATAGTCACGGGCACAGATAGTTATTTATAAAAACCTAAAATTAACTTATCGAAAAGAAAACAAGATGGCAAATACAATTAAGAATATTGAAGTATTATTTACTGAATTTTGTTTAATCAGTCGTGGGTGTAGAATGTATTTAATTGTCAATTTATTGTTAATGTATCTAGTATTTAAGTTATGCCGGTCTTTTACTAAATACAGTTTATCTACGTTTTTACGGACATACACTAGATTATCACTTGACAAGCTGATTATTAATCGGTACTCACCAGTGCGATATTGTCCTTGTATTGAAGCATGCGATCAAACATCTCTTTCCCGAGGTGCAGATGCGCTGGCACCTGGAACTTCTCATCGCCGTACTGGTAGTATTTATTACGGAGCATTTTTTATTCGCTCTGCAAAATAAACGAATTTTCGGTAACATTTGAACTCAATTTTGCTTGAGGTCGTCTATAGATATAATAAGAATGTAATTCTAACGTGTCTGTATTTTTAGATGAAAACAAAATGTTGCAGGTGTCTAGGAATAACTAATAAAATACATTTCAATTATTTTTAGAAATGTCTGCCTGTCTGTCTTTATGTCTGTCTGCCTTTATATCTGTCTGCCTTTATGTCTGTCTGTCTGTCTGTTTGAACACGCATCACTGCTAAAGTACTGCGCACAATGAAACCTTTTGAAGCATCATAAAGCATATCTTCGAGTAACATTTAGTTTTTGTTTGATTAAAATCGGTTCGGTTTATCAAAAGTTATTGTAATTTTAATGATGACGCGACTTAAGTATGAGAAAAAGTAATAAAAAAATAAAAAGACGAAGTCGCGGGCACTGTTGGTCTACTATATTCTCCTAACGCAATTGTTTTTAAATTCTGTAATTACTCTCAAAATCAAAGATCAAAATTCAATTTAGGCCCTAATAAGGCGCTTATGAACGTACTACCACCGGTTCAGATAACAACCCGTCATCGAGAAGAAGCGGCAAGAAACTCGATCGGGTATATCTTTTTAATATTTAGTACTAGCGGGCCCGGCAGACGTTGTCCCGCCCTGATTATGAAAAAATTCTTGACAAATTATATACTAAAATGTTCCTCATCAATCACTCTATCCACCGGTGAAAACCGCATGACAATCCGTTCGGTAGTTTTTGAGTTTATCGCGAACAGACAGACAGATAGACGCGGTAGGGGACTTTATTTTATACTATGTAATGAAGTAAGTAGTGTAGTAGTAAGTAACAGTGCTTGCATTGTTGCGTTTCGTTTGGTCAGTGAGAGCGCCGGAGGCTTACCTCCCCTCCTCCTCCCCACTCCTTTCTCCTGTTCGTTTGCCAGCTATGATATAAAAAAACATCCAGCTTCACAAAGTTTTTGCGGATATTACTTTTTTTTTTATATATATCATAGGAGGCAAACGAACAGGTGGGTCACCTAATGTTAAGTGATCACCACCGTCCATAAACACTTGCAACACTAGAAGAGTCGCAAGTGCGTTGCCCCACTTTGGGGGAGGGGGAGTGGGGAAGGAGGAGGGGGGAGGGGAGGTGAGTTTTCCGGCGCTCTCAATGACCGAACGAAACGCAACAATGCAAGCACTGTTACTTTACGTCGGTGTTTCTGTGAGAAGGTGGTACTACCCCGGGCGAGCCGACCCATTCATGCTGAAACCAGTAATAGCTTCAGCGTGGCTCTACCACCTACCAACGTGGCTCTACCACCTACCAGACTATTACCTAACTACTTTTAATTATCACGAATATATTGGGAGGTCTGAGTTAAGATATTAAGTAAGTTAAGTAAGTAATTATAACTTATAACTTATACTTACTTAGATACTTAGATACTCTGTAATCCTTACCTTATGATTAGGTGACAATACAACAACACCCGAGAGGTGAAGATCGGTACTAATAGACTGAATTGTATATAGAGTGTATTAAATAATTTTTCGTCGCTGATAAGGTTTGTTTTTTGGAAAATTTATATGCTCCATTTTATCCTATCATACATACATACAGAGATAACATTTTATTTTATCGGAAAACTAGCTTCACAGAGAGGTTTTACTCGAGTTTAACTTCTAAAATGTCGAACTACTATTGTTAGTTTACTGTCCTCGTCAACCTTTTTGGCCTGTCTGAATATTGCCTTTAGTTCGAACTTGAGTATAATACAATCAATGTCTAGTACATGGGTTCCTAAACTTTAGAGATAACGGAAAACCAACCAAATACTTTTTATTTTATGGAACCCCATATCAAATGATTACAAATCAGGCACTAAAATTTATATAAGAACATATTTTTTAAGAAATGTGTAAAATAATTAATAATATAATAGGGGCCATTCAAGTATTATGTAAGCACTGATGGGGGGGGGGGGTGTCCTTGTTTTGCTTATTTTTGATGACATAGGGGATGGGGGCCGTGTAGAGATTAAGTCAGCAATATTTCTTTATTAAACCGGAACAAATTTACAAATGTTTACGTAAGCATGGGGGGTAAGAGCATTCCTTACTTTTGCTAACCAGGGGGAGGGGGCGGTCAGAAATTACAAAAATTCCACTTATGTAATACTTGAACGGCCCCCTACCTATTAACATTTATATTATTAATAATTTATTATATTGATTTACAATATTATTGAAGTTATACTTCTTTCGGCGCGTTAGGAAAAAATGATGAGAGTAAATTTTTACGATGCGCGCGCACACCGTCGCGAAAACCGACACCCTGAAGTTAGCTATAGACAACCTTTTCTATTGTTAGTATCGTTTTTTCTACAAACGTAGAATAAGGCGAAAGATAAAATTTTTGAAAAGATTTTTATATTGTTACGCCAAAGAAGTATAACTTCTAACGCGTGTACATAAACACACACACTTTTTTTATTTCAAAATAATATTTGTAACTGTGGTATTATTTAATAGCTCATAATAAATAGTTTTGGCGTAACCCTGATGACTGTTCTACGGAACCCAGTTTGGGAATCCTTGGTCTAGTGGTTTGACCAGCGGAATACCAATCCGATGTCCGCAGATGCGAACCGTGCATGTACCAACGAATTTTTCGGAATTCGCTTCCATTTACTAATGTTAAATTGGTAACACTACCAGATGACGGTGAAGGGAACTTCGGAACATCGTGAGGGAACTTGAACCTGAGAAATACTCTTTTAGTACTATTGTATGTGGGAAAACATAGAACTGTGGATATCTCAGAGATTAAAACCGCCAATACGTCGTGGGCTGACGTGATGATTAGGCTTATACCTTCCTTCGGGAAGAGGCCTATGACCCTGCAGTGGGTCTTTTGAAGGCTGATGACGATGACATTTATTTATAGTTTTTAAGTAAAACTTCTTTAGCCACGACTAGGAGGTAACTGGACGACAATGCAACGGAAGTCCGTTACAGCAACATGGCGTCACGTTTCTGTACCATCCAGTTAGATAATAATTAAAGATAACCAAAACTTCTATTAAATCATAATTAATTTAATTCGTTACTTATCATAGTAATCAGTTCGTACTTTTCTATATTTTATTTACTTTATAACAAAGAGTTGTTAATAACATTTCCCGTGTTATTTAAGTTTCGAATTAGCTGATAGATGGCACTACAGATAATGAAGCTTTGATTTAATTTGTTACTTACACTGAAACCAGATGGCAGCACGAACACGCGCCCATATATTTATACATAATTGATTATATTCTATGATTTTTATTATTATTCAATTTAATATATTTTTTATTTATTTTTTTTTTTTGATTTGTTTATAAAATATTTATTGACAAAAAAAAAACATTTAAAAAGATTTACTTCAATCGCGTGTGACGGTTACACGCACTAATTTTTTTTGCAAAACTAACTGCTGGTGTCATATATTATCGCTTGGCAGTAAACAAACAATCTGTTAAACTTTTTTACATTAGGTAGTGAGTTTATTATCTTATCATATGCACTGACGATGACTCTTCGACTGCAATTCAAGATTATTATTTCATCGTTCAAGGTCTACCCAGCGCATTGTAAATGTTAATTTTCCTACACGATTTATTGTTACATAAGAAGGGTCGATAAAACACCACCAAGTGGTGTAGGTGGTGTGGTGTGTGTTATGGGGTGTAAAGGATATCGAATAACATCACAAGACTTGTGACACCCAAGCCAACCTCACCTGCACGTAGTGCACCCTGCTGAATAACGAAGGAGGCTATGGCGAAAGCGAGGTAGGGGTTTACAGCCTGACTAGGTCGCAACCACCATGTGTTGCCAGCCTGTGTTTGGGGGAGAATTGGGAGGGGAGAATAAATGTGTCGGCTCGCCCGCGGTACTACCACCCGACACACAGAAACACCCACCTCAACTAACAGTGCACGCATTGTTGCGTTTCGTTGTAGGTGGTAGAGGCACGCTGAAGCTATTACTGGTTTCAGCATGAATGTGTCGGCTCGCCCGCGGTACTACCACCCGACACACAGAAACATCGACGTGAAGTAACAGTGCTTGCATTGTTGCCTTCCGTTCGGTCAGTGAGAGAGCTGGAGGCCTACCTAATCCCCCTCCGCCCCTCCCCCTTCCCCCCAACCAAAGCTGGCAACGCACTTGCGACTCCCCTGGTGTTGCAAGTGTCTATGGACGGTGGTGATCACTTAACATCAGGCGACCCACTTGTTCGTTTGCCTCCTATAATATAAAAATATATATGAACATTTTTTCGTTTTTTGAAGTTTTCACTTCTATCGTGTCAGAACTGCACGTGTTTTTTTGTTATTTCTTTTGTCGTTTGTCATAGCTACATGTCTAAAAAGACCCGTATCATGTTATATATATATGACATAATAAACAATTCGTTGATAAGATTGTGAAAATGCGGTGCGATAACAATAAGTCCCCTCATATTACGTGAAACTTCAGGTAGTCACCTATCAGATAAGGTAGTAGTTCAATGTTGCAGCCATAAGTGAAATTATGAAAGAATTTCGCACGAGCGCTTTTAAGACGCTCATCGAAATATCTTCTATATATCTACTTTACACAAAATAAGAATGTAAATCTAACGTGTCGATAGAGACAGTCATAAGGACTACCGACAGAAGTGAAAACCCAAAAAATGGAATAACTGTGTTCCCTTTTAAATAAATTATAATAGGAATTATTTAAATGTCATTATTTGTAAATCGCAGTAGTTTAGCAGTGATGCATGTTCAAACAAACAGACAGACATTTCTAAAAATGATTGAAATGTATTTTATTACTTATTCCTACACTTATTTGTAGGTGGTAGAGCCACGCTGAAGCTATTACTGGTTTCAGCATGAATGGGTCGACTCGCCCGGGGTACGACAGTTACAGTTGTGACTCAAATTTCACCCCTCCGTCGGTCAGGGTGGCTGATTAAGCGAAACACGCCCGCTATTTTAAAGAAAATCCGTCGTCTAGTATTTTAGACAGGATTCCGGACGTGTTGGTGTCTAAAGCCGACGCGGATTCGGCTATCGATTCCCTGGTTGATTATCTCCAGACCGCCGTCAAGGAGACCTCGAAAGAGTTACAAGTGGCGGAATGATCGCCGTTTTATAATCCCTGACGACGAGAGAGCATTGATCACGGAAAAGAACACCGCAACTCGCACTCACGACGCTTACCCGTCTGTAGAAAATCGCGACCGTTTACGTTCATTACGCAAAACCGTTAAATCTCGTATCTCTGAGATTCGGGACGATAGGTGGGACAGACTTCTAGAGGGTCTCCAGCCGTCTCACCTGTCGTACTGGAGACCCTCGCGAACCTTAAAGTCAGATATTACTACTCCGATGCCTCCTCTCGAAAGAGGCCCCGGGTTGCCTCCCGCGTTTTATAGTATAGATAAAGCAGAATGTCTCGCCGAGAGTTTAGAAAAACAGTTCTCACCGAGCACTGATATCACTGACCCTATCCATATTGAATTGATCGAGTCGGTGGCAGAGCATGCACTCGCGTCCCCACCCGCGGATACCCTAACCTCGATAACTTTCGACGAAGTTTCAGCCCCCATCAAGCGTCTCAAGCTTAGGAAGTCCCCAGGTCCCTATGGAATCAGGATAGGAGTGCTGAGATTCCTTCTTCTCTATTGGTCTGCATCTTCAATGCGGCCATGTCCCAGGGTCACTTTCCAGCCGTCTGGCAAAAGGCCGTAGTGATAGGTATTCACAAGCCCGGCAAAAAAGCTACGCTTCCCGTCAGTTATCGCCTTATTAGTTTGTTAGATACCTTGGGAAAACTATACGAGCGGCTCCTTCTGAACCGTCTCCAGGTTTCAATCACAGATTTTGAATTAATACCACCTGATCAGTTCGGATTTCGCGCCGAACACTCTTGTACGAACCAAGTACACCGCCTCACGGAGTAAATTTTTTTCTAACTTTAATGCTGATCCGAATCACGACCCGAACCCGAAGAGAAGTAAACCGAAACGCACAATAGCAGTCTTCTTCGTTGTTGCCAAGGCCTTCGATAAGGTCTCGCATGAAGGGCTCATATATAAATTATGTCTAGCTCGCGTACCCGATAGGTTAATCCATATTATCCGCGATTATATCCAATGGGACTTTCCGTTTTAGAGTGAACGGTGAATTGTCATCGTCCCATTCGATACGCTCAGGTGTGCCACAAGGCTTCATACTCGCGCCCACGCTGTTCAATCTGTTCATCAATGACCTACCTCTGCTCCCGAGGGTAGAGGTAGGTTGTTATGCTGATGATACGGTTATCTACGCTTCTGGCTGGCAGCTGAACGACTCAGGAAACGCATCGAATAAGCCGTTAGCACACTCGGTGATTGGTTCCTTCGATGGCTTATAGAAGTAAATCCCGATAAGAGTGTTGCGATACTCTTCGGCCCTAAGCAACGCGCTAATACTCTTCAGCCCATTAGGCTATACGAAACCGAGATACCTTAACCAGCGAGGTCAAATATCTCGGTATTACATTAGATAAATACTTAAAGTTCGAGTCACACATTGATAGAGTGCGGAACAAGGCCGCTATGGTCTTGGGCCGCCTCCATCCGTCGCTTTTTAGTAAGAGTAAGACGTCCCTTAGACACAAGCTCACTTTGTACAAAACGTGTATCCATCCTATTATGACGTATAGCTGCCCTATTTTCGCACATGCGCAAAAACGCATTCAAAAGTTGCTGATTCTTCAGAACCGCGTCCTATATAAAGTCACCGGTGCCCCATGGTATGTCCGGAATAAGAATCTTCACAGGGACCTGAAGATGCCTTCTATCTGGGCGTACATAAAATCACTCACTAGTAGTTATTTCGAAAAAGCCGCGAATCATCCCAGTCCGTTAGTGGTATCCGCCGCAAATTACGAACCCGTACCTAATGCTGCGCGTTATAAAGGACGTCCGCTACATATTTTCACCGACTCTCCTGATATAATAACGTCAGGGAACGATCAGCAAAGACCAGCCTGTCTTTCCAAACAAAGCGTGTTCACGCCCACGCCTGCGCAACCACAGATCACGCCGCCGTGGTCTGGGGGTATATTTCGCTTCCGCACACCAGAGTAGGCCCCTCTCGGCAGCGGCTCAAGCCTAGGTCCGATCCCTCGGCGTGGAGCCCTTGAGTGCACTACTCGCGCGATACAATGACACACAATTTACATCACTACAACAACATTACACATATCACCTCCACACACGTCCACTCACACATGCTTACACATTAAAGTGGAAGGGTTTTACTTTTTGTTTTCCCTTATCGAACTGAAATAGTTTAGAAATTTTCTGATACAAAATACACATAGGAGTTGTTGAGATATGTATGCTTGGTACACATATATGTTTCAACAACTTATATATGGATAAATAGTTTAACTTAATTTATGTTAGCTCAGATAGGTCGAGGCGCTCCGATATTTCGGAGTGCCCCCGTACCTGCGGCGGGTGTTGGAGGCGTACCTGGAGGGCAGGGAGGTCGCCTATGTCGACGGCGACGGCCGTATGGTCAGGCGGGCCACACGGCGAGGGGTTCCACAGGGGTCGGCATTGGGGCCGCTCCTGTGGAACATGGGCTACGACTGGGTGCTCCGCGGCGTGCTCCCACATGAGGCACGCCTCATATGTTACGCGGACGACACCCTAGTCGTAGCCCGGGGGGGGGGAGTGGAGGGAGGTGGAGCGCCTGGCCACGATGGCCACAACCCTCGTGGTCAGGCGCATCAGGAGGTTGGGCCTCAGAGTGGCCCTCGAGAAGACCGAGGCCCTTCTTTTTCATGGGCCTCGGCGGGGGCCACCACCTGGGGCCCACATTGTGGTGGAGGGCGCCCGGATCAGGGTGTGGACCCAGATGAAATATCTGGGCCTCACCCTGGACGGGCGCTGGCGGTTCGAGCCCCATTTCACGGGGCTCGGACCGCGAATTGCTGGGGCGGCGGCGGCACTCGGCCGGTTGCTCCCCAACATAGGGGGGCCGGGCGCCGGGTGCCGCCGACTCTACATGGGAGTCGTGCGGGCGATGGCCGCCTACGGGGCACCAGTCTGGGCCGACGCCCTCGGTGCCGCCAACGTGCGCACGCTGCGTAATGCGCAGTGCACGGTGGCACTGAGGGCGATCCGGGGGTACCGGACGGTGTCCTCTGCGGCGGCCTTCACGCTCGCCGGCTCCCTACCCTGGGAGCTGGAGGCAGGAGTTCTCGCCGCCGTGTACCAATTCACGGCGGCGAGAAAACGAAGGGGGGAGCCTCCGGCTCCCAGGGAAGTAGAGGCGGAGAGACGGCGTCTCAGAAGAGACGCCGTCGAAAGATGGCAGCAGGACCTGGCGGACGAGCGGTTCGGGCGGTTTACCATAGACGCCATCCGCCCGGTCCTGCGGGAGTGGATTGATAGGGAGTGGGGCTCCCTGACGTTCCGACTGGTGCAGGTACTCACCGGACACGGTTGTTTCGGGTGGTACCTGCACCGGATCGCGCGCAGGGAGCCGACCGCCGCCTGTCACGAGTGCGGCGCTGACGAAGATACCGCGCAGCACACTCTGTCTGAGTGTGCTGCGTGGGGGGAGCAGCGCCGCATTCTGGCGGCGGCGGTAGGACCTGACTTGTCGCTGCCGAGCGTGATCTCGGCCATGCTCAGCAGCGAACAGGCGTGGCGAGCGATGTCCTCCTTCTGCGAGGACGTCATCTCGCAGAAGGAGGCGGCGGAGAGGGCCCGCGAGGCAGACCCGCTAAGTGGCCGTCTCCGCCAACGGAGGATTGGCAGGAGGAGGCGGCGCTTTGCCCAACTCCTCCTGCCACCGTAGCCGGACCTGAGGGGATGGACCGGGGGGCCCATCTCCTCATTGCACAGGTCCGGCGGACGAGGGGGGGCAGCCGGCGTGTACCCGGTCTGTCCCTCTATAGGTAGGAGCCCAGCGGTCACCTTCCGCCGGGCGGACCGTGGGGGCGGCTCTACAAGGTTGATTAGCTTGAACGATCCCTTGCCGCCCCCACACAACGGTCTGTCGGTACACCGTGGGGTTTTAGTCCGTGCGAGTCGGACATAACCCACTCTCTCCCCCGGGAGGGTGGGTATCCATAAGGGATTTCCCCACGTTAAAAAAAAAAAAAAAAAATAAGCTCAGATAGGTCGCGAATTGCATGCACCAGGCAACAACCAAACCGAGGAGTGCCGTGCACCCTTCAGCTAGTTGCCCAAACAAAATCGGCTGAGTGCCTTAAGCGCTCGCCTTAGTAGTCAGGTGAAGCTGTTAAGACCTTACTAAGTCAATAGCGTAGTCAGGTCGAAAAAAAAAAACAAAACATAGAATGGAATTAAAAATTCGATTTTTCGAAAAATTTTAACCGGTTTCCCCCTTAACGTAAGTGGCCAGTTCCTCCAATTTTCAATTTCATAACCTGTCTTGCTAAATAATTTTTGTACCAGAATAAAAAACGAAACGAACAATACAATTGTAGTTTATTAGAAAATTATAATGTTTATCAATTACAATATACATAGTATATTAGAGTATTGGTAAGATTTATATCATTTGCTTCAAAGCTCTTCTGTCAAGCTTGTCTCCGGCTCCTCTCGGAAGTTTCTCCACGAACCTGACGCCTCCAGCCAACCGCATTCTATAAGTTACCTGCAGCATACAACAAGTAATAAGTTACATGCAGCACACAACAAGTAAAAAGTTACATCCAGCATACAACAAGTAATAAGTTACATGCAGCACACAACAAGTAATAAGTTACATGCAGCACACAATAAGTAATAAGTTACCTGCAGCATACAACAAGTAATAAGTTACCTGCAGCATACAACAAGTAATAAGTTACGTGCAGCACACAACAAGTAATAAGTTACCTGCAGCACACAACAAGTAATAAGTTACATGCAGCACACAACAAGTAAAGAGATACATGCAGCACACAACAAGTAATAAGTTACATGCAGCACACAACAAGTAATAAGTTACATGCAGCACACAACATGTAATAAGTTACATGCAGCACACAACAAGTAACAAGTTACCTACAATACTTGAAATGATGAATAACAAAACAACGTTTTATCAAAAGCACGTTTTTAATTTTTGTCTATAACCATTGTTATATTGACCATTAGAGTAACACAACTGCGTTGCTTTTTCATGCAAAAATAAAATCACATAACAAGTCATCCTAAAGATTGTGCCTGTGAACAGATATCTAGTGTCATCTCAGTATATAGTGTCTTATCTATATTGTAAACTGTCATGTATTTGTATCTAATGTTTATAATCTATGGATATTATCTATGTGTTACGGACAGATTAGCTGTCATGTTTAAGTAATTACTTTTTCTCTATTTAATGTTCTTTATGTGTAATGTAATATTATATAAATACCGATTGATATGCTTAGGTTTAATGTAAGATAGTTTGAATATAACCGCCATTATTATTGTTATAACCAAAATAAATTATATTAGTATGGTGAAGCTGTAAATACCTTGCCAGGTCAATAGCATAGTGAGTTCGATAGAAAAAACAAAATTTTGTCACCGGCTCGTTACATACGATTAACTTAATAGTGAATACAGTGAAATACAATCCATTGAAGTTATAAGTCTACCACTGTTTTATTGAAGAATTCTGAAACCGACTGTCTCTAACAAGTCGGTCCTTCGAGGCGGATCCAATCGTCTCTAAAACGATGTATACTTGTCATGGCTACGGAGACACGCAAAAAAGTTGCATGTACATTCCTCTATTCAAGTGTATTATTAATTACGGCCGACCACTCAAAAATATATCATAAACGATAAGCTAAATATCCCTAAGTGGGACCTGGCGGTATGGCTAATCCTAAGTTCACTTGGTTAGCTATCACCCTCATGTCAAAAACCTAATGTCAAGCGCCTGTTAGTGTGTTCCGACGAAGCACTTGAAAGCCAATTTAGAAAGTCTCTCTTGGTTTTAGTTTAGGCTCTAATAAGGCACTTATAAACGTCAAATTTACCACCGGTTCGGTAAATAACCCACTCATCGAGAAGAACCGGCAAGAAACTCGATCGGGTACATCTTTTAACATATATATTTCCAAAACATTATACGTTACAATCGTTTTTGGTGGATGCACAGAGAGTAGTCAATTCAAGACATCACCATCGTTCACATATTGATCCACTCTATAATAGCCTTTTGACATGAAAACCCACTTGACATGGCGCTTAAGATAATAATCCGGCAAATCGGTAATATATTTTGGGATTTTGTTGGAAGACCTAAAACTATTCTTTAAAAAAACTAGCACTGGTTTTGCTAAGTCTGAAACATGGGACGACCAGTTTGTTACAGTTTCTAGTACTTAGAGCATGCTGGTCTCTTACAAAATGCACTTTTTCAAAGTTTCTACGGACATACATTATGCGGACAGCGTGTCAACCACCTTAGAGCACATCGTTATTTAACAGAGTACTAAAAACTCATACCCGATCATGGAGGAAGTCGATGAGTTCTTCAGCAGTAGCCGTTGCATTCGGCTGCAGCACAACGAATGCAAGCGGCGCCTGACCGTAATCTTCATGTGGCATTCCAACAACGCCCACCTCTCGTACAGCCTCGTGCTGGAGTAATATCACTTCCAACTCCTCCGGAGCTACCTACCGATATTAAATTATACTTTAATTGAAAAATTCTGTAGAAGTCATTAAGACTTGTAGTAGAATAAAAATAATAGTGATTTAAAAAAGAAAATAATGCGGTAGTTTCGATTGCCACCACTACACGTGGCTCTGAGTTGTTCCATAGAAAATTCCATGAAAGTTTTCGAAGCGGGAATACTGGACAGGTAGTAAAGTAAATCAATACAGCAAACAAATGAAGTCAAACTACTGAAGCTTATATAATTTGAAAGGGCACTAGAACATAGCTTACTAAAAATAAAATTTAAAGACAGTATTGTGTGTGCGAGCTAGTAAATGCGGTGTCACTGTATCGTGCTAGAGTGCTCCAATTCGGGGATTAGACCTAGACTTGGAAGGCGGCCGAGGGGGGCCGCAGAGAGTGTGCGAGAGCGAAATTGACCGCCAGAACATGGCGGATAACTTACAGCTATATCTTTGAATTTCATCAGCTCTTTGATCCTGTCCACTATGTATATATACCGATCTTCGTCGTAGTATCCCAGGTCACCGGTCTTGAAGAATCCCTCCTCGTCCAAATCCTTCGTCATATCAAAACCGATGTAGCCTGTGAACATGAGAAAAGAGTTGAAGCGATGATGATCGACATAGGTTGAAATCTTTGCAAATGAGCTTGGTATGGAAAACCTGAGGCGTGTAGATAGCCCAGACGTGGTTGAATAATTAGGTTTGAATGTACGGTCAAGAGGGCTGAGGCGCATAAACACTTATTAAAGAAGAATAATTAGCGGAACTATAAAGGACTCACCAAAGGCCGAAGACGGCTATTCTTGTTGCGGTGGTGAGGCGGGTTTTCTATATACGGTACCACAAACTAAGTGTCTATGTGCATTGTATTGAAACCAAGAACGACAACACACAATGCGAATGCAGAACTGCAAGTGACTGACTGATTTCACTCACTCAATCGTCAGTGAAAAAGAAGAGAGATATTTTGCTGCATCAAGCAGCACTTGAGATTTCGCATCCCTTGCCAGCGTGGGAACTCAATAGATAAAATCTTCCCAGGTACTACTAAGTCCAAGCTAACCACTTACTCTATGTGTTTTGCGCCGAAACAGGCCTTATATTTTTGGTGAAGTGATGCAACCATTGCTTAGTGTTAGGGCTTTTTCTACACTCATCTAACTAGTTACCAGCCTCTAGTGGAAAATTTTCGCCAAACACCCAAGGTGTATTCCGACATCTGTACTTGAGAACCAGTCCCCTCTAGCTTTAGTCATTTGACATCTAATGATACTCGTTTAGAATCTTGACAATATATTCCATGTACAGAGGAGTTATATGTATGCCCCACTACTCCACGGCAAGAAAACGCACATCGCTAAACGCTTACTTTATATTAAGCTAGCTGTGCCCGCGACTCCGTCCGCGCAAAACCTGATGTACAAAACAGTGACTAATAAAGTCATCTGAATGTATTACGTCCATTTACTTGTCTACTTTCCTCTCGTACTTACGCCGCGTCGTCACTAAAAGTACAATAACTTTTGATAGAGTGGACTGATTTTAATGAAACAAAGACTAAGTTACTCTCGAGGATATGCTTTACGATTTTCTTGCTGAGGGTTTATAGTGAACCCAGTACTTTAGCAGTCATGCGTGTCCTATTACTTATTCTTATTCCTAGACACTTGCTACAATTCTTTTCACAAAAATCTAAAAAGGACAGACACGTTAGATTTACATTCTTATTATATGTATAGATAGAAGACATAGATGAAGCTATCAAGACTTTTTTTTAACAAGAACCAAGTGTCTAAAAGTAAAACGATAAGTAAAAAAGATAATTTAACGTTATAACGACTTGGATGCATCGGTCGATGGAGTGGAAGAGATATAGATGCGTCACAAGCCGAATGCCTTTTTTTATTATAGCACGGCAAAGTGATTGCACTGTGCCTGATGGTAAGCACAGTACAATAAAAAAAAACGGCGACCACCAAGAGATACGCCTTCCTCCGTCGGTCGTCGTTGTCATGCCTGCGTAAATGCCTCTACACGTTATGCTCGAAGGATCCCATGTTATAAGAAAGAGGGAACACACGAGCCGGGAGATTGTTCCACAGCTTCACGGTACGGCAAAGATAAGACGTTGCGAACTTTTTAGTTCGTGCCCAGATAGGAATTATCGTAAAACTGTCGCTCTGAAGAGCAACGCTTAGGCCGATTGCGCCTCTCTATCGCTTGATCCGCGCTCTCGCTTGCGCGCTTGGCTCAGGCGGAACGTGACAATGAGTTGCGCTTTCTCGTGCGTGCAGCCGGCGTTCATCGATTTATAAGATATTTAAGACGTTATCGCGACAAAAAAAAAACTAATTGAGATCTATCTAGTAGCCTTTGACTGATGCGTCCACAACGGCAGATCTCTAATATTTATGTGGATTTTGTAGAAAATGTATTTAAGTACGAGATAATTAAAGAAGATAAATAAAACGAAAAGTGTTTTATTTCTTCTCATATGGTGATATTACAAGAACATTTCTCAGGTTCAAGTTTCCTCACGATGATTCCCTTCACTGGCAGCTCATACTGTTAACACTACACTACTACTAAGCACTACGCAGGCAGACTCCGAAAAAATCTCTAGTACTTACCTTTTATCATTGATGGGGAACTGAGACAAATCTCGCCGCGCTGGTTCGGCCCGAGCGGTTCTCTCGTTTGGATATCCACCACCTGTTAAAAACAAAAATTCTCTACTTACATAAACCATAAAACATTTTTTGAAGTTTAGGCGCGTTGATCGGTATTTTTGGGAGGAGATAAAGTTCTTGAAAAGTAAAGTTCGCGTCATGATATGCTGGTAAAGCGTGACCGAGCGTATTGTGTTTGCGTCACGCGCGTTGTATAGGGTCCTGTGTATATATAATATTCATATTTTGTTTTGAGATTGTGTAGCGTATCATACATTTGATTAATTAGTAAACTGTATAAAAATGTATATTATATAATTATATATGTATATTATATTGTTGCTCGTGGTACCAATAGATGTGGAGTCCAAATTAATGTTAATAATTTCTATATAAAATTTGGAAATTCAAACAATCTTCTTCTATACATATGTAAAGAAATAAGATTTCTTTCAGTTATTTGTTCATGGATAAATCAGTTCAGGTTTACTCTTAATAGATGTCACCACTGACATTACAAGTGGTATTGCGGTATAGTAGATTAAACAGAGGTGAATTTCAATATGGCGATAGCGTGATAAATAAAAGTAATAATTAAAAATAATTAAGTGGAAGAGGAATCGACAGGCTAAATAATAAACTTTAACCGTGTTATTACAAAAAAGTTAAATACGTATTAAATACTTGGTTTAAAAAAGTTTCCTAATAAATGCATGTCGTTTCTTTGTTTTTTCAGGTAGATTTGTGTATGTGGATTGTTTTTAATTGTTAAAGTGTAAAATTGTGCTAAATAAAAACTTGGTTTTTTTCAGAGCAACACCAGTTTATTGTTTTCTAAGATTCCTAACGAATTGTCTTATACATATAATAAGAATGTAAACAAAAAGAGTAAACCTAGCTTTAAACTCTCATATAAGCATTATCTATTGCAATTTCAAACTCAGTAATTAGAGTGACGTATAATGTATTTCACGCAGTTCTTTTGTAATCTCTGTTTATTGGTATTTGTTTTGTTTAATCCGAAATTTGTGGTTACAGTAGTTATATCTCTTTAGTATGACCATCCGTGACGTGTTACGTGACTCTGTGTTATTTATTTGTTCGTTTCAAATTTTGTATTGACATTAATATGACCGACTGAACGTCCGTTTATCATCATATAGGCTCCCATCGAAAATCAGCGCTGCAGTACTACTTACTGTATTGCAGATTTTTGCTGAATGGGTTCGCCAATTGTTGGACATCTGTTTTTCATTTTTTAAATGTATTTTTTTTCTGTCTAATTAGTTTGTGTAATTTAATTTAAGTGTATGGTTGTTCCAACAATAAAGTATTTCTTTCTTTCTAAATCTAACGTGTCTGTACGTTTTCGATTTTCGTGAAAAGTATTGTTGCAGGTGTCTAGAAATAAGTAATACATTTCAATATTTTTTAGAAATGTCTGTCTATCTATCTGTCTCTTTGTATGAACACGCATGACTGCTAAAGTAATGGGTTCACAATAAAACCACACCAAGAAAATCGTAAAGCATATCCTCGGGAGTAACTTAGTGTATGTTCCATTAAAATCGGTCCACTCATAAGTTATTGTCGTTTTAATGACGACGCGGCGTAAGTACGAGAGAAAAGTAGACAAGTAAATGGACTTAATACATTCAGGTGACTTTATTAATCACTGTTTTTTACATAAGCTTCCACGCAGACGAAGTCGCGGGCATAGCTAGTTCATAATATAATTCACAGTTATTTCATCGCTTTGACTTGTCACTTCTGTCGACAGTCGTTGTGACTGGCTCGACTTTTTTTTATCTTGATCCAAATATTCAAAAATAAAATATAAGATTACCTTGCAAATGTATCCAGGTCTAATGACTCCCGAGCTACCGGGCCGAAGTTTTTCTGGGGTTCCAACGTTGGCGCTCACGCAGCCGGCTTCCGATAGACCATACATCGATATAACGTCGATCATATTTGGAAGTCTTGGAAAAAAAAAGTGTGTGTGTACTTATGTACACGCGTTAGAAGTTATACTTCCTTGGCGTAACAAGATAAAAATCTTTTAAAAAATTGTAGCTTTCGCCTTATTCTACGTTTGTAGAAAAAACGACACTAACAATAGAAAAAGGTATTTTTTACATTGAAAGTTTTAATACAAAGAAATACAAACAACAAATACAAAGAAACAAAATGTTGACTATAGCTAACTCAGGGCGTCGGTTTTTCGTGACGGTGTGCGCGCGCATCGTAATAACTTCAGGGCGTCGCTTTTTAGTGACGGTGTGCGCGCGCATCGTAATAACTTCAGGGCGTCGCTTTTTAGTGACGGTGTGCGCGCGCATCGTAATAACTTCAGGGCGTCGCTTTTTAGTGACGGTGTGCGCGCGCATCGTAATAACTTCAGGGCGTCGCTTTTTAGTGACGGTGTGCACGCGCATCGTAATAACTTCAGGGCGTCGCTTTTTAGTGACGGTGTGCGCGCGCATCGTAATAACTTCAGGGCGTCGCTTTTTAGTGACGGTGTGCGCGCGCATCGGAATAACTTCAGGGCGTCGCTTTTTAGTGACGGTGTGCGCGCGCATCGTAATAACTTCAGGGCGTCGCTTTTTAGTGACGGTGTGCGCGCGCATCGTAATAACTTCAGGGCGTCGCTTTTTCGTGACGGTGTGCGCGCGCATCGTAATAACTTCAGGGCGTCGCTTTTTAGTGACGGTGTGCGCGCGCATCGTAATAACTTCAGGGCGTCGCTTTTTAGTGACGGTGTGCGCGCGCATCGTAATAACTTCAGGGCGTCGCTTTTTAGTGACGGTGTGCGCGCGCATCGTAATAACTTCAGGGCGTCGCTTTTTAGTGACGGTGTGCACGCGCATCGTAATAACTTCAGGGCGTCGCTTTTTAGTGACGGTGTGCGCGCGCATCGTAATAACTTCAGGGCGTCGCTTTTTAGTGACGGTGTGCGCGCGCATCGTAATAACTTCAGGGCGTCGCTTTTTAGTGACGGTGTGCGCGCGCATCGTAATAACTTCAGGGCGTCGCTTTTTAGTGACGGTGTGCGCGCGCATCGTAATAACTTCAGGGCGTCGCTTTTTCGTGACGGTGTGCGCGCGCATCGTAATAACTTCAGGGCGTCGCTTTTTAGTGACGGTGTGCGCGCGCATCGTAATAACTTCAGGGCGTCGCTTTTTAGTGACGGTGTGCGCGCGCATCGTAATAACTTCAGGGCGTCGCTTTTTAGTGACGGTGTGCGCGCGCATCGTAATAACTTCAGGGCGTCGCTTTTTAGTGACGGTGTGCACGCGCATCGTAATAACTTCAGGGCGTCGCTTTTTAGTGACGGTGTGCGCGCGCATCGTAATAACTTCAGGGCGTCGCTTTTTAGTGACGGTGTGCGCGCGCATCGTAATAACTTCAGGGCGTCGCTTTTTAGTGACGGTGTGCGCGCGCATCGTAATAACTTCAGGGCGTCGCTTTTTAGTGACGGTGTGCGCGCGCATCGTAATAACTTCAGGGCGTCGCTTTTTAGTGACGGTGTGCGCGCGCATCGTAATAACTTCAGGGCGTCGCTTTTTAGTGACGGTGTGCGCGCGCATCGTAATAACTTCAGGGCGTCGCTTTTTAGTGACGGTGTGCGCGCGCATCGTAATAACTTCAGGGCGTCGCTTTTTAGTGACGGTGTGCGCGCGCATCGTAATAACTTCAGGGCGTCGCTTTTTAGTGACGGTGTGCGCGCGCATCGTAATAACTTCAGGGCGTCGCTTTTTAGTGACGGTGTGCGCGCGCATCGTAATAACTTCAGGGCGTCGCTTTTTAGTGACGGTGTGCGCGCGCATCGTAATAACTTCAGGGCGTCGCTTTTTAGTGACGGTGTGCGCGCGCATCGTAATAACTTCAGGGCGTCGCTTTTTAGTGACGGTGTGCACGCGCATCGTAATAACTTCAGGGCGTCGCTTTTTAGTGACGGTGTGCGCGCGCATCGTAATAACTCCAGGGTGTCGGTTTTTCGTGACGGTGTGCGCGCGCATCGTAATAACTTCAGGGTGTCGGTTTTTCGTGATGGTGTGCGCGCGCATCGTAATATCTCCAGGGTATCGGTTTTTCGTGACGATGTGCGCGCGCATCGTAAAAATTTACTCTCTTCATTTTCCCCTAACGCGTCAAAAAAAGTATATAACTTCAAAAAAACATTCCGTGTTACTGTACACTCAGAAGAAGTGAAACTTCTTTGGCTTATATGTATTAATTTATATATATATATATATATATATATATATATATATATATATATATATATATATATACTAGCTGTGTTCGCGACTCCATCCGCGTGGAATCTAATATAAAAAAACAGTGACTAATAAAATCATCTGAATGTATTAAGTCCATTTAATTATCTACTTTTCCCTCGTACTTAAGTCGCGTCGTCATTAAAATTACAATAACTTTTGATAGAGTGAACCGATTTGAATGAAACCAAGACTAAATGGTACTCGACGATATGCTTTATGATTTTCTTGGTGAGATTTTATCGTGAACGCTATGTTTTAGCAGTGACGCGTGTTCATACAAACAGACAGATTGACATTTTTAAAATTGATTGAAATGTATTTTATTACTTTATCGTAGACACCTTTTTTGTTTTTTTTTTTCTCCATGGGGATATCCCTAACGTATATTCATTCCATCGAGCAGCAGAGGACGGATATGCCTGAGCCGCACGGACTAAAAACATGCCATTTTTTTTTAAATAAAAATCTAAAAGTGAGACTTGTTACATTTACATGAAAATAATTTTTTTATGTATAAAACCGAAAGTAGAATTTTCAAAAACGAATTCTATTAACTTGGCCGTACGTTTTTTAATTCGGTTTCATATCAAAACGTAGTTTAAAACACACTTGTTAGAACTTTCCAGGGTGTTTTTGTGCCAAGTTGAATCCATACTCCGTTGTATTATTTCCAATCCACTTCGCTTGTGCAATCACCAATCGAACTATATCACGTAAAACACCACCGATATTACAAAATATAGAGCCAAATGAGACCAGATCTTCTATACAGATAATAAGAATGTAGATCTAACGTGTCTAAATTGTTGCAGGTGTCTAAGAATAAATAATAGAATACATTTCCATCATTTGTAGAATGTCTGTCTATCTATCTGTCTGTCTCTCTGACTCGAACCACAGAATTAAATTATAAAGCATATCCTCAACAGTAACTTGGTTTTCGTTTCATTAATATCGGTCCACTCTATCAAAAGTTATTGTAGGTAATTTAAACGACGTCTCGAGTTAAGTACGACGGAAGAGTAGTAATAGTTTGGTTGAACGCGCTAATCTCAAGAACTATTGGTCCGATTTAAAAAAAAAAATCAGTTTTAGATAGCTCATTTATCGAGGAAGGCTATAGGCTATCATCACGCTAAGACCAATAGGAGCGGAGCACCGGGGGAGAATGTTTAAAATCGCGCTTCTTTTTTCCTTTTCAGAGCTTCTGCTGCGTGTTAGCGTTAGCCCAAAATAACTATATCACGCGGACGAATTCGCGGGCAGTAACTATCATAAATAAATTAACTTGGGCTTAGTAATTATGGTCAAAGGCAGGGAATTTACAAGAATCGACGATTTTTACTTACTTGTCTCTAATTAATTTAATCTGATCACCCATCAACGACGTACTGGCGCTCATAATGAACTCAACTGAGGATGTGTCATATTTCCTGAACACTTCACTTTTGATCATATCCATAATAGTCGACGGTGTTAACTGTAGCATTTGAATCTGAGGGGGATATGAACACAATTTCAAATATTCTGGGACTGTTTTCTCATTAGCATTACGTATCATAAAGGAAGGTCCTCTGCCGCGTCTGTTTGTCTCGCTGTTCGCGATTAACTCAACAACTGCTGAGCGGATTTTCAACTGGTTTTCACAAGTAGATAAAGTGATTCGTTAGGGAGGTTTAGGTATATAGTTCGTCTAGTTCATTTTATTATCAGGGCGGTACAACGTCCGCCGGGCCCGCTAGTTATACCCGGCGAAAGGTTAGACACTCACAGTATTCTTGGTTCTGACACTTCATGGTCTCATTTAACATATAAAATGATAATATCAAAACAAATACTAATAGACAATAAAGAGAACCTTGGGTAAAGTTTGTTCTAATAATGTCATAAGTATGGATAATATTTAAAAAAAATACCTAGGTTGAACGACCGGTGACAAAACCTGCGCGTTGAGACCCGGAGTTAAAAACTATCGATAATAAAACGGACAATAAACCTTTTGGTTGGCTTCACTTTCACTTCACCCGACGGTCATTGACACTGTGCTTAACATAGACGCGTAGAGTATTGAGTGTTATTTTTGTATATTTCTAGATAATTAAATCAAATATTGAACGCCTATTTTTTTAATTGATTTAGAGCGAGAATCGAGTGCAGAGCGTCCTCCATAAACATTGCTACTGTCTAAACATTCACCTGGTATATAATAATCATAAACATATTGTGGTACAACTCTATAATCACAAGGAGGGTTGAGGTCAGGCAGTCGGTCGATCGTAAAAATTAAGCCAAATCATACTTAGTCGGGATAAGGCTAAGATGATTATATTAGATACTAGCGGGCCCGGCTGACGTTGTCCCGCCCTGATTACCCCCCCGCAACCCCCCTTGTGGGTGGAATTTCGTAAAATCCGTTCTTAGCTGACCTCTACTCGGCGAAAGGAATATTCCTACCATATTTCAAGTCGCTACGCCTTATGGTTCCAGAGATATCGTGATGAGTCAATATATAGGTGGGAATCTCTTATATATATATAGATTAGGTGGAGTTCAAAGTTGAACTCTTTTACCTTTAATTCTTGTATAGCTGTAAGCCAGTCTATAGGCTGGTTCCGTTGACTAAATATAACAGTCGCGCCACCTCGCATATAGCACAGCGACATCTGCATTCCATAGTTGTAATACCATTCGCGTGTGTTCAAAATTCTTTTACCGATATATCTGAAAAAGTAGTGATAAAAGTGAAAGACCAGTTTTACATTCTTATTATCTTTAATATATATATTTCTTGTGTGCGTGTGTATGTGACTGAACTCCTCCTAAACGACTGGACCGATTTTGATGAAATTTTGTGTGCGTGTTCGAGTGGATCCGAGAATGGTTTAGATTCACAATTGGACCCGGTAGGTGGCGCTGCGGTCGACTTTTAGGATTTTTTTGTTTTCAAGGCAGGACAACGTCCGCCCGGTCCGCTAGTACTATATATAATTGCGACTGTACTGCAACTAGCACTGACACTGACAGACGTGTCAACGTGGCTGCCATAGGAAGAAGTAGTACGTGGGTGAACCTGCTCCTCTTTCACCTCATCTGCGTCCCTCTGATACCTAAATGTGTCCTGCGCGTCTACTTTAGAGCGGTCAAAAAGATTGACGCGGACTATAGTTGATTAAAAGTGCAGATGAAGTCGCGTGTATTACCTAGTATTAAATACAAACAAAATAATTATACTTACTCCCCACCAACGAACACTCTAGAATTTGACAGAAAATTAAGATGCGTCAACGGTACACCTTTGGGCAGACCAGTAGTCCCGGACGAGAACATTATAAAGGCTCTATCATCCCAACCGTTGACCGGTATTGGCAGAAAGTCTTCCACATTCGTAACCTCCGTTACGAAATCTGAGAATAGTATAGCTCCTGGTCTAGATTCTTGTCCGTACAGTATATAGGTGGTTATAACACCGGCCGAATCTAGAGTTTCTTTGTGTTTTTCATAGGCGTCTAAGGAGCAGAACACTATTTTTGGCTTAACTATATTAACTCGATATAGGAGTTGAGCTGTGGATAAAGGAAATCATTATCTGTAGATTTAATAAGGATGTAAATTGAACGTCTAAAGGCTTATAGGATTTTTGTGAATAAAAAAAATTAGTACGTGTAACCGTCACACGCTATTGAAGTAAAACTTCTTTGGCGTTATAAGAGATGGCGATTAAGTTAAAAATAAATACATCATCATTTAAAAACGCATTTATTGATGATGTAACACTAGTAATATATACATTTATTATAGTCGAGCACTATACATATTAAAATAATAACTTAATTACTATCATACTTCAAATATGATGATTGGTTTACGATAACTGAAATGATTTTACCCATAGACACTTGCAATTTTTGAAGGAAAACTTCTTTAGGCGCGACTAGGAGGTAACTGGACGACAATGCAACGGAAGTCCGTTACGGCAATATGGCGTCACGTTTCTGTACCATCCGGTTTTTAAATATTTTCGATTTTCTCAATAAATAGTTAATAAACAAATTAATCAAAAAATATTAATTGAATAATAAAAAAATATATTAAATTGAATAATAATAAAAATCATACAATAGAATTAATTATGTATATATGGACGCGCGACCGTGCTGCCATCTGGTTTCAATGTAAGTAAGTAACAAATTACATCAAAGCTTCATTATCTGTAGTGCCATCTATCAGCTAATTCGGAACTTAAATAACACAGGAAATATTAGTAGCGACGCTTTGTTATGAAGTAACTAAAATGTAGAAAAGTAAAAACAGATTACTATGATAAGTAACGAATTAAATTAATTATGATTAAATAGAAGTTTTGGTTATGTATAATTATTACCTAACCGGATGGTACAGAAACGTGCCGCCATATTTCCGTAACGGACTTCCGTTGCATTGTCGTCCAGTTAGTTACCTCCCAGTCGCGCCTAAAGATGTTTTACTTTAAAAAAATGCGTAGAATATAAAGTAGGAACAGTCTAGGACAGGAGTGGAGGCAAGTGGGGGTAGTTTCTAAATTATCGCAAATGACGCTGCAAGAAGTCGTAGTAGCCCTGTGATTTGACCGGTGGAATATTATTCCTATTTTCGCAGGTTTGAACCCTTGTATGTACCAACGAATTTTTCGGAATTCACGTACATTTACCAATCTAAGTTAGTAACAGTATCGGCTGACGGTGAAGGAAAACATCGTGAGGAAACCTAAACCTGAGAAACTGTGGACTTCTCAGAGTTTGAAATCTCCAATATAGCGTGGGCCGGCGTGGTGATTATGCCCATAAAATACCAACATAATTTAAATATTCGAAACAACAACAAATTGGTCATTCCATGCTTCAAGGTCACTAAGTCCTAAAACAGTTTTAGGTAATAGTGTTAGATTTTATAACAATGTCCCAAAACACATTACCGATTTGCCGGATAGCAAGTTTAAGAGCCGTGTCAAGCGGGTTTTAATATCTAAATAATTGTGACGTCTGGAAATTATGTCTCTCTCTGTGCATCCACTAATAACGAATGTAAATATTTATGTTTTGTAAAAATATATAACATGAAGAGATAACCCAGATCGAGTTTCTTGCCGGTTCTTCTCGATGAGTGGGTTGTTTGTCCGAACCGGTGGTAGTTTTGAAGTTCGTAAGAGCCTTTTCAGAGCCTAAATTGAATAAAGGATATTTTGCTTTGATTTGATTTTGATACCTTCTTTCGGGAAGAGGCCCATGGCCCTGCAGTGGGGCTCTTATAGGCCGATGATGATGTTTCAAGAGTACTGCGGTGAACGTTTACAATAAAAGAAATACTCACCTCCCCCATACGATAAATCGAATGGCGAATAAGTCGCACCAGCGCAGACAATTCCCAGCAACGTGGGCATAACCTCCAACTTCTTTTCGCTGCATACACTTATCACATCTCCCTTTATAACTCCCATACGTGTGAGCGAAAGTGCTACACTAGCGGTTCGCCGCGCGAGTTCAAGATATGTGACCTTCTCGTTTGTGTCCGAATTAATCTGTAATTAAATTTCAAATGCTCATTAGAAAATAAAAGATACCTTCCTATTAATAAAAATGGTGGCTTTAAAAACAATAATACAAACAAATTAGTCTTGCGATTGAACAAGAAAAATAAAATGGTATAGTCACAGGACCCCCGTCAGAAACGAAGTCGCTTATACATTTTCATCAATTTCAAATGTCACTCGATGTAGAAGCTTTGGATTGTTCCATACATTGTAAACTCTATACAGGGTAATTGGTAACACGATACCCGTTAGGAAACGATAGGACCGTTTTTAATGAAACAACGACTAAGTTATACTCGAAGATGTGCTTTATGATTTTCTTGGTGTGGTTTTCTTGCGAACTCAGCAATTTAGCAGTCATGCGTGTTCATACAAACAGACAGACAGACTATTTGTGATAATTTTGACCCCCATATGCACTATGCAACAGTGGACCATTTTTGAGTTATAATGTTTTTTTTCAAAATAAGTTAAAAATATAAAACGTCAGCAATATATTTAAAAAAAACAATTCAAGTCTCATTTTTTCTTCTGATTTATAAAAAAAAATTCGTAAGCATTTTATTTACATTGGGTATATTGTTTTTAATTAATTTTATGGAATTTTAAATAACGACCTTATCTTCAGTTCGAATACGAATTTCGGCCGGCTTCCATTGTGATTTTTTTTACAGTTTCATTCAAATAAGTTCCTAGTTGTTATGCATTGTTACAGAGCGATAAACTCAAACACTATTCAACGGATTTTCATGCGGTTTTCACCAGTAGATAAAGTGATTCATGGGGAAGATTCAGGTATTATTTATTTTTTTATTCTGGAAAAGGGGCTATGCAGACCTTGGTCCTGTATCACTGCGACCAGTATTGATTTATTGTGATCGCTCCATATTACTAAAGCTTTCCGCCTAGTCCTATAGTATTTAAGAACTGCAGGACTTTTTTGGTTGAGAGCATCTGTACCTCATCCGGAGGCAATACATGCTTTCCCAGAATCCGGTTTCGTGTAGGCTTCAGTGGATCACACTAACACAAGAGGTGTTTGGGGGTCTCATCCGCACTATCACAAAATCTACACTCTCTTGTGCTCTGGACACCGATGTTGTACAAGTGCTCTTTAAGACAACAGTGTCCAGTGAGTGCTCTCACTAAAATCCATAATTGATTCCAACCGAATGACAGGGCCTTGCCAGCATATCGCTGGTTAAGAACTCGAACTTAGAACTCGTTCTAAGATAATAAGATAATTCTAAGATTCAGGTATATAATTTGTCAAAGTTGTTTTATTACGAGGCTGGTACAACGTCCGCCGGGCCCCCTAGTTATACATAAATGCCAACTTTCATGGAGATCGGTTGAGTAGTTTCGGAGTTCATCGTGGACAAACATCAGGACACTGGGTTTTTATATATAAAGATTACTCGTAGTACGAAGAAATAATAAAAAACTCTTGTCTTTTTTTTCGGCGGGATCTTAGACTGTCATGTAGTGGATTTTATGTTTTAATCATATTCTTGCGTTATTTGACTGTATATCTTTTTTCTATTCTCTACATTCTTTTTATATATCCATATCATTACATAGTATAAAACAAAGTCCCCTACCGCGTCTGTCTGTCTGTCTGTTCGCGATAAACTCAGAAACTACTGAACGGATTTTCAAACGGTTTTCACCAGTGGATTAAGTGATTCACGAGGAACGTTTTGGTATATAATTTGTCCAGGATTTTTTTTATAATCAGGGCGAGACAACGTCTGCCGGGCCCGCTATTATCCATATATATAATAAGAATGTATATCGAACGTGTATGTACTTTTTAGATATTTGTAAAAAAAAAATGTTGCAGTCGTCTTAAATTAAGTAATAAAATACATTTCAATCATTTTAGAAATGTCTGTCTGTCTGTCTGTCTGTCTCTTTGTTTCACGATAAAACCTCACCAATAAAATCAGAAAGCATATCCTTGAGTAACATTTAGTCCTCGTTTCATTAAAATCGGTTGAACCTATTAAAAGTTACTGTAATTTTAATGACGACGCGACTTAAGTACGAGAGAAAAGTAGATAAGTAAATGGACTTAATACATTCAGATGATTTTATTAGTCCCTGTTTCTTTACATTAGGTTCCACGCGGACGGAGTCGCGGTCACAACTAGTTTTGTAATATGATAGTATGCTACGTAATATAGCTCGGTTATTGTGCACCAGTGAAATGGATGGGAAATTGGATTTTTATATATTTAGATAGATTGTACTCACCAAAGCTGTGACATCTCTGTACTGAAGCATTCGATCGATCATTTCTTTACCTATGTGCATATGCGCTGGTACCTCGATCGTCTCGTCGCCATACGTGTAGAATTTATTCCGAAGCATTTTTCAGAAGCTCTGTAAACAATAAACACATCTAAGCTTTATCTAAAACTAGCTATCCACCCCGGCTTCGTACGGCTGTATCAGCCAAGAAAATGAGACCAAATCCGGTTACACTATCTATACTAATATATAAAGCTGAAGAATTTGTTTCTTTGGTTGAACGCGCTACTCTCAGGAACTACCAGTCCGATTTGAGAATATCTTTCGGTTTTAAATAGCTCATTTATCCAGGAAGGCTTTAGGCTATATATCATCACGCTAAGACCAATAGGAGCGGAGCACCAATGAAGAATGTTTCAAAATCGGGCACTTTTCTCCTTTTGAGAGATTTCGTTAGCGTTAGTGTTATATACGTTGCCATGGTAACGTGGTAAGTTTCTATCGCAAACATTTTCAAAGGTTATTTTGTTTTCCTATGCAAAATTTGTAATCTATTACGTATCATAAAAATAAAGTTTGTGTATGTACAATTAAAATAACAACTTTTTGATGAACGGGTATGGCTACAAATGACCAAAAAAATTTTTTGTTATATTTTGTCTATATTTTTATATTATTATATTTTGTCTGTTTATTTGTTTGTTTATGTGTGATTATTTATTATTCATAATGAAATGCTATAAATCACAGAACACAAATATATCAGAATTCCACGATTTGTTATTTAACCATGAATGACTAGAAGAAAAATGCGTCTCCCTGCACGACCGAAGAAAGACTGGAGTTAAAACAAAGACGTATTTACAAGTAGTACAGTGACGCTGTTAAGACCTTGCTAGGTCAATAGCGTAGAAAAAAAAACGTATTAACACTGTCGGTACAAGTCATGCCCAGTTTCTTTTCGACCAACCGGTACCGGCGCGAGATCGAATCGGAACTCGAACGATACGATAGTGATAATACTCTGATTCTTTCTTGTTTAAGAAAATTTTACCGGACCGGGAACGGACCGAGACTGGAGAGAGATCGAACCACGAACGGCATAGTAGTATAAATCGAGCCATATATTTTTACTAACTTCAGCCCGCGACTTCGTCCGCGTGGAATAGTTACTTTGGGATAACGCTAACACGCAACGGAAGCTCTCAAAAGGAAAAAGAAACCCTATTTTGAAGCATTCTTCACTGCTCCGCTCCTATTGGTCTTAGCGTGATGATATATAGCCTATAGCCTCCCTCGATAAATGAGTTATCTAACATTGAAAGAATTTTTTAAATCGGACTGGTAGTTCCTGAGATTAGCGCGTACAACCAAACAAACACCTCCAACTTTATAATATTAGTGTAGGGACGCACACTTGCATATCTATAGAGTATACCTTCGATCAACAATAACTAGATTTTATCTAGTTATTTCTAGACCCTTCTTCTAGACCCTTTAGAGAATCTAGACCCTTTAGGGTCGGCGCGAAAAATACGTCTCGGTAAATAAGAGCTCACTTGAAATATGAGTTTTATTTTGTTTAGTTTGTTTGAAACACAGCCAATGTAAGCACGTTTCACAATGCCGCAGTGTATTCAAAAGATGCAAAAATAATACCCGAAAAAGCAATTTAACGGCCGGAGTATCTTACTCTCGCTAAATACATGTTGAATAAGTTATATTTTAAGCTTCAAACTAACAAATAATATTAAATTTTGAAAAAATTACCGATTTTAAACCTGTGGTACAAATGTTTGGCCTAGGCTCTCCAACCACGCACAAACACGCACAATAACAGGAAAACGTACTTTATTCATTACGTGTTAAGGTTGAATTCACACTAAATGTTGTTTATGTTGTCTTTTCATTTGTGAGGGGAGTAATTTATTCCTTTGCTCGTTTAATCGTAAGTATTAGATAATATTTTGAACATTTGTGACTTTATTCCAAGGTGTCATGGTTGTTATTAGGTTGAACTTAAAACTGTTTTAAATCTTTTTTTCTCCCTTAATAAACAAATAGCTACACATAAGTATATATTTACGCGGACAGCTTTTAGCTTCAATTTTGTACGTGGCCCTTTATCTAGTTATTGTTGATCGAAGGAGTATACGCTATGTATATATACATAGAATTATGAAACCCCTTCCATTTACAATAGAAGTCGCATAAGCGTCGTGCCTGCCTTACCACTCATACATGAATGTTTCATGTATGTCCTTCCCGACTCCCGTAAGCACGATCAGTCTGTTCGCGTAGCTCTGACAGTGAATGTCTCCGCTAAAATATTATTATACGCAGTAAATATGTCTAATTGTGCAGTGAATAATTGTAAAAATCATTACAGAAAGAAAAACCTAAAATCTAGTGGTATTTCTTTTCATGTGTAAGTATTGATTGAATTAAGTTTCTTTGTGAAATAAAATATTAAACTAAACCAAACTGTCATGGCAGCGCGCCATATGTCTAAGACGCTGTAGTGTTGTGCCTATTCGGAATGTATCGAGTATCTATAAATTGATTTTTTATTTTATAAGCAATATTAATTCTATTATTAACCGATACTTTTGATAACTGTTGTGATATTTTTTATTTATCATTTAAATTATATAATGTTTATTTATTTATATATTTTCATGATTATTAAATTAACACATATTAATTCTATATACCTTATATACTTATATACTTAAATAATTTAATAAGTTCTTTGCAGTGAAACACTGCTATCCAAAGATACCATTCCACGCGGACGAAGTCGCGGGTACAGCTAGTAATAATATATTTAAACATCACACTCTATTACATTTTTAAAAGTAGTAAAGATAAAGTAAATTCGAAGAGTCGAGTTTATAATAATCTTATTTTATTTAAGGGTTACAAAATTTTGTATTATAATATTTAATTAAATATATTTTTATTATATTTTAGTGATTAAGATGCTATTGTTACAATAAATAAATTGAATACATTTTTATCGAACTTTTTTTTATCATAATTAACATATCGATACAGTGTCCGTACAAGTTTGTAATGCACGTCACTATAGAAACAATGGTCGTTACCCCACGTCCCTCCTCACACCCGCGAAAACGGATCGCACGGTTCCCATACTAAAAACCGATTGTGCACTCTCTATTAACTACGCGCAGGCTTGTTACTCTATGGTTCCCATACTAAAAACCGATTGTGCACTCTCTATTAACTACGCGCAGGTTTGTTACTCTATGGATATATAGGAGTCAAAATTCACTCAAGTTTTCCCGTTGCACTATAATATTCTATAGCAGTCCGGTTGTAGGCGTATATGTAAGCATGCGAATATGTATATAATAAATCCGTTTTTATGGCTAATTAATTATAGTGACAAATAGCAATGTAATGTGTAATGGGAACAATACAGACACTTAATTCTTATGACATAATGACTGTTATTGATTCATCCAACTGGACTCACACATAAGCTCTATGCAATACATAAAATACCTAAAATTAGTATAGATATGGAGATTTTATAACCCAAACTCTTCAACTTTCAACTTTTACCATAAAACCCGTACAATATCACCGCATCTTACCTGATTATAATTACGTTGAAGTACAGCGAAGGAACTCGACAGTTTACGATCGAATTATCATTCCGTATGAACAGAATCTAACACGATCAAACGATATCCGAACCGTGTTAGATAAATATTTATTGCCAAAAAACGTAACGTGCTAATAAAAATGTAATCGGCTTCCGTGCAAGTAATAAACTAGCGTTATTTTATCTCGCATGTAGTTAAATACTGTACGATCAGACGTATTCTCTTATCATTTTCCTGAGTGAAGATATAATTGTGTCTCCAAGTGTATTTATACTATGTAACAATGTACAGTAAGTAACGCACTAAACACAATAAATTGTTGACTAGCAGACCCGTGCCCTCCTCGTTGGGCGGCAAATATTTATAAAAAACTACTTTTCATGACTTAAATATAAAAGTTAGACATATGCTGTCGTTGACTTTTTTGTAGGCGTTATCAAGCTCTATGACTTTTCTCTGGAACTCAATCATATATCTCTAATAGTTAAGGCAGCGTTCGTAAGAATCGTTTTTGTTCGACCGTTTTTTCTCCGACTTACTTTGCGAATCCGACTTCAACAAAAAAGTCTTTTCAGTTTTCGGTTTAATATATAGCCTATGACACTCAGAAATAACATAGCTTTCTATTGGTAAAATAATTTTCAGAATCGGTTTAGTAGATCCAGATATTACCCCCTACAACGTCACAAACTCACAAACTTTACCCCTTTATAATATTAGTATAGACTAACTGATACCCTCGGCTTCGTCTATGTAGCTTTATTAACATATAGCGGAGCCGGTCACGCGTTACTGTAGCTAAGTTATTGTATACTTAATTAAAATTATGATAAAGTATTTGGTATTATGGGATTAACAGAACACGTGCACCATAAAATAAACCGGAGTTGAAAAGAGAATTCAAAATTAACACGTGGCGCCATCTATGAGATATCTATAACAGTCAGTCCTACAGGTTTCTGTCAACAAACTAATTTAAAGCGCCATCTGTTCGAGACCGATGAAACTTACAATTAATAACAATAATCAACATTGACAATCATTTAATTTGTAATAAAAAAATATTGAGGGCATTAATCGGAATATAAATAATCGTATCTCTCAAGTTGGACCAAAATTTTACATAAATGTCAACGTCTCATGAAGATCAATTAAGTAATTTCCGAATTAATCGTGGACAAACATAATGACACTGGATTTTTATATATTTAGATGAGATATATTTTATACACGGAGAAAAAAATATAAACAACAGAATTCAACCAAACTACATGCGACAAAATAAAAACTCTATCTATCTATAGATATAATAACAATGTAAACCTAAAATGGCTGTATTTTTTAGATTTTTATGAAAAAAAATATTGCAGGTGGCTAGGAATAAGTAATAAAAGACATTTCAATCGTTTTTATAAATGTCTGTCTGTTTGAACACGCGTCACGGCGAAAGTACTTCGTTCACGATAAAACTGCACAAAGACAATCATAAAAATATCCTCGACTAACATTTAGTTTTGGTTTCATTAAAGTCGTAGTCCGGTGAAGCTGTTAAGACCTTGCTAGGTCAATAGTGTAGTCAGTTCGAAAAAAAAAAGTTTCATTAAAGTCGTTTCGGTCTATCAAAAGTTATTGTAGTTTTAATGACGACGCGACTTAAGTACGAGAGAAAAGTAGATAAGTAAATGGACTTAATATACGCAGATGACTTTATTAGTCTCTATTTTTACATAAGGTTTCAAGCGGACGGAGTCGCGGGCACAGCTATCTGTATAAATATAATGGTAGAGGTCTGTCGTTATGCGCGAATCACTCACAAACCACTTGATAGATTTCGATCAAATTTTTAGTTCGTACAATCTAACCTTACCTAAAAAAAATATTGCAATATCATCTAGGTATTTTAAGTTTAAGATTTAAAACAATAAACAACAGAGACGAAGTAGCGAGTATCAGTTAGTTATAAATACGGATGTGAGTTAGTTTGTTTGTTACTTTCACTCCTGAACTACTCAACCCATCACTATTAAATTTTGCATACAAATAAAAGGCGTAGGGTACTCATCTCTTACCCAGAAAAGAGTATAATCCCCTAAGGATAGGAAAATATTTACTACATAAAAAGACAAGCGAAGCCGCGGATAGGAAACAAGTATAGAAATATAGGTTAGTTAGATAAACCATATCGCGGTCACGACATATAACGTTATAATAAAGAAAAACTTGTTAACATTGTATATGATTGCAATAGTAGCTATATAAATAAATGATAAGCAACCAGAGGTGTAGCTACCGCCGCGCCGCGCCTTAACAATGAACGTATTACACATATCACTTCCACACACGTGCACGCACACATGCTTAACACGTGAAAGTGGAAGGGTTTTATTTTTTCCCCTTGTCGGACTGAAATAGTTTATAAAAATTAATACGTATGCTTAGTATACATATATATTACATTATATATATATATATATATATATATATATATATATATATTGCACATATTGCGTGGTATCCTCCGCAGCGCCGCATTTATGGCATTCGGCAGTTGGCTCCCTGCGAGCGATCTGTGCAGCCGAAACAACCATGTCCGGTGCCGGACAGGGAGCCCCATCGTCTCTCTATCCACTCCAGCAGGCGGACGGCGTCAATAATGTAACGCCCGAAGCGCTCGTCCGCTAGGTCCTGCCTCCATCGTCTCAACGCCACCTCCCGGCCCTCCCTTCTCTTGGCCTCAATTTCCCTGGGAGCTGGAGGCTCCCCAATTCTCTTCTTCTCCCAGGGCAGGGAGCCGGCGAGCGCAAAGGCCGCCGTAGAAGCCACAGTGCGGTATCCTCTTATTGCCCTCAGTGCCACTATGCGCTGCGCAGCGCGTAACGCACGCACGACCCCCATGTATAGTCGGCGGCACCTAGCACTCGACCCCCCTATATTGGGGAGCAGCCGGTCGAGTGCCGCCGCCGCTTCCACAATTCGCAGTCTGAGCCCTTCAAAATGAGACTCAAACCGACAGCGCCCGCTCAGGTTGAGGCCCAGATATTTTATCTGTGTCCCCACCCTGATTCGGGCACCCTCCACCATTATGTGAGCCCCAGGTGGTGGCCCTCGCCGAGGCCCATAAAATAGTAGGCCAGGCGCTCCACCTCCTGCTAACTTACTCCCCGGGCTACGACTAGGGTGTCACCCGCGTTACAAATTATGCGCGCTCCGAACGGGAGCACGCCGCGGATTAGGCAACAGCCCGAGCCGAGATGTGCCGTGCACCCTTGAGCTAGTTGTCAAAATAAAATCGGCTGAGTGCCTTAAGTACTCGCCTTAGTAGTCTGGTAAAGTTGTTAAGGCCATGCTAGGCCAATAGCGTAGTCAGTTCGAGAAATTAAAAAGAAAACTTCGGATGCGATATCCTCGGCAGATTATTTACGGGTGGAGCACGCCACAATAGTACAATTGTATGTGGAAAAACATAGAACTGCGGATTTCTCAGAGTTTGTAATGCCAATACGTCGTGGGCTGGTGTGGTGATTATGCCCATTCTTTTGGAAAGAGCCCTATGGCCCTATAGTGGGTCTCGTACAACTTGATGACGATGGCAATGTCTTTTGGGGAATTTTAGTCTCTGTTACTAAACACAATAGGCACCTATCAGTCATAAACTAACCTTCGAAACTGCTAGCATGTACTGCATAACGAAAGCGATGGCTGATGACGAAGAAGTTTGTTTCAAACGTGCAATGGCAAAATGTGCGAAAAAATGTTATATTACAAACTCCTTATACGGAAAAAAAAACTGGATCCCTAAACTTTTGTTCCAAAGAGTTTTAGTAACATATACAGTGTATTTAGTTTGAATCAAATGGCAGTGGAAAGGATTACTTTTCTGCTATAATTGCCCATATTAATATTGTTCACTAATTTAGGCTCGCTGCTTCGCTCGTATTCATGGAAATGGAATGAAGTTATACCCAATTCACATGTAAGTTGTTATTAAACGTTATTAATTAAGTTCCATCAGTCTCGAACAGATGGCGTTTTAAATTAGTTTGTTGACAGATAAATGTAGGTTTCGAGTTTTTGGCGGGATCTTGGTCTGTCATGTAGTGGATTTTATTTTTTATTCATAATCTTGTGTTATTTGACTCTATGTTGTGTAAAATTGGTGGTGTTTTATGTGATATAGTTTATTTATTGTGCATAAGTGAAGTGAATGGAAAATAATGCCACGGACCATGAATTCTGAGATGCCACAAAAATTCCATGGAAGGTTCTAACAAGATGGTGGCCATCTTGTTAGTTCATTGAAATTATATCAAGAAACTTGTAATATCGATACTCACTTGACAATGGCAGTAATAGTCTACTAGAGGACTGGTTGCCAAAATGGAATAGAAAAAGAACTTGAAATACTATTAACTACTCGACAATGGCATTTATTGAAATTATATCAAGAAACTTGTAATATCGATACTCACTTGACAATGGCAGTAATAATCTACTAGAAGACTGGTTGCCAAAATGGAATAGAAGAAGAACTTGTAATACTATTAACTACTCGATAATGGCATTTATTGAAATTATATCAAGAAACTTGTAATATCGATACTCACTTGACAATGGCAGTAATAATCTACTAGAAGACTGGTTGCCAAAATGGAATAGAAGAAGAACTTGTAATACTATTAACTACTCGACAATGGCATTTATTGAAATTATATCAAGAAACTTGTAATATCGATATTGACTTGACAATGGCAGTAATAATCTACTAGAAGACTGGTTGCCAAAATTGAATAGAAGAAGAACTTGTAATACTATTAACTACTCCACAATGGCATTAATAATCTAAAAGATTGGTTGCCAAAAATAAAGTTTAAAAAAAAACTGTAGGACCGACTGTTATAGATATCTCATAGATGGCGTCACGTTTTAATTTTCAATTTTGTTTTCAATTACTGAACACAGCAACGCGTGGCCGGGTCAGCTAGTAAAGTATAAAAAAGCTATATATCTAACGCTAAGTAGTTAGATACATCCACGGTATGAAATTTCGATATGGGGCCCTTATAAATCTAGCTACGGCCCTGTAAACAACAATGTATGTTTTATTTACGTAAATAATAATCACTTTAATACTTCATAGATAAGATTACAAACGTCTCAAGCAAATACGTATACAAAGTCATAGACGGTTGTCGGGTAAGATTGTATACAGACGATATAACTGTAAAAGAGATTATGGACAATTGTATTGCGGCAAGGACGTCTTTCCGATATATGTAGGCATATGTTTGATATGATAATGCTCTCTATTTATTAAGCTCTATCAATGCCCTCGTTATCTAACGTTTAGCGGGACGTGATATAGTGGAATAGTTACTCAAACTATTTTGAAACATTCTTCATTAGTGCTTCGGTAGTATTGGTCTTGGCGTAATAATATATAGCGTATAGCCTTCCTCGATAAATGAACTATCTAACACGGAAAGAACTTTTCAAATCGGACCAGTAGTACCTTTTTTTTTTTTAACGTGGAGAAATCCCTTATGGATACACCACCCTCTCGGGGGAGAGGGTGGGTTATGTCCGACTCGCACGGACTAAAACCCCACGGTGTACGCCTGCCGCTATAGTTGGGGCGGCACGAGATCTCTATAGACTTCATCGTGCCGCCCTAGCGGTTGGCCCAGCAGCGAAAGCGCCGCCGCCTGGCTCCGTCTTGTTAGGAGACAGCCGGGTACACACCGGCCGTCTTCTCCGTTCTCCGGACCTGTGCAATGGGAAGATGGGCCCCCGACCCATCCTCCCTGGTCCAGCTACGGGCTACGGTGGGAGGAGGCGATCAAACTGCCGCCTCCTCCTGCCTGTCCTCCGTTGGCGGAGAGGGTCACTTTGAGGATCCTGCTCACGGACCTTCTCCGCCGCCTCTTTCTGGGAGACGACTTCCTCGCAGAAGGAGGCCATTGCGTTCCACACATCCTCACTGCCGAGCATGGCCGCAACCACGCTCGGCAGTGACAGATCTTGCCCTACCGCCGCAGCCAGAGTGCGACGTTGCTCCTCCCACGCAGCACACTCAGACAGAGTGTGCTGCGTGGTGTCCGGGTCAACGCCCACTGATGGCATACGGCGGTCGGCTCCCTGCGTGCTATCCGGTGCAGGTACCAACCGAAGCAACCATGTCCGGTCAGGACCTGTACCAGACGGAACGTCAGGGAGCCCCATCCTCTATTAAACCAATCCGGCAGGACCGGGCGGACGGCGTCGATCGTGTATCGACCGTACCGCGCGTCCGCCAGGTCCCGCCTCCACCTTTCGACCACTTCGTCCCTCTTCTCTCTTCTCCTTTCCTCTATTTCTCTGGGAGCTAGAGGCTCCCCCATCCGTTTCTTAACCGCCGTATATTAATATACGGCGGCAAGCACCTCCGTCTCTAGCTCCCACGGAAGGGAGCCGGTCAGCACCATGGCCGCCCCCGAGGACACCGTCCAGTATCCTCGTATCACCCTCAACGCCACGGTACGCTGCGCAGCTCGCAGCGCACGGATATTTGTGGCATTGAGGGCGTCGACCCACAACGGTGCCCCGTAGGCGGCCATGGACCGGACGACTCCCATATAGAGGCGACAGCAGACGGCGCCCGGCCCCCCGTGTTGGGGAGGAGTCGTCCGAGTGCCGCTGCCGCCTTGACTATGCACGGTCCGAGCCCCTTGAAGTGGGGCTCGAACCGCCAGCGTCCGTCCAGGGTGAGGCCCAGATACTTCATCTGGGTCCTCACCCTGACACGGACGCCCTCCACATAGATTTGGGCCCCTGGAGGCGGCCCTCGCCGAGACCCATGGAACATTAGGGCCTCGGTCTTATCGAGGGCCACCTCGAGGCCCAACCTTCTGATGCGCCCGACCACGAGGGTGACGGCCTCCGTGGCCAGGCGCAACAACTCTTTTGGACCAGTAGTACCTTTTTTTTTAACGTGGGGAAATCCCTTATGGATACCCACCCTCCCGGGGGAGAGAGTGGGTTATGTCCGACTCGCACGGACTAAAACCCCACGGTGTACCGACAGACCGTTGTGTGGGGGCGGCAAGGGATCGTTCCAGCTAATCACCTTGTAGAGCCGCACCCACGGTCCGCCCGGCGGAAGGTGACCGCCGAGCTCCTACCTATAGAGGGACAGACCGTGTACACACCGGCTGCCCCCCCTCGTCCGCCGGACCTGTGCAATGAGGAGATGGGCCCCCCGGCCCATCCCCTCAGGTCCGGCTACGGTGGCGGGAGGAGTTGGGCAAAGCGCCGCCTCCTCCCGCCTGTCCTCCTTTGGCGGAGAGGGCCACTTTGAGGATCTGCCTCGCGGGCCCTCTCCGCCTCCTCCTTCTGCGAGATAACCTCCTCGCAGAAGGAGGCCATCGCTCGCCAAGCCTGTTCGCTGCCGAGCATGGCCGAAACCACGCTCGGCAGCGATAAGTCCGTTCCCACCGCCGCCGCCAGAATGCGGCGCTGCTCCCCCCACGCAGCACACTCAGACAGAGTGTGCTGCGCGGTATCTTCGACAGCGCCGCACTCGTGGCAGGCGGCGGTCGGCTCCCTGCGTGCGATCCGGTGCAGGTACCACCCGAAACAACCGTGTCCGGTGAGTACCTGCACCAGTCGGAACGTCAGAGAGCCCCACTTCCTCCCAATCCACACCCGCAGGACCGGGCGGACGGCGTCCACGGTAAATCGTCCGAACCGCTCGTCCGCCAGGTCCTGCTGCCACCTTTCGACGGCGTCCTCCCGTAGACGCCGTCTCTCCGCTTCTACCTCCCTGGGAGCCGGAGGCTCCCCCCTTCGTTTCCTCGCCGCCGTGAACTCGTACACGGCGGCGAGAACTCCTGCCTCCAGCTCCCAGGGCAGGGAGCCGGCGAGCGTAAAGGCCGCTGCCGAGGACACCGTGCGGTACGCCCGGATCGCCCTCAGTGCCACCGTGCGCTGCGCATTACGCAGCGCGCGCACGTTGGCGGCACCGAGGGCGTCGGCCCACACCGGTGCCCCGTAGGCGGCCATCGCCCGCACTACTCCCATGTAGAGTCGGCGGCACCCGGCGCCCGGCCCCCCTATGTTGGGGAGCAACCGGCCGAGTGCCGCCACCGCCCCAGCAATTCGCGGTCCGAGCCCCGCAAAGTGGGGCTCGAACCGCCAGCGCCCGTCCAGGGTGAGGCCCAGATATTTCATCTGGGTCCCCACCCTGATCCAGGCGCCCTCCACCACTATGTGGGCCCCTGGACCAGTAGTACCTGAGATTAGCGCGTTCAACCAAACAAACAAAACCTCCAGCTTTATTATATTAGTATAGATTTATATACGTATTTATTAATAGGAAACATATCCCAAAATAAATGTCATGTAGTTTTAGGCGGGATCTTAGTCTGTTATGTAGTGAATTTTATATTTTATTCATAATCTTGTGTTACTTGACTCTATATTTCGTAATATTGGTGGTATTTTACGTAATATAGTTTGTTTATTATGTACAAATCAAATCAAAAATACTTTATCCAGTTTAGGCCCTAATAAGGCGCTTATGAACGTCAAAACTACCACCTGTTCGGAAAATAACCCGGTCATCGAGAAGAACCGGCAAGAAACTCGATCGGGTGCATCTTTTTAACATATATATTTCCAATACAACATACAATCGGTTTTAGTGGGTGCACAGAGAGGAGTTAATTCCGGACATCACCATCGTTCACATATTGATCCACTCTATAATAACCTTTTGACACCAAAACCCGCTTGACGTGGCGCTTAAACTTACAGTCCGGCAAATCGGTAACATGCTTTGGGACTTTATTGTAAAACCTAACACTATTACCTAAAAAAATATTACTGGTTTTGCTAAGTCTGAAACATAGGACGACCAGTTTGTTACAGTTTCTAGTATTTAGATTATGCCGGTCTTTTACTAAATGCAAAAGTGAAATTATTAGAAGGTTGTTGACTGATGACTGACTGAAAAAAGATTCTAAGTTTTTTTTGTAACTTAATTATTCCAATTTATTTTCTTGAGAATACTTCTATATTATGTTTTTATGTTTTTTGAAAGAATTCACATAATTTTGGAGTGTTTTAATTATTGCAAAAAAAATCATATAAAAATTACTCACTTGTTTATTTCAGGAGAATTGCGTTTGGTAATTGTCGTCTCCACTCACATAACTTCTCTGAAAGCACAAAGCAAAATATCTAAAGCAAATTATCTATTAACGCTTAACGGCTTCATTGACTTTAATATAAGACATGTCATTCGGTTTATCTTAACTGTGTGTCTGACATAGGTTATAAGATATAAGTATGAGGTCTTTCGATCGAAATAGAAAAGGGAGATAAAAAAGATTTACATTCATCAATACCTAACGAAACAACACTTTCATAAACTTTATTAACGTAACATGCTGTATGCGAAGTCACTGATACAAATAAATAACGAATGAGTCATCGACCGAGGGAGCTAGAAACAATCGAGTTGTTAAAATAGCTCGCTTCGAAGTTTGTCGAATCGGTCGAATAATGACGCTAGCCTTCTAGATGTTTCCACCCTCTTTTATTAAACGCGCCGCATTCCGGACATTCTGTATCGAAACGAAAGAAAGACATCTTCAAGTAAACTGCAACTAACAGCATTGTAAGTTTTAAGTGTGATTGTAGTGCAACTATGTGTGTATTTGTCGGATTGTAGATTTCACATTACTTAAATTCACTTCAAGTTACTTCACTTTACTAAGCTATACTTAATAACCAATTAAGAATAAGCATCGTCTGTTATCCATGTTAAAAGCAAAATATAACAAATGGTTTAATATTTTATTTTAATACGTTGTCAATATTTCAAGATGGTGTTTTCGGAGGGATTGTCGAGTACGTAATGATTACAAGTTTCGTCCAATCATTTCAATGAACTAACAAGATGGCGGTCGTCTTGTTAGAGCTTTCCTGGGAGTTTTTGTGGCAAGTCAGAATCCATGCTCCGTGGTATCATTTCCGATCCACTTGTGCATAATAACCAAACTATATTACGTGAAACACCATCAATATTACATAATATAGAGTCAAATAACACAACATCATTACGTAGTATAAAACAAAGTCCCCTACCGCGTCTGTCTGTCTGTCTGTTCGCGATAAACTCAAAAACTACTGAACGGATTTTTATGCGGTTTTCAACAATGGATAATGTGATTCTTGAGGAAGGTTTTAGTATATAATTTGTCTAGGATATTTTTATAATCAGGGCGGAACAACGTCTGCCAGGCCCGCTAGTTACATGTATCATTACATAGTATAAAACAAAGTCCCCTACCGCGTCTATCTGTCTGTCTGTTCGCGATAAACTCAAAAATTAATTAAAATCCTTGACAAATTATATACTAAAACGTTCCTCATCAATCACTCTATCGGCCGGTGAAAACCGCATGAAAATCCGTTCGGTAGTTTTTGAGTTTATCGCGAACAGACAGACAGACAGACGCGGTAGGGGTATTTGTTTTATACTACGTAATGATAAGAATGTAAATCTAACGTGTCTGTAGTTTTACGATTTTCGTGAGAAAAATTGTTGCGGGTGTCTAGGAATAAGTAATGGAATACATTTCTAAAAATGCGTGTCTGTCTATCTGTCTGTTTGTATGAACACGCGTCACTGCTAAAGTACTGGGTTCACAATTAAACCACACCAATCTTTGTTCCATTAAAATCGGTTCGGTCTATCAAAAGTTATTGTATTTTTAATGACGGCGCTAACTTAAGCACGAGAAAAAATTAGATAAGTAAATGGAATTAATGCATTCAGATGACTTTATTAATCGTTGTTTTTCTTTACATTAGGATTTACGCGGACGAAGTCGCGTGCACAGCTAGTCTTACATATGGTGTTGGGGTCAGTTGGTCACTTTTTCTTCAATAGCAATAAAACAGTGGTAGAGTTTCAACGTGGACTGTATATTTTAATTTTCACATGGTATATAATCGTATATAACGAGCCAGTAACAATACATTTTTTTTTTTTTTTTTTCGGACTGACTATGCTATTGGCCTTTTTAGAGGCCTCTACAGCTTCACCGGACTACTAAGGCGAGCGCTTAAGGCACTCAGCCGATTTTATTTAGGCAACTAGCTCAAGGGTGCGCGGCACACCTCGGCTTGGGCTGTTGCTGTTATCCCGGATCTAACCTAGCTAAACTATTCTAAGCTATTCATACATATATTCATTTGTGAATCATGCAATCGAAATTGCATGATTCACAAATGCATACGTGTATATCGGAATGAAACAAGCTAAACTATTCGATTCAGCTCGAAAAAAAGGGAAAAAAAAACAAACCCATCCACTATGTGTATGTATGTGCACGTGTGGTGAGAGTTGATCTCATGTGTGAGTACAAGTGATGTAGGTGAGTCACTGTGTCGCGAAAGTGATATCTCGGGGGCTCCAACCGGGGACGACCTCGGCTCGAGATATCACTGAGAACCACGATGTGTGCGGGAACTAACTAACGAGGGATCCTTCTCTCACGGCGGCGTCAGAGAAGGTTACGCGTGCGTGGGCGCAAACACGCATATTAAAATATCGAATTTAAAGTTTACTGAACGGCGTCGGCGCCGGAATCTAAAAATAGAAATAGCAAAAATTATTATTATTACTTGATCGTTTTAGGGGAAGTGAGACGTAAATACACGGATTTACTCTGACTTATATGAGTTATTTATTTATTAACGGCGGCGCGCACGAGCCGTTGCAGGGTAGCCGAAATGGCTGGATACCTATGTATGGCTGTCAAGGGACCTAGAGACGGATTTCGGACCGTCTCTTCGTATGCCGAGATCTCCGAGATCTCGTGAAAAATGAGCAATTGACCTACGTAGTCAATGCTCGATAGGGAAAAGGAGTATGCGGGGTCGGCCTGTGAAGGCTTAGCCGCCTGGGATTTCGGGATCGGCTGAGACGCGGGCTTGGGAGCCCACGGGGCCTGAGGGGCCCGGTAGGGGCGGGGGGGCGCGCTAGTCGCGGGTACGGACGTTGCCGGTGCACGAGATGTGCTCGGCAGGCTCGGGAAGGACTCTCGGGATATGAGAGGCGGAGGTCGGGGGCGGGCGGTGGCGGCGGGCGTCCTAGACGGGGAGACCTGTCTGGGGTAGCGGGGGCGCTTTGTGCGCGGGGCGCGGGGACATCCGCGATAGTTCGCGGTATGGCCCTCGCCGCGGCACAAGACGCAGCTCGGAGGGTCAGAGGAGGTCGGAGAGCGGGAGCACTCCTTAGTGGAGTGGTCGCCGAGGCACTTAACACACCTGGGACGCAGGCGACAATTACGTGCGGAGTGTCCGTAAACCTGACAGTTGTGACACTGTGAGGGTACGGACGTTTTGCGCGGCGGCTCGACAATAATGCCGGAGAGGCCGCAGAGGGTCGAGAGATCGAAAATGGCTTTCCCTTCCTTGGTGCGGTCGAGAACGACTAACACCATATTGTAGGGTGCCTTCGTGCGCGGAGAGCGCATGCGGTGTACCTCACGAACAGGAATGTCCTTTTCGTTGAGGTCGTCGGAGATGTCATCGGTTGGGATTTCGGCGGGGACTCTACGGATGACAACTCGTAGTAAGCGCTCTTCCTCGAGCGAATGAGTGAAATAACCGAACTTGCTATCCCGAAGGAAACGAGTCAGGTTTTTATGGGCGGCAGGGGTCGCGACCTTCACCTGGATACCGACAGGGGTATTCACGGCGGAGGTAAAGGGAATCTCTGCTGTTTCCAGCATGTGACGAATCTCGACCCAGGACGCCTTGTCCTGGATCGTAACGGGGGGCGGTGGGCGGGGCTTCTTACTCGTGACTGCGGGTTCCGCAGCTTGAGGCGAAGCCGGTCTGGAGGGCGTGGATGTCGTTTTTGGCACTTTCGTGCCATCAACGTTGAGAAGTTTCGAGGGCTTAGGGCCCTCGTTATCAGAAGAGGGATTCGCGCGCTTATGGCGCTGGCGGTGCGAGACGGTGGAGAAGCCATCGTTCGCGGGATCTTGCTCCATATCGGAGCCCTCCTCGTCTGGGATGGGAGCGGAGGGGTTGTTTGCTTCTACAGCGGTCTGGTTTTCCTGCAAGAGTAGGGAGAAGGAGTTTGTTATAGGAAAGACAGCGTTGGATGGGACTGTGGGCGGGGGACCTCCGTTTTGAAAAATTCGCGCCTCTCTACAGAAGCGATCGTACTCAGTGACGGCTGTCGGACAGCAGTTCTTGACGAACTCGCGAAACCGAGCATGTTCGCGCTCGAGGGTGATTGGCTGGGCCATACCGGGGCCTGAGTGGGGATAGGGGAGCCTCGAAACAAACCTCCCTGCCTTAGGGGCAGGGGGGCGCGCCTGAACGGAAAATTACGGGACTATCCGAGTCCGGACCAAAATACCTGTGGGCGAAGTGCAATGCCGCACGGTATAGAGCCTACAAAGCCTAGAGGGAGAGCCCTAGCAATCCCGGGGCCGAGAACGCAGACCGGTAAACCGGGCTACGCCCAAACAGACACCCGAGGATGGAATGAGGGGATCAGGTGGGTGGGAGGGAGACACCGTGGACTTGACTAGGCGACCTCGCCAAGGCCAAGCTACCCAGGCCCGTCTGTCAATGCAGTAGGCCGCGGGGCCTACGGCAAGCGGACAGGTCGCTCCAACTCAGTTCGTTGTCTACACCGTTAGGTATCCGTGAGTTGGCCAGACGACTGGACTTTCAAAAGAAATTAACCCGGGTTCGCACCGAAAGGTGCGGTTTGATACGCTCTAAAGTCGAGCGCCTTACGATTGACAGTCTGTTATTGTACCAATTGACAACCTGTTACTATTGCTAGTAACGGCAAATGACGATTCGCGGCGGACACACACGAGTGTTCGTAACGCACGATACGCGACGATCAACCGGCACTAAACGCGACACACACGGCACTGAACGCGAAGAAGCGCGGCGCGACACAACGTAAACACGAAGCGGGCGACACGAAACTCGAAGACAGCACTGTGCGTACGGCGCGCGGAGACCGACTGAACGCGAGCGAAGCGCGGACACGACTAACTGCGAGAGCGTCGGAGGCGAAGTGAAGCGAGCGCGAGCGCGAGAGCGAGATAGCGGATCGGACGGCGAGAGTAGCGGACGCAGCGGAGGCACGTCTGTACACGACGACGGCCCGATCGGAACTCCAGTAACAATACATTTTTTTTTTTTTTTTTTTTTTTTCGGACTGACTATGCTATTGGCCTTTTTAGAGGCCTCTACAGCTTCACCGGACTACTAAGGCGAGCGCTTAAGGCACTCAGCCGATTTTATTTGGGCAACTAGCTCAAGGGTGCGTGGCACACCTCGGCTTGGGCTGTTGCTGTTATCCTGGATCTAACCTAGCTAAACTATTCTAAGCTATTCATACATATATTCATTTGTGAATCATGCAATCGAGATTGCATGATTCACAAATGCATACGTGTATATCGGAATGAAACAAGCTAAACTATTCGATTCAGCTCGAAAAAAAAAAGGGAAAAAAAACAAACCCATCCACTATGTGTATGTATGTGCACGTGTGGTGAGAGTTGATCTCATGTGTGAGTACAAGTGATGTAGGTGAGTCACTGTGTCGCGAAAGTGATATCTCGGGGGCTCCAACCGGGGACGACCTCGGCTCGAGATATCACTGAGAGCCACGATGTGTGCGGGAACTAACTAACGAGGGATCCTTCTCTCACGGCGGCGTCAGAGAAGGTTACGCGTGCGTGGGCGCAAACACGCATATTAAAATATCGAATTTAAAGTTTACTGAACGGCGTCGGCGCCGGAATCTAAAAATAGAAATAGCAAAAATTATTATTATTACTTGATCGTTTTAGGGGAAGTGAGACGTAAATACACGGATTTACTCTGACTTATATGAGTTATTTATTTATTAACGGCGGCGCGCACGAGCCGTTGCAGGGTAGCCGAAATGGCTGGATACCTATGTATGGCTGTCAAGGGACCTAGAGACGGATTTCGGACCGTCTCTTCGTATGCCGAGATCTCCGAGATCTCGTGAAAAATGAGCAATTGACCTACGTAGTCAATGCTCGATAGGGAAAAGGAGTATGCGGGGTCGGCCTGTGAAGGCTTAGCCGCCTGGGATTTCGGGATCGGCTGAGACGCGGGCTTGGGAGCCCACGGGGCCTGAGGGGCCCGGTAGGGGCGGGGGGGCGCGCTAGTCGCGGGTACGGACGTTGCCGGTGCACGAGATGTGCTCGGCAGGCTCGGGAAGGACTCTCGGGATATGAGAGGCGGAGGTCGGGGGCGGGCGGTGGCGGCGGGCGTCCTAGACGGGGAGACCTGTCTGGGGTAGCGGGGGCGCTTTGTGCGCGGGGCGCGGGGACATCCGCGATAGTTCGCGGTATGGCCCTCGCCGCGGCACAAGACGCAGCTCGGAGGGTCAGAGGAGGTCGGAGAGCGGGAGCACTCCTTAGTGGAGTGGTCGCCGAGGCACTTAACACACCTGGGACGCAGGCGACAATTACGTGCGGAGTGTCCGTAAACCTGACAGTTGTGACACTGTGAGGGTACGGACGTTTTGCGCGGCGGCTCGACAATAATGCCGGAGAGGCCGCAGAGGGTCGAGAGATCGAAAATGGCTTTCCCTTCCTTGGTGCGGTCGAGAACGACTAACACCATATTGTAGGGTGCCTTCGTGCGCGGAGAGCGCATGCGGTGTACCTCACGAACAGGAATGTCCTTTTCGTTGAGGTCGTCGGAGATGTCATCGGTTGGGATTTCGGCGGGGACTCTACGGATGACAACTCGTAGTAAGCGCTCTTCCTCGAGCGAATGAGTGAAATAACCGAACTTGCTATCCCGAAGGAAACGAGTCAGGTTTTTATGGGCGGCAGGGGTCGCGACCTTCACCTGGATACCGACAGGGGTATTCACGGCGGAGGTAAAGGGAATCTCTGCTGTTTCCAGCATGTGACGAATCTCGACCCAGGACGCCTTGTCCTGGATCGTAACGGGGGGCGGTGGGCGGGGCTTCTTACTCGTGACTGCGGGTTCCGCAGCTTGAGGCGAAGCCGGTCTGGAGGGCGTGGATGTCGTTTTTGGCACTTTCGTGCCCTCAACGTTGAGAAGTTTCGAGGGCTTAGGGCCCTCGTTATCTGAAGAGGGATTCGCGCGCTTATGGCGCTGGCGGTGCGAGACGGTGGAGAAGCCATCGTTCGCGGGATCTTGCTCCATATCGGAGCCCTCCTCGTCTGGGATGGGAGCGGAGGGGTTGTTCGCTTCTACAGCGGTCTGGTTTTCCTGCAAGAGTAGGGCGAAGGAGTTGGATATAGGAAAGACAGCGTTGGACGGGACTGTGGGCGGGGGACCTCCGTTTTGGAAGATTCGCGCCTCTCTACAGAAGCGATCGTACTCCGTGACGGCTGTCGGACAGCAGTTCATGACGAAATCGCGAAACCGAGCATGTTCGCGCTCGAGAGTGATTGGCTGGGCCATACCGGGGCCTGAGTGGGGATAGGGGAGCCGCGAAACAAACCTCCCTGCCTTAGGGGCAGGGGGGCGCGCCTGAACGGAAAATTACGGGACTATCCGAGTCCGGACCAAAATACCTGTGGGCGAAGTGCAAAGCCGCACGGTATAGAGCCTACAAAGCCTAGAGGGAGAGCCCTAGCAATCCCGGGGCCGAGAACGCAGACCGGTAAACCGGGCTACGCCCAAACAGACACCCGAGGATGGAATGAGGGGATCAGGTGGGTGGGAGGGAGACACCGTGGACTTGACTAGGCGACCTCGCCAAGGCCAAGCTACCCAGGCCCGTCTGTCAATGCAGTAGGCCGCGGGGCCTACGGCGAGCGGACAGGTCGCTCCAACTCAGTTCGTTGTCTACACCGTTAGGTATCCGTGAGTTGGCCAGACGACTGGACTTTCAAAAGAAATTAACCCGGGTTCGCACCGAAAGGTGCGGTTTGATACGCTCTAAAGTCGAGCGCCTTACGATTGACAGTCTGTTATTGTACCAATTGACAACCTGTTACTATTGCTAGTAACGGCAAATGACGATTCGCGGCGGACACACACGAGTGTTCGTAACGCACGATACGCGACGATCAACCGGCACTAAACGCGACACACACGGCACTGAACGCGAAGAAGCGCGGCGCGACACAACGTAAACACGAAGCGGGCGACACGAAACTCGAAGACAGCACTGTGCGTACGGCGCGCGGAGACCGACTGAACGCGAGCGAAGCGCGGACACGACTAACTGCGAGAGCGTCGGAGGCGAAGTGAAGCGAGCGCGAGCGCGAGAGCGAGATAGCAGATCGGACGGCGAGAGTAGCGGACGCAGCGGAGGCACGTCTGTACACGACGACGGCCCGATCGGAACTCGACCAGTAACAATACACACATTTTCTGGGTTTAACACTACAATTACGTCCTTACATATAGTACATTATACGTGCCTTACTGCCGCACGTTCGTCCATACATTTACATAGTTCACATAAATTCACATTATCTTTTTAGTGATGGTTCCGTATAACATTAGACAAATAATATTAATAATCGTATTGGCGGTTATATTTGAATTGTTACATAAAGGATATTTCTAAATATCACATAAGACATATTGAACACAGAAACCAAGTAAATAAGAAATACGACAGTTTATCTGTACGTATTATGTAAACAAATTTATACACATAGACATAGTTTGTCTGACTATACCAGACACATTAAACCTGCACATATATCGTGTTTCTTAGTATAATATGACATCCCATTACGCATAATGAGCATTAGTATAGAGAAATATATATATATAGATATGAGAACTCATCTGTTCGTAGTACATAGAGAAACATTTATTAAACATTTATTTACAAGGAGATCTGATACCTCATCTGTCCGTAACATATGGTATTGAAACATATCTCTGGGTAATAGTAACATGCTTTATTTAAATATGTTGAATGAACTTTTTATTTACCGCTTGAAAACTGGAAATTCAAGTTAAACGACCAAAATAAGAGGACGTCGACTGCGAAAAATATAAATATTTAAAAAACTTGTTAACAGATAAACAACACAACCGGTGTAGATACCCTTGACTTTCTTATAACCTTAACGCCTCGGCTGATTTATGAAGAACCCGATCCCAAAATGGCGGACCATTTAATATCTATTTTAATATAATTATGATTTTGCATTACATCAATTAGTAATTGTTCAAGTATTTCAAAATATTGCAATAAATATGTTTTTTTTACTTATGCTGTCAACAATCATCGACCGTCTTGATTAATATTACAAATGGATTATTAACCGAATAATTTTACAAGTGTTTTGCGATAATTTCAATATTCCGACAAGACGGCAACCCCCTTGTTAGAACGTTCCAGGTAGTTTTTGTGGCAACTCAGAATTCATCCTTCGCGGTATTATTTTCCATCTATCTCACTTGTTCACAATGACCGAACTATTTACGTGAAATATCACCAATATTACAAAATAGAGAGCGAAATAACACGAGATTATGAATAAATAAAAGCCGCTGATGTAATTGACAGACTAAGGTCATTCCAAAAATTCCGTGTATGAAACTGAAATCCTAATGGTTTTGGACAGTCCAGAGGTCAATCAAGCAATTCTTGTATATCTATAAATGTATTTTATATAATCTCATTAACGGCTCTAACGATATGTATCGAATTTCGTATTTACATATATTTTTGCATTTGAAATTTACTTATATATGTGGGTGAATCATCTTTTAAGACTCTCTTTTTAGCCGAAAATATCCGCAAGAAACACAGAAGACATTTCAGAATTATACCAATGTAATTTTATGTACATACCATTGACAGTAATTATATAGAATCTGCCTTTAAATACGAACAAAGTTAATTCATTTATTTTGAATTTTTAATACTTTACGATTTTCGTAATAAAGTATACCGCGATTTTGGAGGTAATTCACCAATACACGTGCGGCTGTTGACAGCTCATTTAACTCACTGTCGTCGAATTGAAGCAATTTTGACCGTATCGAACGATGAATGAAGAATACCAGATATACGAGTTATCTATACTTCTATACTAATATTATAAGGAGGTAAAGTTTGTGAATTTGTGACGTTGTAGGGGGTAATCTCAGGAACTACTGGTCCGATTTGAAAAATTATTTCAGTGTTATATAGCTCATTTATCGAGGGAGGTTATAGGCCATATATCATTACGCTAAGACCAATAAGAACGGAGCACCAATGTATAATGTTTCAAAATCGTTTTTTCGTCTTGAGAGCTTCCGCTGCGTGTTAGCGTTAGCCTAGAGTAACTATTTCACGCGGACGAAGTCGCGGGCAGAGGCTAGTTATTTATATAGCATTAACTCTTCTGTAAATATGTTAAGCGACTGGTAACGCATTAGATATAATTTTTTACTCAATGTTCAGGACAATCAAACAGATATTTATTTTGATTTTTCAGCTGGATCTTAGTTAGTCGTGTAGTGGATTTTATATTTTATTTATAATCTTGTGTTATTTGACTCTACTTTTTGTTATATTGGTGATGTTTCAACAATATAGTTCAGTTATTGTGTACAAATGAAGCGGATCGGAAATAATACCACGGAGAGAATTCTGAGATGCCACAAAAACTCTATGGAAAGTTCTAACAAGGGAACCACCACCTTGATAGAACATTATAAGCATCCCGAGACATTTATAATATTACTAGCTGACCCGTGCCCACTTCGTGGGGCGGTAAAGTTTTTTTTTACGACTTACTTTACAAATCCGACTTCCACAAAAAAGTCTTTTAATTTTTCGGGTTAATATATAGCCTATGATACTCACAAATAACTTGGCTTTCTATTGTTAAAAGAAATTTCAAAATCGGTTTAGTAGATCCAGATATTACCCCCTACAACGTCACAAATTCACAAACTTTACCTCTTTACCATATTAGTATAGATTACATACTCGACAATGGCAGCGATAATCTAGAAGATTTGTTTACAAAAATAAAATAAGAGAGAGGGATATTTTAAACAAATGTATTAATCAATTACATAATACCATGCTTCAGGGACATGATTTATTTGTAGTGACGCCATTTTTCATCAACTGCGTTTTGCATTTTGTTGCATTTTGGTCTGTCGTGTAGTGGATTTTATATTATTCATAATCTTGTGTTACTTGACTCTATATTGTGTAAAATTGGTGGTGTTTTATGTAATATAGTCTGTTTATTGTACACTAGCCTGGAATAGTTACTTTGGGCTAACGCTAACACGCAGCGGAAGCTGTCAAGAGAAAAAAACCCCGATTTTGAAACATTCTTCATCAGTGCTCCGCTCCTATTGCTCCTATAAGCTTCCTCGATAAATGAGCTATATAACACTGAAGACATTTTTCAAATCGGAACAGTAGTTCCTGAGATTACCCCCTACAACTTCACAAACTTTACCTCTTTATAATATTAGTATAGATAAGTGGAGTGAATGGAAAATAATACCACGGGGCATGAATTCTGAGATGCAACAAAAATTCCCCGGAAAGTTGTAACAAGGGAGCCACCATCTTGTTGGAACATTAACATTGAAATGATCGCACGGCCCTAACTTGTAATAATGTTAACTACTCGACAATGGCAGTAAAAATTTAAATGCCTGGTTGGCAAAAATAAAATTAAAAAAAAGTTACTATCTGTGCCCGCGACTCCATCCACGTGGAATCTAATGTAAAAACACAGTGAGTAAATCATCTCAATGTATCAAGTCCATTTACTTATCTACTTTTCTCTCGCGCATAAGTCGCGTCATCATTAAAATTACAATAACTATTGATAGAGTGAACCGATTTTAATAAAACCAAGACTAAATGTTACTAGAGGCATATTCTTGCAATTTGAATTATATTATCATTTTGGTCAATTTGGCGGCCATTTTGTTTTATTTGCCACGTTTGCATCTACATAACTGAGTGATTATAGCAACGTATAAGAGTAACACAATATTTTCGTCAATATGGGCATGTTATATCTATATAATAAACAATTTAACACATATTGTTCCATAATGTATAGTTTAAAATTTTCATTACTTTCTTATATAGTGTTAGTGAGCACTGAGGGTGGTATATAGTAAGTTAAAGTTCCAGGTATGCTGCTGATGATAAATCCCATCCCATTCGATATACTGTTGGTATTCACATATCTAATGTACACGTTACATGTTACAGTAGATGGCGTGCGTGTCGTAGTTACAAATGTTTTTGAAAAAGGGTTTCTGTAATGTACACACCTACTTACAATTTTATATTTCTTTAATACATTAAAAAAAAACGCGTGCGGAGCCGCGTGTGACAGCTAGTGTATAGATATAGAAGATTAACATCACAATCTATATATATGCCTACAGTAACATTATATTCTAGTAGATTTTGTGACATTCTCGAGATAACATACGATACTATGTCAAAAGAAATGTCTGTAGGAGTTTATCAAGAATTTCAAGGTTTGGCCTAATTTTTTTATCTTTAAAACAAGTGGACTGTGTTAAGAATCTAATGTAGAACAGATATGTAAATCTGTAACAATATTATAAATCAAAAAACGTTTATTTTCTTATTGTTTATACGTGCTAACTGCTGAAACAGCAAGTTAAATTTGTCGTAAGCATTTTTACATTCTATAACTTACTAGCGGTTGTCCGCCACTTTGTCTGCATTTATATCTTCATAAATCAATGATATTATAACTATACAGCTGTAGATGCGTTACCTACATGATATTTTGTCTTAACAAATGGCACGATAACGCACACATATGTAAACTAATATTGTAACGCCACACTGTCTTAGATAAAATGTGGAATTAATATGGTATATTCTCAATATCGGGCGGATTTACGGGGCTGCCGTCAAAAATAAACTAGCTAGCCAAGTTTTAATAAGGCGCTGTGTGTTTTGCTTGTAAATTTGTCGTCTTACTGTAGATTTAACCCATCCTTCAAGACGAATGCTTTTTTATGAACTGAAAGTGTCCTTTACTATATCTCTGAATATGTGTATGCGATATCTCATGATAATTGAAGTGAAAACTTCGTCAGGCGCGTTGAGCGGTATTTTTTTCAGGAGATAAATTTATAATTTCCCATCATGACATGCTAGTAAGTGTGACCGACTGTATTGCGTTTGCGCGAATTGCGTCAGACTAGCGACGCTTAGTATACTAGCCTGTCTACATTAGATATTTATATTTTTATTCAGAGCGGACAAACGTATTAACAAGAAGTATATTGAAAGAGTTTTTGGCGGGATTTTGGTCTGTCATGTAGTGGATTTTATATTTTATTCATAATCTTGTGTTACTTGACTCTATATTGTGTAAAATTGCTGGTGTTTTTGTAATATAGTTTGTTTATTGTGCATAAGTGAAGCGAATGGAAAATAATACCACGGACCATGAATTCTGAGATGCCACAAAAACTCCATGGAAAGTTCTAACAAGATGGCCACCATCTTGTTAGTTCATTGAAATTATATCAAGAAACTTGTAATATCGATACTCACTCGACAATGGCAGTAATAGTCTACTAGAAGACTGGTTGCCAAAAATGTAATGGAAGAAGAACTTGTAATACTATTAACTACTCGACAATGGCAGTAATAATCTAAAAGATTGGTTGCCATAAATAGTGTAACAAAAGTACATTGAACTAGCTGTTTCTGCGACTTCGTCCGCTTGGAATAGTTACTTTGGGCTAACGCTAAAACGCAGCGGAAGCCCTCTAAAGGAGAAAACATCCCAATTTTGAAACATTCTTCATTCGTACTCCGCTCTAATATATAGCGTGATGATACATTATAGCCTATAGCCTTCTTCGATAAATGAGCTATCTAAGACTGAAATAATTTTTCAAATCGGACCAGTAGTTCCTGAGATTAGCGCGTTCAACCAAACAAACAAACCATTCAGCTTTAAAATAGTAGTATGTATAGATACTCTACTTTTCTCTCGTACTTAACTCGAACCATCGTTCAAACTACAATAACTTTTGATAGAGTGGACCGATTTTAATGAAACAAAGATTGAGTTACACACGAAGACATGTTTTATGATTTTCTTGGTGTCATTTTATTGTGAACCCAGTACTTTAGCAGTGATGCATGTTTATACAAAAATACAGACAGACATTTCTAAAAATGACTGAAATGTATTTAATTACTTATTCCTAGACATCTGCAATTATTTTTTTTAATCGTATAATTACGAACACGTTACATTTACATTCTTATTATATGTATAGAAAAACAAGTTCAACATTCATATAAAACGAGTTTTATGGACAGAAGGTTAATAAACTGGACTATTATGTTGATAATAGTGATGTTCGGAAGTGATTGCTGTTTTGTTTGTCCATCGAACGGTACAATGTACGTCAACAATAATTGTATATAGTAGTAGCTGTGCCTGCGACTTCGCCCATGTAAAACCTTATGTAAAAAACAGTGATTAATAAAGTCATCTGAATGTATTAAACCCATTTACTTATCTACTTTTCTCTCGTACTTGAGTCGCGTTGTCACGAATACAATAACTTTTGATAGACTGAACCGATTTTAATGAAACAAAGAGTAAATGTTACTCGACTATGTCATTTATGATTTTATTGAAAAGATTTTATCATGAAAGCTGTAATTTAGCAGGGACGCGTGTCCATACAAACAGACAGACAGACATTTCTGAAATTGATTGAAATGCATTTTATTACTTACTAGCGGGCTCGGCAGACGTTGTCCCGCCCTGATTATAAAAAAATCCTTGACAAATTATATACCAAATCCTTCCTAATGAATTTTTTTATCAACTGGTTGACGCCATTAAAATCTGTTCAACAGTTTTTGAGTTTATCGCGAACAGACAGACAGACGCGGTAGAGGATTACAACATTTTTTTTTTCACAACAATCTATAAAGTACAGACACGTTAGATTTACATTCCTACTATATATATAGAAGAGGCAATCACATGAACAAATATGTTAAATACATTCGAGTCTATTGTGTTATTTGTATGAAAGAGGTATATTACGAAACGATGTTAGTGTTTTAACATACACTAGCGGGTACGGCAGATGTTGTCTCGCCCTGATTATGAAAAAAAATCCTTGACAAATTATATACCAAAATGTTCCTCATGAATCACTTTATCCATTGGTGAAAATCGCATGAAAATCCGTTGTATAGTTTTTGAGTTTATCGCGAACAGACACACAGACAGACGCGGTAGGGGGCTTTGTTTTATACTATGTAATGATAAGCGATTATTCAAATAGCTTAATATATAAGATGTCAGTAAAATCACTACATATTATAAAACAAAGTCCTCTGCCACGTCTGTCTGTCTGTTCGCGATAAACTCAAAAAACTACCCAATCGATTTTTCACGCGGTTTTCACCAGTAGATAAAGTGATTCATGAAGAAGGTTTAGGTATATAATTATGAGGTTAGGACAATGTCCGCCGCGCCCGCTACTATACATATAATAAAAGGGTAACGGGACGAAATCTGTATATTGAATATTTTAAAGAAAAAATACTCAGGGGGTGCTTAGAACAATGACAGAATACATTTCCATTGTTTTGTAAAATTTTTGTCAGTCTGTCTAGATAAATAGTGTTGGGTTTTATAACAAAGCTGCAAAGAATATTATCGATTTGCCGGATAGTAAGTTGAAGCAGCATGTCAAACTAGTTTTCATGTCTAAAGGCTTGTAATAACAAGGATCAATATGTGAACGATTTTGATGTCTCGAACTAACATCGCTCTCTGTGCATCCGTCAAGAATGAACGTAGCTATAATGTTTTTCAAAGATATATTATGTACAGCTAGATGCTGTAGTGCCACGCTGCGTCTCGGAGAACAAAATCGTTCACAAAGAGTGAGGCCAATTAAGTCGATGTCGAGTTTTAATCTATCATTACATAGTATAAAACAAAGTCCCCTACCGCGTCTGTCTATCTGTCTGTCTGTTCGCGATAAACTCAAAAACTACCGAACGGATTTTCATGCGGTTTTCACTGGCGGATAGAGTGAGTGATGAGGAACGTTTTAGTATATAATTTGACAAGGATTTTTTCATAATCTGGGCGGGATAACGTCTGCCGGGCCCGCTAGTACTATATATACTATAATATTATAAAGAAATAAAGATTGTGAGTTTGTGACGTTGTATGAGATAATCTCAGAAAGTACTAAATCGATTTAGAAAATTCTTTTACTAATAGACAGCCACGTTATTTGTGAATGTCATAGGCTATATATCATCACGTTAAGACCAATAGACATAGCAACAATGAAGAATGGTTTAAAATCGTTTTTTTTTTCCTTTTGAGAGCTTCCGCTGCCTCTTAGCCCAAAATAACTATTCCACGCGTGCGAAGTCGCGGGCAGAAGCTATTAACTAATTATATTATCTATACTAATATTATAAAGAGGTAAAGTTTGTGAGGTTGTAGGGGTTAATATGTGGGGAGTCGGAGGAAAAGTGGTCGAACGAAAACGTTTCTTACGAACGCGGCCTTAACGATGAGAGATATATGATTGAGTTCGAGAAAAAAGTTGTAGCTTGATAATGCCTATTACCGCCCAACGAAGTGAGAACGGGTCAGCTAGTATACAATGTAATCCTATGATTATAAAATATATATCTAAAATAATAATCACTGTGTTTATAATTGAAATTTCACGCGGACATATCTCGGGCACGGCTAGTTTAAAATAATTTTGAAGTATAACTTTTTATGACACGGTATGGAAAAATTTGCGTTATGCTTTGAACGTGAGCTAGGTGTGTATTTGTAATGTATAAGTATTTGTTTGGGTCTAGTAGTATAGCAAAATTAGTTGTTTTTGCGATTTCGTCCGCGTAAAACAGTTATTTTGAACTAACGTTAACACGCAGTGAAAGCTCTCAAAAAGAAAAACAAACCCTATTTTGAAACATTCTTAATCAGCGCTCCACTCATACTGGTCTTAGCGTGATGATATATAGCCTATATCCTTCCTCGATAAATGAGCTATCTAACACTGCATTAATTTTTCAAATCGAGTCAGTAGTTCCTGATATTAGTGCGCTCAACCAAACAAACCCTCCAGCTTTTCTCTCGTACTTAACTCGAGCCGTCATTCAAATTACAATAACTTTTGATAGAGTGGACCGATTTTAATGAAACAAAGACTAAAGTACACCCGAGGATATGTTTTATGATTTTCTTTATTGTGCACCGAGTTCTTTAGCAATGATACGTATTCAAACAAACAGACAGACAGATATTTCTAAAAATAATTGAAATGTATTCTATTACTTATTCCTAGACACCTGCAACAATTTTTTTCACGAAAATCGAAAAATTACAGACACGTTACATTTACATTCTTATTATCTTAATATATATATTTCTTGTGTGCGTGTGTATGTGACTGAACTCCTCCTAAACGACTGGACCGATTTTGATGAAATTTTTTGTGTGTGTTCGTGGAGATTCGAGAATGGTTTAGATTCACAATTGGACCCGGCAGGTGGCGCTGCGATCGACTTTTAGGATTTTTTTTGTTTTCAAGGCAGGACAACGTCCGCCCGGTCCGCTAGTCTTAATATATATATTTCTTGTGTGCGTGTGTATGTGACTGAACTCCTCCTAAACGACTGGACCGATTTTGATGAAATTTTTTGTGTGTGTTCGTGGAGATCCGAGAATGGTTTAGATTCACAATTGGACCCGGCAGGTGGCGCTGCGATCGACTTTTAGAATTTTTTTTGTTTTCAAGGCAGGACAACGTCCGCCCGGTCCGCTAGTATGTATATAGATGAGTAAATGTATAGTTAAGTATTAAGTATTACGAGCTGTCTTGTTACAACACTGAATTCCACAAAACACTTGTAATATAATTAGCTACTCGACAATGACAATTATAATCTAGAAGATTGATTATCAAAAAAAACTGCAACGATATAACTTTCTAAGGAATTTATGTCAATCGCCTATAATCCAAATACTTCTAGCATGCACCTGAAGTTAATAACTGATAACCGCCCGTACCTTATCAATATAGGTCAATGATTTAAAACAACACACGTACGACTTTATTTCACATAAATCGACTTACCAATATTATACCTCGTTCAGGTCCGACTGCTGTCACAATACTCCAACAACTCACGTAATCACAACAAATGACACGCCATCCGAGCCAATCGGCACTTTAGATAAAAGTGTGTACATATCGCGTACTAGGTGACACCCGCGGCTCTGTACGCGTTTTTTATACATTCAAACATTTTTAGCGTCATAATCATAGAGTAACAAACCTGCGCGTAGTTAATAGAGAGTGCATAATCGGTTTTTAGTATGGGAACCGTGCGATCCGTTTTCGCGGGTGTGAGGAGGGACGTGGGGGTTAACGCGGGGTAACGCCCATTGTTTCTATAGTGATGTGCATTACAAACTTGTACGGACACTGTATCGATATGTTAATTATGATAAAAAAAAGTTCGATAAAAATGTATTCAATTTATTTATTGTAACAATAGCATCTTAATCACTAAAATACAATAAAAATATATTTAATTAAATATTATAATACAAAATTTTGTAACCCTTAAATAAAATAAGATCATTATAAACTCACTCTTCGAATTTACTTTATCTTTACTACTTTTAAAAATGTAATAGGGTGTGATGTTTAAATATATTTTAACTAGCTGCACCCGCGACTTCGTCCGCGTGGAATGGTATCTTTGGATAGCAGTGTTTCACTGCAAATAGCTTATTAAATTATTTAAGTATATAAATACATAAGATATATAGAATTAATATGTGTTTATTTAATAATCATAAAAATATATAAATAAATAAACATTATATAATTTAAATAACAAATAAAAAATATCACCACAGTTATCAAAAGTATTGGTTAATAATAGAATTAATATTGCTTATAAAATAAAAAATCAATTTATAAATACTCGATACATTCCGAGTAGGCACAACACTACAGCGTCTTAGACATATGGCGCGCTGCCATGACAGTTTCGTTTAGTTTAATATTTTATTTCACAAAGAAACTTAATTCAATCAATCCTTACACATGAAAAGAGATACCACTAGATTTTAGGTTTTTCTTTCTGTAATCATTTTTACAATTATTCACTGCACAATTAGACATATTTACTGCGTATAATAATATTTTAGCGGAGACATTCACTGTCAGAGCTACGCGAACAGACTGATCGTGCTTACGGGAGTCGGGAAGGACATACATTGAAAAATTCATGTATGAGTGGTAAGGCAGGCACGACGCTTATGCGACTTCTATTGTAAATGGAAGCGGTTTCATAATTCTATGGTCATAATAATGATAACCGACTTTTTATAACAGCCACCAAATAAAACTGTTTGAAAATTACATGTACAGATAGAACTCCGTATTTATAACTACCAGATGACTGTTTAGACACTCGCAGTATTCTATTCATTGTCACATATAAAATAATAATATTAAAACTAATAGTAATAAACAACAAAGAGAACCTAAGTTAAAGTTTGTTCTAAGACTTTCAAAAGTATAGCTACAAACGTGTAAATAAAATAATGAACCTAAGTGCAGTGACCCGTGCCATAAGCTACAATGGGCGACCCGGAGATAATAACTTTCGATAGTAAAACGGGCAATAAACCGTTTTGTTTTGTTCCTAGCGTTTCCACGTTTTCTTTCAAACGAAAGTGTAATCACCCGACGTTCATTGACACTGTGCTTTAACATAGACGCGTAGAGGATTGTGTATAATTTTTATATTTTTCTAGATAATTAGGTCAAATATCAATCACCTATTTATTTTAATTGATTTAGAAGGACAATCGAGTGCAGAGTGTCCTCCAGAAATATTGCTACTGTCTAAACATTCACCTATATATTATATTATATGGTATATTTTATGTTATTTTCGACAACCAATCTTCTAGTAGATAATTACGCCCATTGTCGGGTAGGTAATGATATTATAAGTTTCTTGCGATCATTTCAATGAACTAACAAGATGGTGGCCGTTTTGTCAGAACTTTCCTGGGAGTTTTTGTGGCAAGTCAGAATCCATGCTCCGAGGTATTATTTCCGATTCACTTCACTTGTGCAGAGTAACCGAACTATATTACGTAAAACAACAACAATATTGGATAGTACAGAGCCAAATAACACGAGATTGTGAATAAAATATGAAGTCCACTACATGACATTCCAAGATTCCCCTAAAAACTCTTATAACTATACATAGTTAATAATAATAATAATAAATAAATAAACATATGATCAGAACCAGTTCGACTATCCACAGCATTGCGACGTCTTGGCGGTAATATAATTCGCATATCATTATTTATATTTTACTAGCGGGCCCGACAGACGTTGTCCCGCCCTGATTATAAAAAAGTCCTGGACACAATATATACCTAAAGGTTCCTCGTGAATCACTTTATCTACTGGTGAAAACCGCATAAAGATCCGTTCAGTAGTTTTTGAGATTATCGCGAACAGACAGACAGACAGACGCTTTTTTTTTTTTTTTTTTTTTCGAACTGACTATGCTATTGACCTGGCAAGGTCTTTACAGCTTCACCGGACTACTAAGGCGAGCGCTTAAGGCACTCAGCCGATTTGGTTTTTAGGTAACATACACAAGGGTGCTCGGCACACCTCGGCTTGGGCTGTTACCTGACAAAATTCGCGTCTGACCTAGCTAAACTATTCTAACTATTCATACATATATTCATTTGTGAATCATACAATCGAGATTGCATGATTCACAAATGCGTACGTGTATATCTGAATGAAACGAGCTGAACTATTCGATTCAGCTCGAAAAAGGGAAAAAAAAACAAACCCGTCAACCATGTGTATATATGTGCACGTGTGTTGAGAGTTGATCTCATGTGTGAGTACAAGTGATGCAGGTGAGTCACTGTATCGCGAAAGTGGTATCTCGGGGGCTCCATCCGGGGACGGCCTCGGCTCGAGATATCACTGAGAACCGCGATGTGTGCGGGAACTAACTAACGAGGAATCCTTCTCTCACGGCGGCGTCAGAGAGGGTTACGCGTGCGTGGGCGCAAACACGCATATTAAAAGATCGAATTTAAAGTTTACTGAACGGCGTCGGCGCCGGAATCTAAAAATAGAAATAGCAAAAAATTATTATTATTACTTGATCGTTTTAGGGGAAGTGAGACGTAAATACACGGATTTACTCTGACTTATACGAGTTAATTATTTATTAACGGCGGCGCGCACGAGCCGTTGCAGGGTAGCCGAAATGGCTGGAAACCTGTGTATAGCTGTCATGGGACCTAGAGACGGATTTCGGACCGTCTCTTCGTATGCCGAGATCTCCGAGATCTCGTGAAAAATGAGCAATTGACCTACGTAGTCAATGCTCGATAGGGAAAAGGAGCATGCGGGGTCGGCCTGTGAAGGCTTAGCCGCCTGGGATTTCGGGATCGGCTGAGACGCGGGCTTAGGAGCCCACGGGCCTGAGGGGCCCGGTAGGGGCGGGGGGGTGCGCTAGTCGCGGGTGCGGACGCTGCCGGTGCGCGAGACGCGCTCGGCAGGCTCGGGAAGGTCTCTCGGGACATGAGAGGCGGAGGTCGGGGGCGGGCGGGGGCGGCGGCCGCCCTAGACGGCGACGCCGCCCGCCTGGGATAGCGAGGGAGTTTTGTGCGCGGTGCGCGGGGACATCCGCGATAATTCGCGGTATGACCCACGCCTCGACACAGAACGCAGCTCGGAGGGTCGGAGGAGTTTTTCTGACGAGAACACTCCTTAGTGGAGTGGTCGCCGAGGCACTTAACGCACCTGGGTTTCAGGCTGCAGTTTCGTGCGGAGTGTCCGTACACCTGGCAGTTGTGACACTGCGAGGGTATAGACGTTTTGCGCGGCGGCTCGACGATAACGCCGGAGAGGCCGCAGAGGGTCGAGAGGTTAAAGATCGCTTTCCCTTCATGGGTGCGATCTAGGACTACTAAAACCATATCGTATGGTAATCGGGTGCGCGGAGAGCGCATTCGATGCACCTCTCGAACAGGGAACTTCTGCCCTTCGAGGTCATCAGAAATGTCGCATGTTGGGAGTTCAGAGGGGACTCTGCGGATAACGACTCGCAGTTTTCGTTCCTCCTCGAGGGAGTACGTGAAGAAACCCCACTTGTTGTCCCGAAGGAAACGAGTGAGGTCGCGATAGGCGGTGGTGGTCGGTACCTTCACCTGGATACCTGTAGCGGTATTGGTGGCGGAGGTGTAGGGAATTTTTGCTGTTTCCAGCAAGCTTGAGATTTCGACCCAGGACGCTTTGTCCTGGATCGTGACGGGTGGAGGTGGGCGGGGCTTCTTGCCCGAAGCTGCGGAACCCGCAGCGTCCGGTGAAGCCGGACTGTCGGGGAGGGGAGCCTTAGGGGCCTTTTTCGGCGCACTAGCGCCACCTATCGGGGAACGTTTCTTACTAGAAGGCAGATGGCCTTCGCTATCGGATGAGGTGGGGGGGTGCTCCCGCTTATGGCGGCGCACAACTGGGGTAAACTCATCTTGCTCCATAAGGGAGCCTTCCTCATCTGAGGCGGGGATGGCTGCTTCGTGAGCAGCGGACAGACTCTCCTGCGGGAGCAGGGAGAAGGAGTTCTTCAAAGTGAAGACAGGTGGGACAACCGGTTTACTCGGCGGGGGACCGCCTTGGGCGTAGATGCGATTCACTCGACAGAACTCGGCGAGCTCGGCGAGCAGCTCCGGGATCGAGGGAACGGGCAGCGAGGAGTTGGGAAACTCGGCGCTACGCTTTTCAGCGAACGCTTCGTATTTGTCTATGATACTTGGACAGATTTGGGATACGATTCCGCGGAGTTGAAGAAGCTCGCCTTCTAAGAGGCGAGCCTCGCTGTCGGAGGCCATACCGGGGCCTGAGGAGGGGAGAGGGGCGGGGGAAGACATACAAAACCTCCCTGCCAGAGGGGCAGGGGGGCGCGCCTTGATGAATTTAACGGACTATCCCGAGTCCGGATCAAAGGGAGCTGTGGGCGATGTGCAATGCCTCACAGGGGACCTACAGTGCCTAGGGGGAAGCCCTAACACTTCTTTCTTCGCTTCTACGCGACGCGACGACACGCAGCGCGAACCACGGCGGACGACGACACGTAGAGCACGGCGAGCACGGCGAACGCACTGAAAAGTGCGGTTTGCACGTACTGATAAGTACGGTTAAGTTTCCCGCGTTCTGAAAAGAACGCGGCGATTGACTACGTTCTGACAAGAACGTACGATCGACAACGATTGACACGATTGACAAAGAAACGAGTAACCGCGAAAACCCGAGATTCTCGAAACGAGACGAACACGTAAAAATAACACTTCGCGTACTTGTACGGATGACGTCACTATCACGAGTATAACGACGAATCGAGAATCACTAAGCACACGCGTCCGGTCAGCACGACAGCCCGATCGGAACTCGAGCCCCAGACAGACGCGGTAGGGGACTTTGTTTTATACTATGTAATGATTTATTTTGCATGCGATACAATAGGTTACGGTGCTGTTATATTATTTTATAAGTAATTATAACTTATTACAGATAATATACAAAATTCTAAAACGACAACAGTGAAGAGGTTGACTATAAATCATAAACTTATAAAAAAAATATTATACAATTTATCAAACTAGAACTATGGACCGCAAACTATCAAAAAGTAGATTAAAAATTGATGAAATCTACATTTGACTACTGCCACCTAAACTAGGTAATCCCGTGTCTCAGGTGGCAGTAAACATTATCACTCTATTAATGAACGCGTTATACAACCGCAGTGGATAATTTATTTTGAAACGCTATATACAAAAACAAGTGCATGTTAACAACATTCTCAATAGATATTTCTTAATATCTATTTATCTAATAGATTAATTTATCTAATTAGAAATTAGAGCTAAAATATATTAAAATTTTGTTACAAAAATTCTTATTCTAAGAAGTAATCATCTACATTTATTACATTTAATAATACCTGCGTGAAAAATTATACATTGACAGTTATTGCACTTTATATATCTGCCAGTAATATTTTTTCCGTTTGATCATAATCTAAGTTTTAAAGCTAAGATTCAATCTTCATTTTGCATCTGTGCTTGTTTAAATCTGTCATAATTACAAATTACAATATAATACGTGATAGCATAAATCACGTATCACACCCATTACAAATAACTGTTCCATATCACGCGAGTGTGATATAAGTTCACGCTCTCCGAGATCATATTTTCAACGTGTGACACCGAGGCTACATGTAAAAAATAATAGCATTACAATGATACAACTTACTCTATAAAAGGTATGTCCAAGTGAGATTGAATCTTGTTATCAATTTTATTCGCTTATAATATTTTATGTTTTTTTTTTCTACTTTATCTAAATACTAGCTTTTACTAGATTTATCTGCGTGGAATAATCACTTTGAGCTAATGCTAATACGCAATGGAAGCTCTCAAAAGGAAAAAAAATCCCGCTTATGAAACATTCTTCATTAGTGCTCCGCTCTTATTGGTCTTAGCGTGATTATATATAGCCTATAGCCTTCCTCGATAAATGACCTATCTAACACTGTAGGAATTTATTCAAGTAGTTCCTGAGATTACCCGCTACAACGTCACAAACTCACAAACTTTATAATCTTTTATATATAAATTTCTTCTGAACGTGTGTATGTCACTGAACTCCTCCCAAACGGCTGGACCGATTTTGATGAAATTTTCTGTGCGTGTTCCAGTGGATCCGAGAATGGTTTAGATTTACAATTGGACCCGGTAGGTGGCGCTGCGGTTGAATTTTAGGTTATTTTTTTATTACCAAGGCAGGACAACGTCCTCCGGGCCCGCTAGTATTAGTATAGATAACATGCGTGTATTATCTATAAGTAAATAAATGGAGACAAGTCGATGAAGTAGGCTGTAGGTACAGCTTTTGAGCGTTTTTGGCGGGATCTTGGAATGTCATGAAGTAGATTTCATAATTGATTCATAATCTTGTGTTATTTGACTCTATATATTGTGATATTGATGATATTTTATGTAATACTAGTGGGCGCCCAGTGGTCGACATTCGATCATAGTTCATTGATTTTTTGAAGTTTGAACTCTATTATGGTTCTTTTGTCAAAGGGTATACTTCTATAATCAAAGGTTTTCATCATGGCTACTCAGTTATTAGCCACTTTTTTAAATTATATAAACACTGAAAAATATCTATGTCTATTGAAATTAATTATAGATTTGAAACAAAAAACAGGCGGTTACATAAGATGGTAAGGCTATCAAATTCTAAGTAAACATAACTTTACGAAAATAAAGAAATTTATCGCAACTCATGACACAATTTTCAATATATTTTGCACGACATGGGTGGGTGGTATTTCTGGGTGATATTGAGTTAAATGTAGTCTGTATGTTATAAGGAATAGTGATACATCCAGTATCATCGTTTGGAAAAGTAATGGATACACAATAGAATCAAATGTTGAATCCAGAACAAAGATGTTTTTAATACTACCGTTAACTTTTGAAAATGAATTAATTTTTGTTCAAAATCCATCATCAACTGTATAAAATATAATTGCTACATCTGATTGAACTGCATCATTGTAACCGCGGAGATCTAAGTCATGGATTACGTTCAAGAGCAAACAAATTTTCTTATTTTCTTGTATTTGATTTTACAAAGTATTTTTTGCCTCATTTTTTTATTGAATCATCATTTGAAGTGAGCACACCATAAAAAATACTAAACAGTAAAATATTGACTTTGGTAATATTGCTTTACTCTTATGACAACATGAATCAAAGTGACATGAAGTGAAAGCAGTCCTGTCACCTAAAAATTTTGACATTCAATAAGACCAAAGAGAATAATTATTATTTCAGTGGTTCCATAAATTTAGTAAAGTTAAATTAGTTAACAATTAATTATAAATGTATATTATGAATTTACATATTATATTATTACTAGTGGGCGCCCAGTGGTCGACATTCGACCATAGTTCATTGATTTTCTAAGTTTGAACATTGTTAGGGTTCTTTTGTCAAAGGGTATAACTTCTACAATCAATGTTTTTCATCATGGCTACTCAGTTATTTGGCACTTTTTTTTAAATTATATAAACATAAAAAAATCTATGTATAAAAAAATGAACTTGAATTTGAATTGCTTTACTCTTATGACAACATGAAGCAAAGTGACGTGAAGTGAAAGCAGGCCTGTCACCTAAAAATTTTGACATTTTATAAGACCAATGAGAATAATAATTATTTCAATGGTTCCATAAATTTACTAAAGATAAATTATTTATCAAAGAAGTATTAATGTATATTATGAATTTACATATTATATTATTATAAAATTAACCTACAATTTGACCAGTTGATTTCAAAGGGCATGTAAGGCATGCAACGTCAGTCATGTTAAAAATATTGAGAACGTTATTACCTTCTCAACGTAACGGTAAAATGACAGATGTCAAAATGTCTTTTTTATTTACATGTGTGTATATGTTGTGTAAAATTGAAGTAGTAGTGTGAGTAATGCATATTTTAATTAATTTAATGTACTTCTAATGCATTTTATATAAAATAAATAGCTTTCTGCACTTCTCCTCCATATAAACTTTAACTATGCCAAACTTCACGTTCATCCGTTCACGCAATTTTCTTAAAAAGGGGCACAAAGTTTTGGCTTCACGTATTAATATATATAAGATTAATATTTGAATAAAAAAATAAAACTTGTATGTGTTGCTCTGTAAACATAGAAACGACATTACAAGTTTATCTTTTACAATTTTACTTCCTACAATTTTTCTGTAATCTTAATATATATATTTCTTGTGTGCGTGTGTATGTGACTGAACTCCTCCTAAACGACTGGACCGATTTTGATGAAATTTTTTGTGTGTGTTCGTGGAGATTCGAGAATGGTTTAGATTCACAATTGGACCCGGCAGGTGGCGCTGCGATCGACTTTTAGGATTTTTTTTGTTTTCAAGGCAGGACAACGTCCGCCCGGTCCGCTAGTATTTTATAAATTACTTTGACATGACATTATGTTTATTTTTAATACTTAATTTACTAGAGAGTTCGTAACTGGAAGATGATGAAACTCCATGTAATATTTAAGAAATACATTTTCTTTACATATATATGATGATAGATCGGTTATTGTGCAAAATCGAAGTGGAACGGAAATAATACTACGGAACTCCATCAAAAGTTCTAACAAGGGATCCGCCATCTTGTTAGAACATTGAAACGATCACTGTACACTCGTAATATTAATTAATATATTCGACAACGGCAGTAATACATAAAAAAACACGTAAATACCGTTTTATAGTCTGTTTATCAACCGATTTTCTTAATTTTTTTTTTGTGCCATCCGTATTGAACCTGATGTGGCAAACAGTGATTAATAAAATCATCTGAATGTATTAAGTTCATTTACTTATCTACTTTTCTCGCGTACTTAAGTCACGTCGTTATTAAAGTTACAATAACTTTTGATAGACTGAACCGATTTTAATTAAACAAAGACTAAACGTTACTGGAAGATACGCTTTACGGTTTTAGCAGTGTATAGTAGCGTAGTATAGTAGCAGAATAGGTTTTATCATGAAAGCAGTATTTTAGCAGTGATGCGTATTCAAACAAGCAGACTGTGTTTCTGATAGACATTTCGACAAGACATGTGCAACATCTTTTTTCACAAAAAAACTAAAAAGTACAGACACGTTAGATTTACATTCTTATTATATGTATAGAAGAAGATATAATCGAAATAGTTTGCCTACCAAATAAATATTAACAAAGCAAATTAAAACTATTTATTTACGATAAATGTGAATTCAAGGTATTTGTATTATTTTCCTTCTGAGGCAAACTCTTGGAAGGTTTTCTTAGCTTCTTGATAATCGGTTTCGGCCGCTTCATCATCAGTTCCTGTGGTATCGGCATCTGTCCGCGGGAATCGACACCTGGTCCTGGCTTCAGGGTCATACGATACTCGCCTCGCTTGTGGAAGCTCTCGGAGGGTTTCAACCGATTGAAGTTGTTATAAAAATGGTAGTCCCTTTTAATAAACCAAAATGTATATGATAATCTATATGACGTTATCAAATGATCCAATCGGGAATGTTACCTATACTATTTTTTTAAATTATACTTCTTTTGGCGCGTTATAGAAAAATGATGAGAGTAAATTTTTACGATGCGCGCGCACACCGTCACGAAAAACCGACACCCTGATGTTAGCTACAGTCAACATTTTGTTTCTTTATATTTGTTGTTTGTATTTCTTTGTATTAAAACTTTCAATGTATTTGTTCCGTACTTTTATTATCTGTAATAATCTATATGTTAGCACAAATCTGTTTTGATATTATTTTATCGTTTGAAAGGAATGTATCTGTCCACTAGTTTTCGTGAACACATCTTTAAAACGTTCGCAAGTGCTGCCCTCTAAGGCAACTGAATTACTTTTGAATCTAGCAACATAGAAAACCACTCTGTGTCATTTGCGTTAACAGACAATTGCAAAACCGGTACAGATATCTAACAAACCGTTAAAAGAAACCGAGTGCCAGTGTAGACTTGTGTCCTATTATATCAATATCAGCGCTAAGCCACGAACCAAGCCGGGGTACCCCGAAGAAGAGGATCTCCTAGTGCGGGTTAGTAGTGGATACAGTCCTCCTAAACTTATTTCCTATACAGTATTAAATACCTTTTTTCTATTGTTAGTGTCGTTTTTTCTACAAACGTAGAATAAGGCGAAAGATAAAATTTTTGAAAAGATTTTTAATTTGTTATGCCAAGAAGTATAACTTCTATTGAGTGTACATAAGTACACACACACTTTTTTTTTAAGTATTGTCTTCGTGTGTTATATTATATGTACTTATAAATTACTAGTTTCTTCCCGCGACTTCGTCCGCGTGAAATAGTTAGTTACTTTGGTCTAACGTTAACACACAGCGAAAGCTCTTAAAAGAAACCACCACAGGCGGCGTGGATGAAATTTCAGTTTCTGGCGGGTTGTAGGATTGTGTAATGCAGCGGCAGGTATAAGTCCAAACAACTCCTCTGAACACTCACCGTGGTAGATGCGATAAAGTACGCCGAGAGACGCAATGTCCCGACGATTTTAACATCCTAGTATATATGTAGTACCTACATATCCCCTAAGTGGCGTTTAATTATCTGGGGCCGACTCACTATGCTTAGGCCAATGGCCTTTTGTCCTCATTACGATTTGGGAGATACTTATTTGAAAATTCAACATACCTCACATCGACGAACTGAAACGGTGCGAAAATGCGATCTTCAAATGTCTTCTTGTATTCATTCCAACGGCACTGGAGAAATTCGTTGTTCTCCAGCGAATAAAACCTCTTGTAAGTGAACTCATGGAGGCCCTTTTCAAATAGCGGCAACGTTCGATAGTTCTCGCCCATAGACTTGATCACCTCTGGAGATCATTTATACTGTTCTGATAAGATGGTGGCCGTCTTGTTAGAACTTTCCGGGGAGCTGTTCTGACAAGTCAGAATCCATGCTCCGGGGTATTGTTTTGGATCCAATACACTTGTGTACAATAACCAAACCATATTACGTGAAATACCATCAATATTACAAAATACAGAGTCAAATAACACAAGACTATGAATAAAATTTAAAGACTCCCACTAGAAACCATTTTAAAAAGTATTAATTGTAGTGAAACTTCGTTCGGAACGAAAATGTGTATCGAAAAAGGGATAGTTACATATCTTAATATATATATTTCTTGTGTGCGTGTGTATGTGACTGAACTCCTCCTAAACGACTGGACCGATTTTGATGAAATTTTTTGTGCGTGTTCCAGTGGATCCGAGAATGGTTTAGATTCACAATTGGACCCGGTAGGTGGCGCTGCGGTTGACTTTTGGGATTTATATTTTTTATTATCAAGGCAGGACAACGTCCGCCAGGTCCGCTAGTGTGTATATAGATTTTAGGCTGTGAGAGAATGTGAACGTTGAGAATGAGAAATTGGGAAACGTTGAAAACATTTTTTTTTTTTAGATCGTAATGACTATTACTCACTTTTAAAAGTTTCACTTTCAACAATGCACACTCGATTTTTATAAATACTAGCGGGCCCTGAGGACGTTGTCCCGTTCTGATAATAATAAAACTTTTGACAAAATATATATCTACACTTTCCTTATTAATCACTTTCTCTACTAGTGAAAACCGCGTAAAAATCCGTTCAGTAGTTTTAGAGTTTATCGCGAAAAGATAAACAGACGTGTCAGAGGACTTTGTTTTGTTTGGAATAGTTACTTTGGGCTAACGCTAACACGCAGCTCAAAAGGAAAAAAAAGCGATTTTGAAACACTCTTAATTGGTTCTCCGCTCCTATTGGTTTTAGCGTGATGGTATATATGACATAGCCTATAGCCTTCCTCGATAAATGAGCTATCTAATACTGAGTTAATTTTTCAAATCGGACCTATAGTTCCAGCCCCTATATTATCCTCTACAACCTCATAAACTCACAATCTTTATCTCTTTACAATATTAAGTATAGTGATTACTCAAAGTGTACATGAGTTCTTTAGAGAATTTGTGATTGGTGAAAGGTTTTATAAAAGAAGCTTTTATTCTATTTATTTAAAAGTGGTTTGGAAGATGTACCTTTTTATTATACTATAAACATTGTATCTCCATATTAAGTACAAAAATGGGGACCAACCTTCACTAATTTTAATATTTTGCTTAGGTCTGGCAATATGCTTACATTCCACATACTGGTTAGACATATTAATTGCAAATAACTGTACTAATTAATATGAAAAAAAAATATTTACAATTCCTAAAATATCCGTAACTTGTAATTATGATACTTTTTTATTGTTCCTTCACCAATGGTCGCTATAGTAAAGCTAATGACATACTTTTGACATTCAAACCTCTTTCTACAAATAATTATAGAGTAAAGTTATACGAACTCTATTCAAATAAAACTGTTCCAAAAACATTTAAGCATATGAAATAAAAATCAAATCCAAAAAATAAATCCCAGCCAATCCAATCTTTCTTATGAAGAATTATTACTCGTTGCTCTCGTAGGAGAATCCGACTGCTGAAGAAGCAGATACCTTCCCCGCTCCCGTCTCATGTGAGGAAAACTCCCGTTATCATCCAAGACAAGTCGTCCTCGGTCGATATATCTCACATGTTGGAAGCAGCAAAAATCCCATACACCTCCGCCGTGAATACCCCTGACGCTATTCAAGTGAAGTTGGCGACCTCTGACAACCATCGTCATCCAACTCGCTTCCATCGGGAAGAAGAGTTCGGGGTTTTCACCCATTTAAATTTGTGTTGGTCGTTCTGGACCGCACAAAGGAAGGGAAGGCAATTTTTGATCTTTCGACTCTGTGCGGCCTCTCCGGCGTTATCGTCGAGCCGCCGCGTAAAACGTCCGCACCCTCAAAGTGTCACAACAGTCAGGTAAACGGACACTGCTCCCGCACCCCGACCTCCACCGACCCTCTGAGCTGCGTCTTGTACCGCGGCGCGGGTCATACCGCGAATTATTGCGGATGGCCCCGCGCACAGGGCGTCACCGCTACCTTAGGCAGGTGTCACCGTCTAGGATGCCGGCTGCCTCCGCCCGCCCTCGACCTCCGCATCTCACGTCTGCAGAGGCCTTCCCGAGCTTGCCCAGTACTTCCCGTGCACCGGCAGCGTCCGCACCCGCGCCTATCGCGCCCCCTCTGCACAAGCACGGGCCCTTCAGACCCAGTGGGCTCCTAAGCCTACGTCCCACCCCAATTCTCGACCTTACACGGCTAAGCCTGCACAGGCTGAACCCGCTTTCACCCTTTCCGGCATAGCTTGGTTCACCTTGTTACTCATATACGTGATATCCGAAATCGTCGTGTTTAACGCCATTATCAATAATAATTCGAATCTAGGTCTCCTAAACGCGATTTCTAGCTTTCCTGCCATCGCGGTTACCATACAACGTCTCGCGCGTGCCTCAGCTTCCAATAAATAAATCATTTTAGTATAGATAGAATAAATCCGCGTATGTATCTTTCCCTAACACGTCCGACTATTAGGAATGGTAACCTTGTTATCCCTAATTAGATTCCGGCGCTGTTTAATTATTATTTCGATCCGATCTCTTTTAACATGCGTGCTTGCGCCCACGCTCGCGAATCTCTCCCTCACGCCGCCGTGAAGGAGGTCCCCTCATTTGATCCCGTACATACGTCGCGTTTCTTCCAGTAGCATCTCGAGCCTAGGTAGTTCCTGGAGCTGTTACTAGTGCGATACAGTGACTCACCTACATCACTTGTACACACATAAGATCACCTCAGATTCGTGCACACGTTACACACATGGTGGAAGTGTTTTATTTTTTTCCCTTATTCGAAATGAACCGAATAGTTTAGTTTGTTTTAATATCCGATATGCATGTAAGCGTTTGTACAATTTCAATTGTATGATTCACAAACGAATATATGTATGAATAGTTTAGGATAGTTTATCTAGGTCAGATCCGAGGTACCGACAACAGCCCAAGCCGAGGTGTGTCGTGCATCCTTGAGCTAGTCGTCTGAATAAAATCGACTCAGTGCCTTAAGCGCTCGCCTTAGCAGTCCGATGAAGCTATAAAGACCTTGCCAGGCCAATAGCGTAGCCAGTTCGAATAGGAAAGAGTATTTACGGCATCTCAGAATTAATGACCCGTGGTATTATTTCCCATCCACTTCACATGTGCACAAAAACCAAACTATATTACGTAAAAAAAAACATCAATATGACAAAATATAGAGTCAAATAACACAAGATCTATCTATACATATAATAAGAATGTAAATCTAAGGTGTTCGTACTTTTTGGATTTTTGTAAAAAAATATTGCAAGTGTCAGATAAATAAAATACATTTCCATCTTTTTGAGAAATGTCTGTCTGTCTGTGTGTACTCGCATCACTGCTAAAGGACTGTGTTCATGATAAACCTCTTCAAGGAAATCATAAAGCATATATTCAGTTAACATTTAGTATTTACTAGCGGGCCCGGCAGACGTTGTCCCGCCCTGATTGTAAAAAATCCTCAACAAATTATATACCAAAACCTTCCTCATTAATCACTTTATCGACTGGTGAAACCCACAAGAAAATCCGTTCAGTAGTTTTTGAGTTTATCGCGAACAGACAGACAGACAGACGCGGCAGGGGACTTTGTTTTATACTATGTAATGATTTCATTAAAATCGGTTCGGTCTATCCTAAGTAATTGTACTTTTAATTACGACACGACTTAAGTACGAGATAAAACTATACAGTGATTAGACTTAATACATTCAGATGACTTTATTAATAACTGTTTTGTACATCAGGTTCGAACGAAGTCCCGGGCACAGCTAGTTATGAATAACATATAATATCCACTACATGACAGACTAAGAACCCATCAAAACCTCAAACGCTAAATCTTATATAGTACTAGCGGGCCCGGCAGACGTTATCCCGCCCTGATTATGAAAAAATCCTTGACAAATTATATACTAAAACGTTCCTCGTTAATCACTCTATCCGCCGACGAAACCCCATTGGAGATCCTTTCGGTAGTTTTCGAGTTTATCGCGAACAGACAGACAAACAGACAGACAGACAGTCGCGGTAAGGGACTTTGTTTTATATTATGTAATGAAGTATATAAAGGAATGCCAATATAATGACGTGGTATAATTAAATTTAAGTTTATTTCTAAATTAATCGTTTTACATGTGGAATATATTTACAAATAAGTAACGAATTTAAATCATTTGCTTCAAAGCTTTCCTGTCAAGCTTGTCTCCACCTCCTCGTGGCAGCTTCTCTATGAACCTGACGCCTCCAGCCAACCGCATTCTATAAGTCACCTGCAGCACAAAACATGTATTATTGAAGTTATACTTCTTTTGGCGCGTTAGAGAAAAATGATGAGAGTAAATTTTTACGATGCGCGCGCAGACCGTCACGAAAAACCGACACCCTAAAGTCATTGCGATGCGCGCGCACACCGTCACGAAAAGCCGACACCCTAAAGTTATTGCGATGCGCGCGCACACCGTCACGAAAAGCCGACACCCTAAAGTTATTGCGATGCGCGCGCACACCGTCACGAAAAGCCGACACCCTAAAGTTATTGCGATGCGTGCGCACACCGTCACGAAAAGCCGACACCCTAAAGTTATTGCGATGCGCGCGCACACCGTCACGAAAAGCCGACACCCTAAAGTTATTGCGATGCGCGCGCACACCGTCACGAAAAGCCGACACCCTAAAGTTATTGCGATGCGCGCGCACACCGTCACGAAAAGCCGACACCCTAAAGTTATTGCGATGCGCGCGCACACCGTCACGAAAAGCCGACACCCTAAAGTTTAACCCTAAATATTTTACCTAATTATCTAGAAAAATACAAAAATTATACACAATCCTCTACGCGTCTATATTAAAGCACAGTGTCAATGACCTTTGGGTGATTTCACTTTCACTTGAAAGGGAACGTGGGAACGTAAGGAACAAAACAAACGGTTTATTGTCCGTTTTAATATCGAAAGTTATTAACTCCGAGACGCTTTTGACACCGGTCATTGCACCTAGGTTTATTACGATTGTGTTTATACTTTTGAAAGTCTTAGAACACACTTTAGATTACGTTTTCTTGGTTGTTTATTAGTATTTGTTATGATATTATTATTTTATATGTTAAACGTGACCATCAACAGGCGGGTCACCTGGTTTTAAGTGATCAACACCGTCCATAGACACCACCGATACCACCACCATAGATAGGCAACACCGTGGGAGTCGCAACTGCGTTGCCATCCTATGTTTTATGGGGAGGGAAGATTGGCCTCCGGCGCTCTCACGGACCGAACGAAACGCAACAATGCGAGCACTGTTAGGTGAGGTGTGTGTTTCTGTGTGTCGGGTGGTAGTACCGCGGGCGAGCCGACACATTCATGCTGAAACCAGTAATAGCTTCAGCGTGCCTCTACCACCTATTGAAGCTATATAATATATAAGCCTATCTATAGCTTTTTAAGTATAAAATTATTATGTACGTTGGCTATTATTATTCTTGCTTCTTGCAGGAGTTAATAACACACGTGTTTTTAGCAAATGAACATGAAAAAACAAGAGATCACTGTTTAAATTCTCGTTATACACAGGTTGGAAGTGTAGCCCCAAAAATAGTAGGAGAATGGGGAGTATTTTTTACCCGATCATGGAGGAAGTCTATTAGTTCTTCAGCAGTAGCAGTTGCGTTCGGCTGCAGCACAACGAATGCAAGCGGCGCCTGCCCGTACTCCACATGTGGCATTCCAACAACCCCCACCTCTCGTACAGCCTCGTGCTGGAGTAAAATCACCTCCAATTCCTCTGGTGCCACCTAGCAATATTTTAACATTAGTTGGTTTTCACATCTATTGGCACTAGGAGCATTAATTATCAACATTTTTATAAAGTTTATTGATCAATCAAAACTATGATAAACTGCAAAATATCAATATTACATATGCACAGGTCGCTAGTTTGACGAAAGGCGCGCAAGCGCAATACGGCTGATCATACTGACGTCGCATGTCATGACGCGAAATTATTAATTTATCTCCTGCCAAAAATACCGCTCAACGCGCATAATGAATTTTTCACTTCAAAAACATAAAAGCATCGCATCGTACTGTGTGCTTTTTTTACAAAACTGCGTAGATGCATTTGAAGTAAGTCTATTATGAATTTACCGTTATGACAAATAAAAACAGATGGGGCTGTTACACAATTTTGTGTTCTTTATTGACTAGCATTTCGGCTACTAGATATCAAAACTCTTCATTTAAATAAATTTATAATTATAATAAAAATATATTCATCTAGTTCATATTGACCTTCATGGTCAGCACGCTGTAAATTATAAATTACTTTGTTTTGTACTAGGAGTTTACCGTCGCTTTTTACGTATTCAGTATGCAGTATTCATTTTCGACTCTTTATTTTACATATCTCAATAAAAATCAAAATCATGTGTCATGATGTATGTGCATTTTACGTAATATAGTTCGGTTACTCTGTACAAGTGAAGTGAATCGGAAATAATACCTCGGAGCATGGATTCTGACTTGCCACAAAAACTCCCAGGAAAGTTCTAACAAGACGACCACCATCTTGTTAGTTCATTGAAACGATCGCAAGAAGCTTGTCAATAGCAGTAATCATTAATCTACTAGAAAATTGGTTGCCAAAAATAAAATTATAAAAAGTCTCACAGCTATATCTTTGAATTTCATCAACTCCTTGATCCTGTCCACTATGAAGATATTCCCTTCCTCGTCATAGTAGCCTAGATCTCCGGATTTGAAGAATCCCTCGTCATCAATGTCTTTCGCCAGATCGTAGCCAATATATTCTGTAATGTGGTTGGTCAAATTGGTAGGTGGTGGAGCCACGCTGAATCTATTACCGGTTTCAGCATAAATGGGTCGTCTCGCCCGGGGTACTACCTCCCGACCCACAGAAACACCGACGTCAAGTAACAGTGCCTGCATTGTTGCGTTTCGTTCGGTCAGTGAGAGCGACGGCGGCCCACCTCTCCTCCCCTTCTCTCTTCCCTTACTCCCCTTCTCCCTCAAATCAGGCTGGCAACGTACTTGCGACTCCCCTGGTGTTCAAACGAACAGATGTGTCACCTGATGTTAAGTGATCACCACCGTCCATAGACACTTGCAACACCAGGGGAGTCGCAAGTGCATTGCTAGCCTGTGTTTGGGGAAGGAAGGAGTCGGGGAGGGTAGGGGAAGGTGGAGGAGTGGAAAGGGAGGTGGGCCTCCGTCGCTCTCACTGACCGAACGAAACGCAACAATGCCAGCACTGTTACTTCACGTCGGTTTTCTATAAGAGAGTGGTATTACCCCGGACGAGCCGACCCATTCATGCTGAAACCATTAATAGCTTCAGTGTAGCTCTACCACCGACAACAATAAACTGGTCAAAGTGATATTCTTTTAGTTTATCGCATTTTCCAATCACCCATTGCGTATCAATCAGCAATCTAATGAAAGTTGCATGCCAGTCTGATAACGATGACTGTTGATGAATTACAAACCTGTATATCGTCACCTACCTTTTTGGATTACACTTTGGTTATATTGCATTTAATAATGAATTTCATTTAGCCAATAGCAGGTCATTAGTACGGTTGCTAAGTCAATAGCGTGGTTGAAATAAATAATACTTTTTTTTATACTTCATAGGTTGTAGCGTTTGAGCACAATCCCATCTAAAGTTAAATGACGATATGGTCTAATATGGTAAACACGCTGAACCTAGAGGGTCACTGGCTTGAATGCTGCTGTGGCTACACACCAACGAGAGCTTGGTAACAGATTTCCCACTTGAGGGTGGTAGCTAACCAGGAGGACTTGGAAAAAGCCCTCCCACCATGTTATGGTATCATCACAATGATTTCCTTCACCAAAAGCTATTACCCAGTTGCTAGGTTTTGAACCTGCGTCCATCGACACGGTATCCGACACGCTATCAACTAAGACATCATCGCTACATCTAATAATAGTCTTGCATGCTGGCATGATAACGATGACTGCTGATGAATTCTATATGATGACCGTCCTTTTTGGATTTCACTATGCTTATGTAGCATTTAATCATGAATTTTGTTTAATCAATAATAGTTAGTCAATAGTAGGTCACTAGTACATACGCTTGGTCAATAGTATGGATATATAGATAAATTAGTCACCTTTTATTAAGGAAGGAGATTTGTAACATATCTCGCCGCGCTGGTGCGGTCCGAGCGGCTCTCTCGTCTGCATATCGACCACCTATTTCATAAAAATAATTTCAATACAGACGGAGTAACAGCACAATATACTACAATAATTAGAAGAAAACTGAATTACCGCGCAATGTGACCGAAAAATCTATGTATACTTTTAATATAAAGTGACATAAATCTGAGTTAAAACATTTTTAGATATGTACATTAAAATTAATAAAATAATTACTTGTCATTAAAAATATATAATTAAAATTTTGTATTACATCATACAATAATAGTTTTTTACACTTTTAAATCAAAAAGAGAACAGCAGTCATATATTTATCGGGGAAGCCACTATTGACTTGCGATACCGCGCTATTGACAATATCGGGGGTGTTACTAATGACCTCAAACATTATTGGTTGAAGTTATCGCCTGTTTATATATCTTGATGCCTTAAAAGGCGACCGACGACTAGATACGGGCATACTCACTGAGTCAGTTGGGCTAGTCACAGCTACGGATAATTCGTCGTATGTGTAGTCGGTGTTATGTTTCTGTATCGGTTAACGTTTTATTCAAATGTTCTTGGCGGATTGATCGATCAAATCATAATGACGTAATTATGGATGACGTCATACTTCTACATAGACGCCATTTTATCGAAAGTGGCTGTTGAATTGGAGGTATACTTCTATCGATGTATCGGAGATTTCAAACTCTTGGGAGATCCACAACAGTTCTACGTTTTCCCACATACAGTAATACTACAAAAACATTTCTCAGGTTCAGGTTTCGTCACGATGTGTTCCTTCACCGTCAGCCGATACTGTTACCCATTTTAAATTATTAAAGACGCCATTTTATCGCTGCGCCGACATATTTTATATAGATTTATAGATGGTATTAAAGTGGCTGTTGAATTGGAGGTATTCTTCTATCGATGTATCGAAGATTTCAAACTCTTAGGAGACCCACAACAGTTCTACGTTTTACCACATACAGTAATACTACAAAAACATTTGAGTTAGAACTTGCGGACATCGATGTAAATATCTATATATATAAAAATCCAGTATCATGATGTTTGTCCAGGAAGAACTCGGAAACTACTCAACCGATCTTCATGGAACCTTGACATTTATGTATAACTAGCCTCTGCCCGCGACTTCGTCCGCGTGGAATAACGTTACTTTGGACTGAAGCTAACACGCAACGGAAGCTCTCAAGAGGAGAAAAAACCTGATTTTGAAACATTCTTCATTGATGCTCCGCTCCTATTGGTCTTAGCGTGATGATATATAGCCTATAACCTTCCTCGATGAATATTAATTTATTTAATTAATTATAAACTCGGCGCTCGCAGGTTTTGTCACCGGTCATTCAACCTATGTATATTTAAATTTGTGCCCATACTTTTGACAGTCATAGAACAAACTTTAACTTAGGTTTTCTTCGTTGTTTACTAGTATTTGTTTTGATATTATTATGTTAAATATGACCATGAACTATCACACGATTGAAGGTTATCACTCTTTAAATAGTCACGGTGTATAAATAAATAATAATAATAAATATTAGACACATTATAATAATATTGTGCGGAATTGTTACGGTTCGGAAAACTTTAGTATGTTACCTTGCAAATGAATCCAGGTAGCGGTCGTCCCGAGCTTCCGGCTTGGAGTTTTCCCGCGGTCCCTAGATTCGAGCATATACAGCCGGCCTCTGACATACCGTAGATCGAAATAATATCGGTCAGAGTTGGGATCCTTGTAACAAAACTCATATTACAGTACCCGAGTTTCGATTTGACACGTCGGGGAGACAACCACGATAGTCGGGCTAACTTCGGTTTCGTATAGCATTATCCTTGTCTTTTTTTTATATCATAGGAGGCAAACGAACAGGCGGATCACCTGATGTTAAGTGATTACTGCTGTTCATAGCAACATCAGGGTAATCACAAGTGCGTTGCCAACTGTGTTTGGGGGGAACGGGTACGAGAAATTGGGAGGGGAGAGGAGAAGAGTGGGGAGGGGAGGTGGGCCTCCGGTGTTCTCACTGACCGAACCAAACGCAACAATGCAAGCACAGTTACTTCACGTCAGTTTTCTGTGTATCAGGTGGTAGTACCCCGAGCAAGCCGACCCATTCATGCTGAAACCAGTAAAAGCTTCAGCGTGTCTATATCATCTACAATTTTTATACAGGTACAATAGGTTTTACAATAGTCTCTAGCACTCTTTTACAAAAGCTGTCTCATGCGAACGTCTCACTTCTCTCGCCGATATGGCAAATCAAATACCAGGTAGTGTATATCAAATTAATATTTTATTTTTTAACTTTATTTTTGGCAACCAATCTTTTAGATTATTACTGCCATTGTCGAGTAGTTAATAGTATTTATTACAAGTTCTTCTTCCATTCCATTTTCGGCAACCAGTCTTCTAGTAGACTATTACTGCCATTGTCAAGTGAGTATCTATATTACAAGTTTCTTGATATAATTTCAATGAACTAACAAGATGGTGGCCATATTCTTAGAGCTTTCCATGGAGTTTTTGGGCATCTCAGAATTCATGGTCCGTGGTATTATTTTCCAATCACTTCACTTATGCACAATAAACAAACTATATCACATAAAACACCACCAATTTTACACAATATAGAGTCAAGTAGCACAAGATTATAGATAAAAAATAAAATCCGCTACATGACAGATCAAAATCCCGCCAAAAACTCCCAAATTATATAATAGATCCCAAATGATAAAGAAGGTTTCTACGTGAAGTGGATGTAAAATAATACCACAAACATGCACGGAGCATGAATTCTGAGAGGACACAAAAACTTCTTGGAAAATTAGAACAAGGGAGCCACCATCTTCTTAGAACATTTAGAGTAACACAAGAAACTTATAATCTTATTACCTACTAGAAGATTGGTTGCCAAAGATAGAACTTAAAAAAATGTGTCCCGAAAAAACAACAGATCACTCTAAACGGGTTTGCGTGTCTGAAGAAAAAGTCTCATAAAAATTATGAGGTACAAAACAAAGAGGAAAACTTTGTTAAAAGCAGACAAAAATATTACCGCGTAAGTCCAAGGAATCAGGAGGATGAAAATGTCGTCAGAAATAACTGAAAGCAGTTCCGAACGGGTCAACCGAAAAATGCTTGGAATGAAAACCTTATTAAAAAATTAGGTAGTGTTTTGTTAGTTAGAAAAGATAATTAGAGGTTGATGTCAATGTGATAAACGCACGGAAAGTGTCCATTGGGATTTTTAGTGACCATAATTTTGCATAACCATTCTACTCTCCTGCGACTGTATGCTCGGATAGCTTTGATGGGTGTCTCCGTTTGTACCATGTCGCCGTTAGTACATACGTATAGTACATTAACTTCTGCCCGCGACTTCGTCCTCGAGGAATAGTTACTTTGAAACTAACGCTAACACGCAAAAGGAAAGAAAAAATCCCCGATTTTGAAACATACTTTATTGGTGCTCCGCTTCTATTGGTCTCAGCGATATATAGCCTTTCTCGATAAATGAGCTATCTAACACTGAACGAATTGTTCAAATCGGACCAATAGTTCTTGAGATTAGCGTGTTCAAGCAAACAAACTTTTCAGCTTTATTTATATTAGTATAAATATATAGTCGTAAAGGTGTGTCTCCATGTTATGACGTCTTAGTACCTCGAGAGACGATTAAGAATCATCATTGGTACAAATCAGCCTTATTAGCTCGGTACTAGTGACAGTGAAGGGGAATAAACTAATGGAAGAATTTGAATTTTACATACTTCTCCCAAATTAATTTGACCTGATCCGCCAGCAGCGGTGTACTGGCACTCATGATGTACTCCACTGACGATAAATCGTACCTGTCGAGGTTTTGGCTTTTGATCATGTCCATTATTGTCGAAGGGGTTAGCTGGAGCATCTGAACCTGTGGCACAAAATTTTTTAAACACTTTATAGCTTGTATCGTTTGACCACAATCTAAGGTGGTAAACATGTTGGACCTAAAAGGGGGCTCTCAAGTGCAGCTGCCAAAACACACCAACAGGTGCTTGGCGATAAATTTTCCAATTTACTAGTCGTGCGGGTTTAGAAAAAGTCCTACCACCATGTTATGGTTCCATCTTGATGTTTTCCTTCGTTGTAAGCTCCAACACGGTTGCAAGCATCGGAAACTACATCCATCGACACGGTGTCCGCACACGGCTATAAAGTAAGCTATCATCGCTTCAAATGCTATCCAAGATATGTTTGTTTTTATTCTAGCATGATGAAATGGGGGTACTGTAACTAAGGGGGAAATGGGAGGGCCCATTTCCTTCGAAAATTCTGCAACGCACTTGTGACCCCCCTGGTGTTGCTAGTGTCTATGGACGGCGTTGATCACTTAACACCAGGTGACCCGCCTGTTCGTTTGCCTCCTCTGATATAAAAAATAATAATAATATATCGTGCAATGCAAAAATGTCGGTAAACACTAAGAGTCAATACCAAACATCGCTGCAGCTGAATATATACTAGCCAAACCCGAAATGCGCCAACTAAAGAGAGAGTGAATCGTGATGGTCGAGTCGTTTGACCGGTAAAATATCAATTCGATGTAGAACCCTGGCAAATATTAACAAAGTTTTCGTAAATGACGTACATTTATCATCATTACATAGTATAAAACAAAGTCCCCTACCGCGTCTGTCTGTCTGTCTGTTCGCGATAAACTCAAAAACTACCGAACGGATTTTCATGCGGTTTTCACAGGTGGATAGAGTGCTTGATGAGGAATGTTTTAGTATATAATTTGTCAAGGATTTTTTCATAATCAGGGCGGGACAACGTCTGCCGGGTCCGCTAGTTAATTTATAATTGGAAAATCTATTGCCCGACAGCGATAGCAACTGTTCTTGTATGTTCCCGTATGTGGGAAACATAGAACTGTGGATTTCTCGGATGTTAAAATCGCCATTACTTGGTGGGCTGGCGTAGTGATTATTCCCATAGTTTCGTTCTAAGTGAGTTCTATAGCCCTGCAGAGGACCTCTTACAGGCGGATGTGATGATGATGAAGAGAGAATAACTATCATGGATTTATCACCATGTAAACGGTGTTCGCGACCCAGTCGGATACAGATTCCTACTCCGTTTAGTTACTGGATATATAATGAACTAGATATTCCTAATTGTGACGCATTATTTTAAGCTCACACCTGGTGTTTATCCCAGCACTCTTAAACAATATCTCTGGTAGTAGTAGGGCTTTTTCTAAACTAGTGTATATAGATACCTACCTACTGCAACTGCTATTTAGACCATCCCAGACCACTTCATCGTCGTTGAACATCACATGAGATTGTGGTAACATGCTGAAAACAGGAGGGGTTATCCCCCCTTATTCCCCCCCCCCCCATAAGAATAAGATATTCGATTTCAAGGCAAATTAATTACATAAGGGTATACGTTTTTATCCAAATAAAGTGGAATGTGAAGTATACCTTAAAGTCTTGTATAGCTGAAAGCCAATCCGTTGGCTGATTGCGCTGACTGTATACTATTGTGGCACCGCCTCGCAAGCAATTCATCGAAATCAGACACCCGTAACTATAATACCATTCGCGAGTATTCAAAACTCTCATACCAACGTATCTGGAATAAAGATGATGCCAGATTAGCTAATTGTTATTATTTATTTAGGCAAAGATTTGACTAAATGATGCTATGGTGATTCGAAGCCTTGAGAAGGCGCTTATGAACATGAAAGCTGCCACCGCGCACCGGTTCGGAAAACAACCCAGTCATCGAGAAGAATCGGCAAGAAACTCGATCTGGTTTATCTTTTCATGTAATTTTTTTTACAAAACATAAATAGTAACATTTATTTTTGGAGGATGCACAGAGAGGGGCGTCATTTCCAGACGTCACAATCGTTCACACATTGACAATCGTTCATATCATCAGATACAAAGGGGTACCTTGGTCATGCTCGTATAAGAAAAAATGAATACTTACTGCCCACCAGTGAGTATTGTAGTGTTCGCCAAATAATTAAAGTGCGTCAGTGGTACACCTTTAGGCAAGCCAGTTGTCCCGGACGAATACATAATAAACGCTCTGTCATCCCAACCGTTGACTGGCGTAGGTTGGAAATCCTCTAAACTCGAAGTCTCCGTTACGAAATCGGAGTACAGTATAGCTCCTTCCCTCGCTTCGTTCCCGTAGAGGATGAAGTTATTTATGGTACCAGCGGAATCGAACGTCTGTTTGTGAGCTTCGTAAGCATTAAGTGAACAGAAGATCAGCTTTGACTTGGCTATGCTAAGTCGATGGAGGAGCTGATCTGTAATGAAAAAATTTGAAGTACGTTCAGATCTCTTGGAATAAAACTTGTAAGCTGGTGAATGCGTGACGAGAGCGTTACGAAAACGTGTGATCGGTGAGGCGAACGGAACTTGAGAGGGAGATATAAGTTAGAAGTTATTAATTGAAGATAGAAAGGGAGAGAGTTACGTTTCGTATTAGCAATGAGAATCCATAATACATTTAAATATTTTAAGAAAATTAATATAATGTATATATTATACATATATAATGGATATCCACATATAGATGGAGCTAAGTTTTACTTCAGCCGTGTGATCTAAAGAACTCTCGTTTTTTTTTAAATTATATATTTACATTGGATTTTATTAATAACGACCTCGGTTGTAACGACGTCATACTTACGTCCCTTAAGTTTAAAGCATACTTTTGTAGGAAACTCATTCGGCAATAGCAACTTAGGATGCAGCGACGATTTCGGGTATAGCGACTTGCCGTAATGAACCGTTTGTGACCGATTCCTAGAAATTCCATGCACATATTGTGACTGAGTCGGCAAAGGCAGACTCTTTTATAAAACTATTACGCTTTCTTATCCTTTGTTTACATTTACATATGGCTAGATATGCTTGCTTTGTTTTAAGTAAGGCTACTAGCACGTGTATAAAGTTGAACTTATGAATCAGTTACATATCAATTGCCAGTGTGTTGCTTGTTTGGCAATCATTTAAATATTGAAGAAATTATGAAATGTATTGTATGTGTATGTATTCCACACCTTATAGCGTATATCAAAAAACTAAACTTAAACAATGCACTATAACACATTTTTTCAATAACACTGGTGTATAACATAAATAATTCGATAAATAAATAGATATAACTAGCGGGCCCGGCAGACGTTCTCCCGCCCCGATTATAAACCAATTCTTGACAAATTATATACCAAAATATTCCTCATGAATCACTTTATGCACTGGTGAAAACTACATGAAGATCCGTTCAGTAGTTTTTGAGTTTATCGTGACAGACAGACGCGGTAGAGGACTTTGTATTATACTATGTGATGATGTATGTATGTACGAAGCAGTCAGGTGCGCAGGAAATATTCCAGTGCACAAGCATACGCGCAAACGCAGGTGCACAAACTCGTCTTCCCCCTCCCTCCCCCCCTCCCTCCTCCCTAGTCCAGTGGAACGGAAAACCAATACAACTAGAGGAGGGTTCCGATGATGTGTCTGCCAACGGTAACTATCGCCTTCTACCATCGCCATTGGCCATTCACCTTGCCTTGCTATTCCGCCGGGTCCGCCAAACTTTTTACATATCTGCTCTAAACTGCCTTTCCCACCGAAATAAACTTTATACACTGAGCGAGAATATTTCGCTATAAGGCCTGTTAAGAGACAGATCCCCCTCAATCAGGCTTAGCCCGCGAGCTGACGCGGTTTGCCGGGGTATGGCCGCTGCGTGCACTACAGATACTTGGAGCCACTGATGAGAGATTGCAACGCGCCTACAGCCAATAGAGCACTACCGCCCTATATGGGCCAGCTGGTTGAACTGTAAGAATGATACAGCTAGACGCCCTGCTACACCCCAATAGATATAATAATACGTACATGACTTTCTGCTATTTTGGATATAGCGTCGACATTAAAGTGATTCCTCTGATGTCGCTATAACCGAAAACCACTATATTTTGTAAAAATCCAAATCATTTCGGTTGATTATAAAATCGCTATATATCAAGCTATGGAGATTTTCTCCTTGTAGCTGGTGGAGGCTGTCAATCGGATTATCTGTACCAAACAATTCGGGCCTAATGCAGACTAAATCGAAGGATTGTATAGTCGTTAAATGTGATGCATTCTAGTAGCCAAACAGCGTCATAGGCCGCTAGATTGAGTTTGACAAAATCTCATCTGATTTTACAGGACAACGTGATCTAACATGCTAAGCCTAGATAGGACTAGCTCTCAAGTGCAACTGTCGGAACACACCACTAGGCGCTGGGCGACAGATTTTCAACTTCAGCGTGGTAGCTAGCAACGCAGACTTAAAACTAGACTTAAAATGCTAATTTCACCACGATATTCTCCGTCATCGGGAGTTCCGACTCATCTTCATCATCAGCCTACAAGAGACACACCACAGGGCCATAGGCCTCTTCCCGGCGGAAGGTATGGGCATAATCGTCAGCCTAAGTATCGGCAATTTCAAACTTTGAAAAATCCACAGTTCTGTTTTTCCACATATCTACTACTAAAAGAGCATTTCTCAGCTTCGGATTCCCTCACGACATCTTCCTTCGCCGTCAGCCGATAATGTTACCAATTTAAATTAGTGAATGTTTTTTTTTATGCCATAGCAGGCAAGGGAACACGTGGTTCACCTGATGTTAAGTGATCACCACCGTCCATAGACATTAACAACACAACTGGAGTTGAAAGTGCGTTGCCAGCCTGTGTTTTGGAGAGGAGAGGGGAGGAAATGTGGGTCTCCGGTGCTCTCACTGGCCGAACGAAACGCAACAATGCAAGCACTGTTACTTCACGTCGGTTTTCTGTGAGAGGGTGGTGCCACCCCGGGCGAGCCGATCCATTCATGCTGAAATCAGTAATAGCTTCAGCGTGGCTCTACCACCTTCTAAGAATGTAAGCGAATTCCGAAAAATTCGTTGGCACATACCGGGGTTCGAACCTGAATGATATTCCACCGTTCAAACCAGTATACCACCACGACTTTACTTTCGGACTCAGTTGCTAAGATTCGAACCTACGTCCATCGACGTTGTGTTCGAACACGCTATCATCATTATGATAAAAAACCCAGCGCACTTAGTTTTCCGTGTTTCAGAATTAGCCAGTATAATCCAGTTGTCAAGAGGCATGCAGGATCGCATGACGGTGGTGACCATCGATAGTTTGTAGATATCACAGTGGTCGCCGTTATTTTTGGATTATCCTGTGCTTGTCATTAGATATGATACTATAATTTTATGTAGTTGTGTGTAGTACACACGCGCTAAAAGTGAAAGTTAGTAACTGATACATTTTTGTGAGAATGAGATGAGTACACTATTGAGATGGTAAACATTAATTTTGGGCATTATTTTGTAATATTTATTTATATATTAACAATGTCAGTACATAACATAAACATATTTTCTTTTTTCTTTCTTATTTCAATAATACACAACACAGAATATTTTTTTAAAGTTCGCGATAGTCACTACAATCCAACTGAAAATAATGTGTTACAGATTTCAACGTTACTCTACCTCTCTCTTTGTTATGTATATATTTCGAGTACATTAAAAACATACTATCTCATTTTCGGACAGCGTAAAACCTATACCAGGTGACTCTTTAGACACTCGCTTTATGGTAAGACATGACACTTGATGGTCACATTGAACACATAAAATAATAAAATGAAAACAAATACTAATAACCAACAAAGATAACCTAGGTTGAAATTTGTTCTAAGACCTTCAAAAGTATATCTACGAACGTGTAAATAAAATAATAAGCCCAAGTGCAATGACCGGTGCCAAAAGCTACAATGGGCGACCCGGAGTTATTAACTTTCGATAGTAAAACTGGCAATAAACCCTTTTGTTTTGTTCCTGAAGTTCCCTTTCAAATGAAAGTGAAATTACCCGACGGTCATTGACACTGTGCTTTAACATAGACGCGTAGAGGATTGCGTATAATTTTTGCATTTACGAGAATCTAACGAGAATCGAGTGCAGTGCGTCCTCCAGAAATATTGCTACTGTCTAAACAGTCACCTGGTAATTATAGATATCTCTTTTTCGTTACATATTCATAAAATTGAATTCACACCCTCGCTAAAGAAGTTTTACTTCAAAAAGCATAATCAAACACAATGTTAGAAGGAATCATTAGTAGAAACTAAAGAAATAACCCACCCCCTCCATAAGATGCGTCAAATGGTGAATAAGTCGCTCCAGCGCATAAAATCCCAAGCAACGACGGCATAACCTCAAATCTCTTCTCACTGCATATGCTGACGACGTCTCCCTTTCTAATTCCTATGCGTGTGAGCGAGAGAGCTACATTAGCAACCTGCTGAGCGAGTTCGCCATATGTGACTTTCTCGTTTGTATCAGAATTAATCTGTAAGAAAATAACAAACACTCATTGCACGGTCAATTATACCTGATATATCACAGCTCAAACTACTGGATCGATCTTAGGATCGTAAAAACTTTCCTGTGAGTACCTTTTACACTGTCGGTCAGCACTAAGAAGTTTTGAAAATAAAGCCCACAAGATAGCGAAAAAAAGAACGGAAGTTTCTATGAAAATTCGTAATTTTCCATTAGTCAGTCAGTTAGTTTTATACTAGCTGTGCCCGCGACTCCGTCTACGTGGAATCTAATGTAGAAGAAACAGGGACTAATGAAACCATCTATTAAGTCCATTTACGTATCTACTTTTCTCTCGTGCTTAACTCGCGTCGTCATTAAAATTGCAATAACTTTTGATAGAGTGAACCGATTTTAACTAGACTAAATATTACTCGAGGATATGCTTATTGAATGAATGCAGTACTTTAGGGCCTGTCCAGATGAGGCGTACCCGAGATACTAGGGCTACATATATCCCGTCCTGATGGGCGGCAAGTTTCCTAGATCGCGCGTAAAATGGAAACTCTCGCCGCGCGCCTCGAGATACTCACGCCCCATTGCTGCGTCCAGTACAACGCGCGAGTCAGTTGCGAGTCGACATAGTTGTCAGTCGTCTTTCCGTACGACGTATGCGACGTTTCCTAGGGTAGAAACGCGCGTAAAACGCGCTATCTGGACGCAATACATTTTGAAGCGCGCGAGTCGACTCGCGCGTATAACGCCTCATCTGGACAGGCTCTTACCAGTGATGCGTGTTCAAACAAACAGACGGACAGATATTTCTAAAAATGATTGAAATGTATTTTATTACTTATTCCAAGACACCTGCAACACTTTTTTTGCACAAAAAATTGAAAAGTACAGACACGTTAGACTTACATTCTTATGTAATTATTACTGCATAGAAAACACATGCGAAGCCGCGAGAAATTGCTAGTATTAATATAAGGAACAATATTGACGTCACTATTATGACACAATACCAGGAGATCAGAAAATTAAAGACGATAGACGACTGTACGTCCGTTTATCATTATATGGGCTCCCGTCGAGAATGAGCGCTGCAGTAGTACTGCTGTACTTGCAGACTTGCTGAATGTGTTGGACAATTTATTTCTTCATTCTTCACATGTATTTAATTTTTTTTTTGTCTATTTTCTTTGTATAATTTAATATATCTGTATGGTTGTTCCAACAATACACCACCATTTCTTCATTTCTTTCTATATTGAAGATGCAATAGAAAGGATTTATAAAACAATCCGTATACATAATTCTACACATTTGATCGTGTTTACATCATCGGTACTCACCAGTGCGATATTGTCCTTATACTCAAGCATCCGATCAAACATCTCTTTACCAAGATGCAGATGTGCTGGCACCTGAACATTCTCATCACCGTACGTGTAAAATTTATTCCGAAGCATTTCTCAACGACCTTCGAAATAGCAAAAGATTTCTCACTAACGTCTGATCACAAATTAATGTGACAACTTCTCCTATATTTTTCTATTGGAACTAAGGAAATTCTTAATAATCTTTACCTGACGCGAATAAACTATAACACTGCGACACAACCTGACAATTTAAGATCGCTATGAATATGCTAAGTGATATACAGAATGTGTTAGATAACTGACTGTCGGTGATAAAAGCGTGAGTTTGGTTATCTTTCGCAAAATATATGTGCTCAATTTTATACCATCGGACTTAGATAAATATTACTTTATCGGAACACTAGCTTCGCAACGAGGTTTCGCTTGTGTTTCATTTATTAAATGTCTAGTTTTGATTTGGTAACTGCACTTGACAGCTTCCAGGATTTTTTTTTATCTTTATTTTTGGCAACTAATCTTTAGATTATTAATGCTATTGTCGAGTAGTTAATAGTATTACAAGTTCTTCTTCCATTTCATTTTTTGGCATCCAGTCTTCTAGTAGACTATTACTTCCATTGTCGAGTGAGTATCGATATTACAAGTTTCTTGATATAATTTCAACGAACTAACAAGATGGTGGCCATCTTGTTAGAACTTTCCATGGAGTTTTTGTGGCATCTCAGAATTCATGGTGCGTGATATTATTTTCCATTCACTTCACTTATGCACAATAAACAAACTATATTACATAAAACAGCACCAATTTTACACAATATAGAGTCAAGTAACACAAGATTATGAATAAAAAATAAAATTCACTACATGACAGACCAAGATCCCGGCAAAAACTCCAATTCCAGGTTTAGTGTGTTTATTATCTTCGAGTACATCGACATTTAACATCAGATAAATTTCTGATTAAATCTATCATTATTCATCTTAAACTATCTGTCATAATTATATCATTTTATTTATATAAATATGTCCATATTATACCAGGTGAAAGTTTGAACGCTCGCAGGATTGTAGGATATGACACTTCATATAAAATAATAATATCAAAACAATTACTAAAAAACAACCAAGAAAACGTAAGTTAAAGTTTGTTCTAAGACTTTCAAAAGTGTAAACACAATCTAGGTGCAATGACCGGTGTCGAAAGCTACAATGGGCGACCCGGAGTTAATAACTTTCGACAATAAAACGAACAATAAACCCCTTTTGTTTTGTTCCTGACCTTCCTAAGTTCCCTATCAAGTCTATCCCTACTTTTTGACATATATCTTTATATATAAATGTCTTCTGTACGTGTGTATGTCACTGAACTCCTCCTAAACGACTGGACCTATTTTTATGAAATTTCCTGTGCGTGTTCCAGTGGATCCGAGAATGGTTTATATTCACAATTGGACTTGGTAGGTGGCGTTGCGTTTGAATTTTAGGATATTTTTTATTATCAAAGCAGTACACCGTGCGCTGGGCCCGCTAGTATAAATATAAATAATAAATTGAAACTCGAAAAAAACTGTTTTTTTAAGTACACAACCGGAAGTTAATTTTCAAAGCGAAATCTTAGTAATTTGGCCGATAATTTTTTAATTCTCTTTTATATCAAAACGTAGCTTAAAATACATCATTAGGTACATAGTATAAAACAAAGTCCCCTACCGCGTCTGTCTGTCTGTCTGTTCGCGATAAACTTAAAAACTACCGAACGGATTTTCATGCGGTTTTCACCGGTGGATAGAATGATTGATGAGGAACCTTTTAGTATATAATTTGTCAAGGATTTTTTCATAATCAGGGTGGGACAACGTCTGCCGGACCCGCTAGTATAAAATATACTGCAACTTTTAAAAGGAAAACTGCAGGGGTTAAGGAGATAGATCCATTAAAGTACACTCATGTAGCATTGCGCTGAGGTCTGGCGCTTGCCTAAGTAGTTTTAGTTTTTTTTTTTTGTATGCGAATGCTTTCTTCGCACTTCAAATTCAAATTCAAATTCAAATCAAATTTTTTTGTTCTATATTTCTTTATGTATATTTAGATTTGTTTATTTTCTTGCAGGTTCTTATTATTGTGTTGCAAAATTTGCTAAGTTCTTCTCATTTTTCGTTTTCTTCCATTATTTCATGTCTTGATGTTTCGGTAATTTGAGTTTCCAGTTTTTGTTCCAGTTCGTATCTTTGTTTCCCAAACACCGGGCATTCTAATAGAAGATGGATAGCTGTTTGGTTTTTGTCAGTATCGCATATACATACTGGATGGTCTTTGCATTTAAAGCGATGTAGATAGTCACCGAATGCTCCGTGACCAGTTATTACCTGAAATAGGTTTAGTTACTAGATATCGTATTAAAATGCCACGATACTGAACTTATATCATCCCGATTAAACGTATGTAAGCTACAACAATAGCTTAGGGTAAGTATTATTGAAATAAATATAAAATATTGAAGTATACATCTCTGAATAGAAATATTAGTAGAAAGTAGTAATAAACAAGTATTTCGTGACAACGACAGGCAACTAGTAGCACCATTATATAGTTGTAGGTGGTAGAACCACGCTGAAGCTATTACTGGTTTCAGCACGAAAGGGTCGGCTCGCCCGCGGTACTACCGCCCGACCCACAGAAACATCCACGTGAACTAACAGTGCTTGCTTTGTTGTGTTTCGTTCGGTCCCCCTCTCTCGCTTTCCATCAAACACAGGCTGGCAACGCACTTTCGACTCCCCTGATGTTATTAGTGTCTATGGATGGTGATGATCACTTAACATCAGGTGACCCACCTGTTCGTTTGCCTGCTATGACATAAAAAAAAACATTTTTTGATTGATTTGTTTATAAACTATTTATTGACAAAAATTAAAATATTTAAAAAGTTTTACTTCTATCGCGTGTGACGGTTACACGCACTCATTCTTTTGTACCTGGCAATTGTAAACATGGACTTTCCAGTATTTAGAGGGACGTGGGGCGACGGAAGTGCACTTATGTAGGCAGTATTAAGATAATTCTCCATATCTCAAGATCACTTTATGCAAGCCACTGCAAAGTCTGATAAAGTGATGATAAATAATAAGATATACTATAATGTTACGTTCGTGGATAACAAAATGCAGTCATTTCAGAGCAAATATTAAATTAAATATTAAAGCTGATAAAATTGTATAGTGGAAAATAACTGTGCCCGCGATTTGATCCGCGTGGATCCCGATGTACAAAACAGTGACTAATAAAGTCATCTGAATGTATCAAATCCATTTACTTATCGACTTTTCCCTCGCAAATAAGTCCCGTCGTCATTAAAATCACAATAACTTTTTTTTTTTTTTTTTTATTGTAGCTCGGCAAAGTGACTGTACTGTGCCTGATGGTAAGCACAGTACAATCCAAAAACAATGGCGACCACCGAAAGACATACTATCTATCGCCGGTCGCCGCTGTCATGCCGGCCTGAAAGCGACCCAGTCAGGGACAGCCCCCCCCCCTCCCCCCCGGTTGCTGGATATACACCGGCTGATCCCGGAACGCGACACGCCCAAACGTGTCACTATGGCGGGTGTTCCACCTGGTGTACGGTGGTCGCGATCCAGTCGGGTACAGACACCCTACCACCCCGCGTAGACAACTTCTGATAGACAGAACCGATTTCAATGAACCAAAGAATAAATGTGACTCGAAGATATGCTTTATGATTATTTGTGGTTTTATCGTATACCCAGTACTTTAGTAGAGATGTGCGTTCAAACAAATAAACAGCCAGATATATAGATATTTCTAAAAATGATTGAAAACAAATAAACAGACAGACATATAGACATTTTTAAAAAAGATTGAAACGCATTTTATTACTTATTCCAAGATACCTGCAACAATTTTTTTTTTCTGAATAATACTTTCATTACATAGTATAAAACAAAGTCCCCTACCGCGTCTGTCTGTCTGTCTGTTCGCGATAAACTCAAAAACTACCGAACGGATTTTCATGCGGTTTTCGCCGGTGGATAGAGTGGTTAACGAGGAACGTTTTAGTATATAATTTGTCAAGGATTTTTTCATAATCAGGGCGGGACAACGTCCGCCAGGGCTGCTAGTATATGTATATAATATATGTATAGATAAAAATACTTCATACTTTAACGTAAAACTAAATTATGCAAAAATACTTTATTTCCAATATATAATGCGTAAAATGGAACACTCGTATCGATAATGATTAATGACTAATTAATTATGATTAATTAACGAATTAACGATTGAAGATTCATAGATAATTTATTTTTAACTTTATTTTTGGCAACTAATATTTTAGATTATCACTGCCATTGTCGAGTAGTTAATCGTATTACAATTTCTTCTTCCATTCCATTTTTGGCAACCAGTCTTTTAGTAGACTATTACTGCCATTGTGAAGTGAGTATCGATATTACAAGTCTCTTGATATAATTTCAATGAACTAATAAGATGGCCATCTTGTTAGAACTTCCCATGGAGTTTTTGTGACATCTCAGAATTCATGGTCCGTGGTATTATTTTCCATTAACTTCACTTACGTACAATAAACATGTTGATATATGGCAATATAATGTTAGATAAGTGGGAACACTAACTTCCTGTTGTAATGTGCCATGGTTTACATACAGACGTAGTACGAGTACGTCAAAGATTATAATAAGTATTATAATAAGACCACGTTGTGGTTCCAACAATAAGTTAATTTACACAATCAACGCTAAATGCGCCCAACGAAACAAACTATATTACATAAAACACCACCGATTTTACTTAATATAGAGTCGAGTAACACAAGATTATGAATAAAATATAAAATCCACTACATGACAGACCAAAATCCCGCCAAAAACTCTTCATAGATACTTACGTTGTAACTATACTGTATATCTATAATATTGCGGATAATCTACAAACGAATTAAAACAAAAAACAATGCGTGTATCAGTGTGTACAAGCGTAGGAAGTGAAACTTTGACTTATACGTATTAAATTATATATATGAGAACGCTCATAAACGATAGTATACTATAGGAAATCCCGTAGTATAAATAGTTAACTATACATTCGCTAATTTTTGTATATTACTATACCAGAGAGGTATACGCTTATACATACTGACACATACAGACAAACACATTCCTTACGTTTAACCCGTAACGAAAATGACTCAAAAATAGGATTAAAAGAATTGAAAAATTCTATACATTTAATAAGAATGTAAATCTAACGTGTCTGTTACTTTTTCGATTTTCGTGAAATAAATTGTTACAGGTGTCTAGGAATAAGAAATAAAATACATTTCAATAATTTAAAAAAATGTCTGTCTGTCTACCTGTTTGTATGAACGCGTAAAGTAACTAAAATACATGGGTTCATAATAAAACCATACCAAGAAAATCATATCTTCGAGAATAACTTTTTTTTTTTTTTTTATGTCATAGGAGGCAAACGAACAGGTGGGTCACCTGATGTAAGTGATCGCCACCGTCCATAGACACTTGCAACACCAGGGGAGTCGCAAGTGCGTTGCCAGCCTGTGTAGGGAGGGGGGGGGGGGGGAGGAAAGGAAGGGGAAAGTGGAAGGGGAGGGGAGGTGGGTGTCCGGCGCTCTCACTGACCGAACGAAACGCAACAATGCAAGCACTGTTACTTCACGTCGGTTTTCTGTGAGAGGGTGGTACAACCCCGGGCGAGCCGACCCATTTATGCTGAAACCAGTAATAGTTTCAGCATGGCTCTACCACCTAAAGACCACTTAGTCTTTGTTTCATTAAAATCGATCCACGCTATCAAAAGTTATTGTAATTTTAATGACGGCTCGAGTTAAGTACGCTAAAAGAGTAGACAAGTAAATGGAGTTAATACATTCAGATGACTTTGTTAATCGCTGTTTTTGACATAATGTTCCACGCGGATGAAATCGCGCGCACGGTTAGTGGTCAATATGATTGTCACTAATTTTATCATTCAATTGATTTGAGTTTAACTTATTTGAGAAAAAAATTGGTTACATTTTCCATATCTTTACCTGGCATTAAAAAATGAAGTTAATTTGATGTACTAACTCTCTACTCTATCTATATTTCTACTCTCTGAGACCATTTCAACTTTATTGTGGTGCTTGTGTTTCGGTGATAAATTTTTAAGGGCGAGAAAATTGGAACAGATCAATAATCTACACTTCATTACATAGTATAAAACAAAGTCCCCTACCGCGTCTGTCTGTTTGTCTGTTCGCGATAAACTCAAAAACTACCGAACGGATTTTCATGCGGTTTTCGCCGGTGGATAGAGTGATTGGTGAGGAACGTTTTAATATATAATTTGTCAAGGATTTTTTCATAATCAGGGCGGGACAACGTCTGCCGGGCCCGCTAGTAATATTATAAAGAGGTAAGGTTTGTGAGTTTGTGACGTTGTAGGGGGTAATCTCAGGATCAGTAGTTCATAATATTTGAAAAATTCTTTCAGTGTTATATAGCTTATTTACCAAGGAAGGTTATAGGCTATATATTATCACGGTAAGACGAATAGGAGCGGAGCACCAATGAAATCAAAATCAAATGTTTCAAAATCGGGGTATTTTTTCCTTTTCAGAACTTCCGCTGCGCGTTAGCGTTAGCCCAAAGTAACTATTCCATGCGGACGAAGTCGCGCGTAGAGGCTAGTTAAAAATAAAATTGATTGTTTAAATTTTTTTTGTAAAACTAGCATTGAAACATTCAAAGACAACGAACAATTGTTAGCATGTGCTAAAATACACAACAATATTTTGAACATAGTAAATAGATAAATTAATTTGCAAAATTCCTTGTTTTTTCTTTCATTTTTTTCCTATCCCAAAATATGATATGTTACTTTTCTCAAAAAAAAAGCTGGAATTCCCAGCCACATATCTGACAACTCGTTAATTTTGTATGTATCTCTGAGAAAAAAAATAGAATTACAAAAAATGAAAGCATTTCGATTTCAGCATGAATGGGTCGGCTCGCCCGGGGCAGTACCACCCTCTCACAGAAACACCGACGTGAAGTAACAGTGCTTGCATTGTTGCGTTTCGTTCGGTCAGTGACAGCGCCGGATTCTCACATCCCCTTCCCTCTTTTCTCTCCTCCTCTCACCACTCCCCCCCCCCCTTTTTCCTGCCAGACAGGCTGGCAAAGACCTTGCGATTCCTCTGGTTTTGCTTGCGTGTATGAACGGCGCGACGGTTATCACTTAACATCAGGTGACTCGCCTGTGCGTTTGCCTCCTATGATACATAAAAAAACGCAATAGCTTATATAATTTAGAATTAAATAAATATACGAGAAAATAATTTCGTATCATAATATTTATTTATGTTTTATTTATTTAACGAGATGTTTAAAAAGGCTCATATCATGTTTTATATGTTTTATTATAAACAATTCAGCGATAAAATGATAAAAACGAGTAGCGATAACAATAAGTCTCGTCTTACTTGCAATCTTCTTGTACATTGTGACTTATCAGATAAGACTGTATTTCAATGTTGAAGCCATAGAGACGTCACAGTTTTTTTGAAGTGAAACTTCTCATGCGACTTCCAACAAGGTTGCGTTAAACGTTTAACGCTACCATGGAGGGGGTATGAAAGCACTGTTGCGTTAAACGTTCAACGCTCCTGGGGAGAAGGAATAGAAAGAGACGGAGCGAGAAAAATAATCAAACATTTCGTATCTTACTTTAGTTATCATAATCCCATTGTAAATGTTATAGATTTTGATATTTCTCCACTCGAAAATGATAATTAAAAGATGCGATCAATTGTGAATTGTAAGCAATGGTAATAAAGTTTGTCTTAAAGAAACAATATGATTTCGCTAAAAAACAATTTCTACCCCTTCCTATTTTCATTTCCACATTACGAAGTTTCACTTCTTCCGCGCGGACGGACTCCACGCACAATTTTTTTTTTAAACCACTCTAGTAGATTTTTTTTTCGAACTGACTACGCTATTGACCAAGCAAGGTCTTAACAGCTTCACCGGACTACTAAGGCGAGCGCTTAAGACACTCAGCCGATTTTATTTTGACAACTAGCTCAAGGGTGCACGGCACACCTCGGCTTGGGCTGTTACCTAATTCATGCAATTCGCGACCTATCTGAGCTAACCTAAACTAAGCTACATATTCATACTTATATGAGTTACTGAAACATATATGTGTACCAAGCGTACATACCTCAAAAACTCTTATATGTATTTTGTGTTGGATATTTTTTCTAAACTAATTCAGTTCGATAAGGGAAAAACAAAAATAAAACCCTTCCACTTTCATGTGTTAGCATGTGTGCGTGCACGTGTGTGGAGGTGATATGTGTAATGTTGTAGCAGTGTTGTAAGATTTTGTGTCACTGTATCGCGCGAGCAGTGTACTCAAGGGCTCCACGCCGAGGGAACGGACCTAGGCTTGAGCCGCTGCCGAGGGGGCCTCGTCTGGTGTGCGGGAGCGAAATTCACCACCAGACCACGGCGGCGTGATCTGTGGTTACGCAGGCGTGGGCGTGAGCACGGTCTGTTTGGAGAGACAGGCTGGTACTGATCGTTCACTGCCGTTATTTCATCGGGAGGGTGATAGTGCAATCTGTAATTTGTCCGGACTATAAGGTACTCTTTTGTAAAAAAATTCGAACTATAGGGGGTCTTTTTTTTGGCAACCAATCTTCTATTAGATTATTTCTGTCATTATCGAGTGGATATTGATATTACACGTTTTTTGCGATGATTTCAATGAACTAACTAACAAGATGGTGGCCGTCTTGTTAGAACTTTCCAGGGTATTTTTTGACAGGTCAAGATCCATACTTCATGGTATTATTTCCCATCCACTTCACTTGTGCATAATAACCTAACTATATTACATAAAATACCACCGACATTACGCAAAATAGAGCCAAATAACACAAGATCTTCTATTCATCTCTATCTATACATATAATAAGAACGTAAATCTGACGTGTCTGTACTTTTTCGATTTTCGTGAAGAAAATTGTTGCAGGTGTCTTGGAATAAGTAATAGAAAACAAATCAATCATTTTTAGAAATGTCTGTCTGTATGTCTGTTTGTATGAACACGCATCACTGCTAAAGTACAGGGTTCACAATAAAACCTCACTAAGACAATCATAAAGTATTTCCTAGGGTGTAACGTAGTCTCTATTTCATTAAAATCGGTTCACTCTATCAAAAGTTGTTGTAATTTTAATGACGAAGCGGCGTAAGTACGAGAGAAAAGTAGATAAGACTTAATACATTCAGATGATTTTGTTAATCACTGTTTTTTACATAAGTTTCCACGCGGACGAAGTCGCGGGCACAGCTTGTTTGTAGCCATATCCATTCATCAAAAAGTTGTTATTTTAATTTTACATACACACACTTTTTTATAATACGTAATAGATTACAAACAAAAAATTGGAAACAAAACTAACGTAGAATAAACTTTTTTAATAGGAACACAAAATAAACCTTGAAAATGTTTGCGTTAGAAACTTACCACGTTACCATGGTAACGTATATAGTACTAACGCTACACGCAACGAAAGTTCTCAATAGGAAAATAACGCCCGATTTTGAAACATTCTTCATTAGCGTTCCGCTCCTATTAGTCTTAGCGTGATGATATATAGCATAAAGCCTTCCTCGATAAATTATCTCTTTAAAACCGAAACATTTTTTTTAGATCGGACCTGTAGGTCCGGAGATTAGCGCGTTCAACCATACAAACAAACAAACAAACTCTTCAGCTTTATATATTAGTATAGATTCCTAGTTACTTGCAACAATTTTTTTCACGAAAATAGAAAAAGTACAGACACGTTAGATTTACATTCTTATTATATGTATTGATACACGGAGCACTTTTTTTTTTTTTTTTAGAACTGACTACGCTATTGACCAAGCAAGGTCTTAACAGCTTCACCGGACTACTAAGGCGAGCGCTTAAGGCACTCAGCCGATTTTATTTTGACAACTAGCTCAAGGATGCGCGGCACACCTCGGCTTTGGCTGTTGCCTGATACATGCAATTCGCGACCTATCTTTTTTTTTTTTTTAGCGTGGGGAAATCCCTTATGGATACACCACCCTCTCGGGGGAGAGGGTGGGTTATGTCCGACTTACACGGACTAAAACCCCACGGTGTACGTCTGGCGCTATAGTTGGGGCGGCACGAGATCTCTATAGACTTCATCGTGCCGCCCCAGCGGTTGGCCAAGCAGCGAAAGCGCCGCCGCCGGGCCCCGTCCTGTTAGGAGACAGCCGGGTACACACCGGCCGTCTCCTCCGTCCGCCGGATCTGTGCAATGGGAAGATGGGCCCCCCGACCCATCTTCCCTAGATCCGGTTACGGTGGGACGAGGCGGTCGAACTGCCGCCTCCTCCTGCCTGTCCTCCGTTGGCGGAGACGGCCACTATTTGGATCTTCCTCACAGACCCTCTCCGCCGCCTCCTTCTGCGAGACGACTTCCTCGCAGAAGGAGAATTCGAGCTAACCTAAGCTAAGCTAACTATTCATACATATATGAGTTGATGAAACATATATGTGTACCAAGCATACATACCTCAAGAACTCTTATATATATTTCGTATCGGATAATATTCTAAACTATTTCAGTTTGATAAGGGAAAAAAAATAAAATCCTTCCACTTGCACGTGTAAGCGTGTATGCGTGCACGTGCGTGGAGGTGATATGTGTAATGTTGTCGCAGTGATGTAAGATTTTGTGTCACTGTATCGCGCGAGCAGCGTACTCAAGGGCTTCCACACTGAGGGAACGGACCTAGGCTTGAGCCGCTGCCGAGGGGGGCCTACTCTGGTGTGCGGGAGCGAAATTTACCCCCAGACCACGGCGGCGTGATCTGTGGTTACGCGGGCGTGGGCGTGAGCACGCTCTGTTTGGAGAGACAGGCTGGTACTGATCGTTCACTGCCGTTATTTCATCGGGAGGGTCGGTAAAAATATGTCGCGGACGTCTTTTACAACGCGCAGCGTTTGGTACGGGTTCGTATTTTGTGGCGGATACCACTAACGGACTGGGGCGAATCATCCCATCAGTGAGATAATCGTGGATAATATGAATTAACTTATGGGGTACGTGAGATTTACATAATTTATGGATGAGCCCTCCATGCCAGACCTTATCGAAGGCTTTGGCGACATCGAAGAAGACTGCAATTGTGCGTTTCGGTTTACGTTTCGGGTCGGCATTAAAATTATTATGCTTGTGTGTATGCCTATCACTACGGCCTTCTTCCAGACGGCTGGAATGTGGCCCTGGGACATGGCCGCATTGAAGATGCAGACCAATAGAGCTATGATGTGATCGGGAAGGAGTCTCAGTACCTCGTTCCTGATCCCATCGGGACCTGGGGACTTCCTAAGCTTGAGACGCTGGATGGCGGTCGAAACTTCATCGAAAGTTATTGAGGTTAGGGTATCTACGGGAGGGGACGCTAGTGCATGCTCTACCGACAATTCGATCGACCCAATATGGATAGGGTCCGTGTTATCAGTGTTCGGTGAACACTGTGTTTCTTAACTCGCGGCAAGACATTCCGCTTTATCTATGCTATCGAACGCAGGAGGCAATCCGGGACCTGTATCGAGAGGAGGCATCGGAGTAGTGACATCCGACTTTAAAGTTCGCGAGAGTTTCCAGTACGACAGGTGGGACGGCCGGAGATCCTCCAGAAGTCTGTCCCACCTGTCGCCCCGAATTTCAGAGATACGAGATTTGACTATTTTAAGTAACAAGCGTAAACGGTCGCGATTTTCTTCCGACGGGTAAGCGTCGTGAGCTCGAGTCGCGGCGTTCTTTTCCGTAATCAACGCTCTCACGTCGTCAGGGAGTATAAAACGGCGATCATTCGCCGCTTGTACCTCTTTCGAGGTCTCTCTGACGGCGATCTGGAGATAGTCGACCAGGGAATCGAGATAGCCGAATCCGCGTCGGCTTTAGACACCAACACGTCCGGAACCCTGTCTAAATTGCTAAACGAAGGATTTTCTTTAAAATAACGAGCGAGTTTCGCGTAATCAGCCACCCTAACCGACGGAGGGGTGAAGTCTGAGTTAAATCCTAACTGTAATACGACCGGGCGATGGTCTGAATCAAGTTCGTGTACGACTTGTATGAGTCGTACCCGAAGCGTGATATTTTTTAACAAAGCTATGTCTAAAACTGACGGACGGCAGTTATCCTGATAATGGGTGGGTTCCGGAGGGGCTATGACGTCAAACGCGAGAACCCTACCTAGTTCGTCGAGTATCCTCCCGTTACGAGAGGTTCTCGGACTAAGTACACGGAGCACACTGACTTGACACGTAACGATAGCAAGTGAGAGAGCCTTGACATTTACATAGCAAAGTCGGGATCCAGTTGATTGCTATAATGTTTCCGTCAAGCGCATATTACATTTAGTTTGCGCTCATAATTCCATCATTAATAAACTACAACTAAGTAAAAATATTTTTTATCAATGTAAAAAATTACGTGGGACGCGGTCGATACTGGACGTTACTTCTTTACTCTACTATATTTAGGAGCTATCTATTAATATAAAAAGCTAACTATATAATCTAAAAGAGCTGGTTAGCTGGAGAAAATACCTTGTGGCATTATAACCGCCAGTGTAAAAACCCAAAAGATCAATAAAGTTCATTCATATTTACGTTGAATCGTGTTTATGAAGTGAAGACTTCTTTACGCGAGTTCAGCACTTTTTGGGTGAACAAAAATCATGGAACTCGCGTCATCATCACCGAACGCTTTCCATGAGTTATACGTATACTGTGAACATATGTGTACTTTTTGGGTGAACAAAACGCGTGAAAAGTGAAGCTATATGTATACTGTTTTGTTATCAGGTCAATTTTAAATAATTAAAACTATAATTAGTTTGAAAATTCAAAACAGAACACAGTTATTCCATTGTTTTGAGTTTTCACTTCTGTCGGCAGTCCTTATGACTGCTTCGTTTTTTTTTTCAAAAAGAAAGTACCCTATGTTACTCCTTATAACACCAGCTATCTACCAGTAAAGATCCGACTACATCGGTTCAACTGTTTGTGAGACTAGCCAGCACAGACAGAAAAAAAATCTAAAAATTGTTTTTGGTTGTAAGTACCGCATATACTTTCACGTCTATTTAGTAAAAAAGTTGGTACTTTGACATTACAAAAAGACACTTCAGTTCTTCTTCTACGTCTATTTTATTTTTGGCAACCAGTCTTCTAGTAGACTATTACTGACATTGTCAAGCGAGTATCGATATTACAAGTTTCTTGATATCATTTCAATGAACTAACAAGATGGCGGCCATCTTGTTAGAACTTTCCATGGAGTTTTTGTGGCAAGTCAGAATCCATGCTCCGAGGTATTATTTCCGATCCACTTCACTCGTGCACAATAACCAAACTGTATTACGTAAAGCACCACCAACATTACACAATATAGAGCCAAATAACACAAGATTATGGATAAAATATAAAAACCACTACACAGCATTGCAAGATCCCGCCAAAAACTCCAGACACTTCAGTTTTATTTATATGTAGTTATTTAAAGTTTGTTATCAGCAACTGTATTAGATTTGTAATTGCTATTTTTTTTATGTTTGGTTTCTTTTTCTAACTGTATTTCTTTTACCTTCTAGTTTTGTAAATTAAGTTACTATAGGGCTGATATAGAAAAAAGACTCTAAATATCTTAAAAAAAATTAGTGCGTGTTACCATCACACGTGATTGAAGTAAAACTTTTTAAATATTTTTGATTTTGTCAATAAATATATATAAACAGACCAATCAAATTTTTTTGAAGATAAAAATTAATGAAAAATATTAAATTAAATAATAATAAAAATCATACAATAGAATTAATTATGTATATATGAGCGCGTGACCGTGCTGCCATCTGGTTACAATGTAATGTCACTTACTTAAGTGACAAATTAAATCAAAGCTTCATTATCTGTAGTGCCACCTATCAGCTAATTCGGAACTTAATTAACACACACATTATACACATAAATCTTCCATAAAAAAATTACTAAACGATAGTGAAAACCATATCAAAATCCACTGAATAGTTAAAAAGAACTAAGAGAATACAGACAGACGACAAAAGTGACATTTGTATAGTATTTCTTAGTTACAAAACACTTGTACACGACTCCTTGGTAGGACACATAAATATCGGTAGTCATTGCTATGCTATTGAGATATATTTTCTCAGAAATAATTGTATGCACATCTGTGCTTAAGTATATATAAGTATATATATATCATCATTACATAGTATAAAACAAAGACCCCTACCGCGTCTGTCTGTCTGTCTGTTCGCGATAAACTCAAAAACTACCGAACGAATTTTCATGCGGATTTCACCAGTAGATAGAGTAACTGATGAGGAACGTTTTAGTATATAATTTGTCACGGATTTTTTCATAAACAGGGCGGGACGACGTCTGCCGGGCCCGCTAGTATATATATAATTTCTGAATCCAAAAATAGTGATTTGATTTTTTGAAGTTATACTTCTTTTGGCGCGTTAGGGAAAAATGATGAGAGTAAATTTTTACGATGCGCGCGCACACCGCTACGAAATACCTACACCCTGAAGTTAGCTATAGTCAACATTTTGTTTCTTTGTATTTCTTTGTATTAAAACTTTCAATGTATTAAATACCTTTTTTCTATTGTTCGTGCCGTTTTTTCTACAAACGTAGAATAAGGCGAAAGATAAAATTTTTGAAAAGGTTTTTATCCTGTTACGCCAAAGAAGTATAACTTCTAATGAGTGTACATAAGTACACACACACGCTTTTGTTGTCTATTTATATAAAAAAATAAACCCATTCACTAGTTAATAATTTCAAAAATACTCAAAAAAAAAATCACTAGAGTTCGATATTTTAATGATCTATCTTCTACAATTCGATTTATTCATGAATCGATTCCACAGACCAAGATTCGATACGCAATAAAAATCGATTTTTTTTTTCGTTGAATCTCCATGCCATGTTGGGATGCCGCATCGATTGCCGTAGTTTCATATCTGTGCCATTAAGCTGGTAGGCTCGGTGAAGAAGAACATCGTGAAGAAACCATAGCATGGTGGAAGGACTTCTTCTAAGTCCTCGCGACTAGCTACCACACTTAAGTCGAAATCTGTCGCTAAGCACCTGTTGGTGTGTTCCCTCAGCTGCACTTGAAAGACAGTCTCTCTAAGTTTAGCATGTTTATCATCTTAGACCACATCGTCATTAAACATAAGGCGCCGCCGTGGTCCGGGGGTAAATTTCGCTCCCACACACCAGACTAGGTCCCCCTCGACAGCGGCTCAAGCCTAGGTCCGTTCCCTCAGTGCGCCGTTGAGTGCGCTGCTCGCGCGATACAGTGACACAAAATCTTACAACACTGCGACAACATTACACATGTCACCTCCACACACGTGCACGCATACACGCTTACACATGAAAGTGGAAGAGTTTTATTTTTTTTCCTTATCTAACTGAAATAGTTTAGAAAATTATCCGATTCGAAATATATATAAGAGTTGTTGAGGTATGTATGCTTGGTACACATATATGTTTCAACGACTCATATATGTATGAATAGTTAGCTTAGCTTAGGTTTGCTCAGATAGGTCGCGAATTGCATGTATCAGGCAACAGCCCAAGCCGAGGTGTGCCGTGCACCCTTGAGCTAGTTGTCAAATAAAATCCGCTGAGTGCCTTAAGCGCTCGTCTTAGTAGTCCGGTGAAGCTGTTAAGACCTTGCTAGGTCAATAGCGTAGTAAAATCGAAAAAAAAAAAGCTAGAATGTACAAAGTGTTAAAAAATATACTAGATTCTTTACGAACTTCCTGGTAAATTAATAAATCATTGCCCTATACAAATACTATAAAGAACACCGAAAGATATACTCCCGTTTCACTCAAACGTCCGAGGATTTTGAACGATTTGTTGACAGGTTGCTATTTTAAATTATTCTACGTTGTTACACTGAATATTTGGCGGTCAGTTTAAAACGTGTATTTGTCACACTTGACATTGGCGCAATTGCCTACATAGGCAGAGACCATACCGAAAAAAAAAGCGATGACAGCCCTATTTGGTAACATACATTTTAATTTGTTTCGAGGAGAAAAATAAAAGAACAAGGAATGAAAGAAAATTTAATTATATTTATTAAGAAAATAAAACAGAGAAAAATTGTTTACACAGCATAAAATAACTTATAAATGATTGAATACAAAGTTATTAAATAACGAAACTGCCGCGAGTCCCAAAATGGCGGCGGTGGCGTCGTCTGACAGCTGTCAAAAATCACGCCACCATTTTTTAAAAGTAAAACAATATAGTGAGAGTAATATTATCAACTAAATTTCGTCTTAGAAACTAATAATTTGTACATTCGAAAATCTATGTATCACTAATCAATTGAAATAACAAATGTGGCTTGAATTGATAAGATTATTAAAAATTCTAACTCGAACGATTACTACAAGTTTACAACTCACTAGCATCTCGATGATCGTAGATACAATTGACATAGGGACGATTTAGTGAGTTTGTAAATGATGGTTACATTGATTTTTTTTTAAATTAAGGCCATCTATAACTTTCCTGGTAGGGAATAAAATAAAAACCGTCACGTCACATATATACGTCTCAAATGTACTGTAACGGAATTGTAATATTTTCTATTGTATGGCCAAAAAAAATCGTAACTTTAAAATTATGAATATGTGACGTCATACGAGGAGAGGAGAGTGAAACAGACGTGGCCAATTAGGCAAAGGAGGGTCTTGAAAAATTTCGCCTCAAAAAATAACGAAAATTCCAAAAAATTCCAGAAAAATCCAAAAATTATAAATGGCCCGTTACAACTATCATTGAAATCTAATGTGGCAATGGAGATGAGAGTTCACAGCTTAGATGTCCATGCCGAGCAGCTTCTTGTCGAAGATGAACTCTCCGAGTGACGGGTTTTGGCTGAGCATCTTCTTGAGGGTCGAAATCTTGCCGGCGAGGTCACGCTGACCCTTGTACTGTTCCTCCAGGAAATCACCGCTAAGATAGTCGACGAACTGTAAAACAATAAAACTAGTTAGACAAGTGGTCGAAATTCATACAGTTTCAATAATATTACCATTGTTTTGAAGTGACCATAGCATGTTCGGACATTAAGTAGAGAATATGCATCAAACCTTTCACAAACTAAGCTATAAGCGACTCATTCACAGTTTTTTTAAATCACTGATAACTGTGTATGTCAGTTTAACATGTCGACTGCCAGCTGGATTTCCCCTGGTTTGTCCGAGGCACCAACATGAACTTTAAGAGCATTGTTTACTTTTGCTGATTCAAACATCAGTCACTTTTATAGAAATTACAGGTTTCGTCAGAAATTACAAAAGTTATGCTTAAATAATACCTGAACAACCCCAAAAACTTATTAGTGTAGGACATTAGTACAAGATTATTAGTAGGACAAGTTATTAGTAGGACAAGTTATTAGTGGATTTAGTTGGTTTCTTCAAACAGTTAACTCACATGATAGTCGTTGAACCCTTTGGCGTTCTCGCATGCATTTATGACAGTCCTGATACTCTCCGTGACACTGGCTTCTAGCTTCAGAGCGAACTCCAATGCTGCAACACCGTTTGCCATCTCCCCGGTTATCGTGGGCTGTATATGGAAAGAAGAAAGAAAGATATATCTATTCAGCACATACAACACATATTTACATGTATATACATAAAAAAATAAAGTGAGTCAAGTGTTGCGTGGAGTGAAAGATCTTAGTTTCAGCACAGGCTACAGTCTTGCAATTGCAAGCGTTGCAGCGCTGGTTTTCAAACAAAGCCTGCTGTATACATGGACGAAATTACATACACACGGACACATTTTTTTTATCATAGGAGGCAAAAGAACAGGTTGGTCACCTGATGACAAGTGATCACCACCGTCCATAGACACTTGCAACGCCAGGGGAGTCGCAAGTGCGTTGCCAGTGTGTGTTTGTGGGAGGAGGAAGGGGAAGGGAAGGAGAGGTGGTAATTCGGCGCTGTCACTGACCGAACAAAACGCAACAATACAAGCACTGTTACTTCACGTCGGTGTTTCTGTGTGTCGGGTGGTACTACCCCGGGTGAGCCAACCCATTCATGCTGAAACCAATAATAGCTTCAGCGTGGCTCTACCACCTACTAGCGACTTACATGACGATTCAAAATTAATATTATACATGCCCTTAATGATGTAACCTAGTACTGTCTATATACGATACGATACAATATAATACATTGATTTAAGAAAACTGCAGAGTTTGATACCATTTTCAAACGACTACGTACTAGCTCAAAGATCACATGATGTAACCAGTTTGTTCAATTTAATAATTTACTAAATTTCACGCGAGCTTGCCATGCTAATGGTTTTTTTTTAATGTTTTTTCAAACTAAGACGATGACCTCGTATATGGAAGGATGGATATAGTCCATACTAATATTATAAAGAGGTAAAGTTTGTGAGTTTGTGACGTTGTAGGGGGTAATCTCAGGAACTACTCGTCAAATTTGAAAAATTCTTTCAGTGTTATATAGCATAATTTATCGAGGAAGTTTATAGGCTATATATCATCACGCTAAGACGGTGCACCAATGAAGAATGTTACAAATCCCGGTTTTTTTTTCCTTTTGAGAGTTTCCGCTGAGTGTTAGTTAAGCCCAAAGTATTATATATAGTATTCCACGTGGATAAAGTCGCGGGCAGAAGCTACTATGGACATATTGATCCTATTGGTCTTAGCGTTATGATCTATAGTCTATAGCCTTCCTCGATGAATGACCTATGTAACAATGAAATAATTTTACAAATCGGACCAGTAGTTCCTGAGATTAGCGCGTTCAACTAACCAAATAAACAAGTTCAACTAATCAAATAAACAAGTTCAACTAACCAAATAAACAAGTTCAACTAACTAAATAAACAAGTTCAACTAACCAAATAAACAAACCGTCCAGCTTTATAATATTAGTATAGATTACAACTCTTCTCTCGTACTTAACTCGAGCCGTCATTCAAATTACAATAACTTATGATAGAGTGGACCGATTTTAATGAAACAAAGACTAGGTTACTCCCGAAGATATACTTTATGATTTTATTGGTGAGGTTTTATTGTGAACGCAGTACTTTGGCAGTGATGCGTGTCCATACAAACAGACAGACAGACATTTGTAACAATGATTGAAATTTATTCTATTACTTATACCTAGACACCTGCAACATTTTTTTTCACGAAGATCGAAATAGTATAGACACGTTAGATTTACATTCTTATTATTGTATAGAAGATGTACTCGAAATATATGCAAAGTGAGAGAGAGAGAGAAACTTTGAAATCTATAGCACACTATTTTTTGTTGTTTCGCAGCGTAGTGAGTATCACGCATTAAAAAAAATCAATGTTGTGTATTACTAATGTACATTAAAATATTACAAGATAATACCGAAAACTAATTTTTACCAACTCCATAGTGTATTCATCTCATTATTTTAAAAATTAATCAGAATACTAAGTTTCACTTCTACCGCCTTTGAACTAGACACGCTTTTTTATTATTAATCTCAGAATCGGGATCGGCTGATAACTTCGGCAGTACAAATCATTGACATATAAAAACCCAAGACGCAGTCTCGAATAAAAGTAGCGCTCAGAACCGACCGCAAAAACTCCCCAATATACATACGTGTTTATAGTTATGCGATAAACTTATGATTTTGCAAATTCAACCTTACCTGAATGATTTAAAGTTGTTTTTACAAGGACGCAAGCGACGCGAGACTATTTGAAATGACCGCATAATCCAAAATTATGCACTCATTTTTGTGTGCCGGCTGTGAGACGTTACTTATATCTTGGGTTTTTATATATCAATGGTTCAAATACACTAACATGAGATTTGCACCTAATAATCAACTACAGATATAGGATTACAGATATAGGAGACGAGTGAATTGTGAATATTATGTCGAATTCCCTGACACAGTGTACGACTTACCTTGACTTTGATAAGGTCGCTGACATCCGCGGTAAGCTCACCCCTCATGAGCATATAATCGATCAACAACATCGCGTGTTCTCGCTCTTCACTGGCCGCGTCGAAGAAAAACTTAGCGAATCCCGGACGATTTATCTAGAAAAAGAATTGGTTGTCTGTAAAGTTAGTTTACGGACGAGGTGTGCCGTGTGTTCTCTTTTGGACTTTCATATTAATTATAGTGTGAATGACAATATTTAAATTTCAGAATTTGTTTATTGAAATGATTCACGTTAGTGTATGGTTTTCATATCTATTGGCACTCGGATCGTTTATCTATACTATCTATAATAATATTATAAAGAGGTAAAGTTTGTGAGTTTGTGACGTTGTGGCGTTGTAAGGGGTAATCTCAGGAACTACTGGTCCGATTTGAATAATTATTTCAGTGTTATATAGCTCATTCATCGAGAATGGTTATAGGCTATATATCATCACGCTAAAGCCAATAGGAGCGGAGCACAGATGAAAAATGTTTCAAAATCGAGATGTTTTTTTTTTCTTTTTGAGAGCTTCTGCTGTGTGTCAGCGTTAGCCCAGAGTAGTAACTATTACTACACGGACGAAGTCGCGGGCAGGGGCTATAATCTATATACTAATATTATAAAGTTTGTGAGTTTGTGACGTTGTAGGTGTTAATCTCAGGAACTACTGGTCCGATTTGAATAATTCTTTCAGTGTTATATAACTCATTCATCGAGAATGGTTATAGGCTATATATCATCACGCTAATGAAAAATGTTTAAAATCGGGGCTTTTTGTCCTTTTGAGAGCTTCCGCTGCGTCTTAGCCCAAAATAACTATTCCACGCGTACGAAGTCGCGGGCAGAAGCTATTAACTAATTGTATTATCTATAGTAATATTATAAAGAGGTAAAGTTTGTGAAGTTGTAGGGGGTAATATCTGGGGAGTCGGAGAAAAAATGGTCTAACGAAAACGTTTCTTATGAACGCTGCCTTAACGATGAGAGATATATGATTGAGTTCTAGAGACAAGTTGTAGCTTGATAATGCCTATTACCGCCCAACGAAGTGGGCACGGGTCGGCTAGTTATATACATTTTTATAAAGTCTATTAATCAATCAAACGTAAGACGAGCTGCAAAATATCAATATTACATGTACACAGGCCCTTATACTACTAGTCGATAGTCAGCCTGTCATGCTTACGTAGCATGTCATGACGCGAAATTATAAATTTATCTCCTGGCAAAAATACCGCTCAAGGCGCCTAAAGAAGTTATCACTTCAAAAACTTACCACATCACGAGAGAAGTGGGCACCCAACGCGAGATAGTGCAGCGAAGCTGCCACTTCCATTTGTATCTGGTGACGCGTGCTATTTGTGCAATTATGGCTCATTGTCACCCATTCGGAGGGTGTTTGCACGGACTTCACATAGCCTGTATAAAAAAACACATATGGCCTTATTACAAGAACAACAATGAACACAGGTTTAACACTAATTTTACTAAGCAGTGCCTAAAATTTTAAACCTAGTTGAACACATATTTAAAATACTTTACTTGTGTCTAAACGGTCTCTAGCTAAACATCTCGTTTAAGTTTTTTATGCAAGCAACTCGGAATAGCATTCGTTCAATTCAATCTCATCATTCAAAAACGTTCCATTACATACAGATATTTTGCGAACAATTTCAATTCATGAGTAATATTTTTGTTCAGATCTTCGTTAAGAAAATTTACTTATTTTAAGTTAAATTGATTATAACTATTGTGACATTTTAGATAAAAGAAAATGATGTAATTATTGAATTAAGCAATTTATAAGTTTAATATATTAAGTCAAATTGCGTGAGGTCGAATAAGAGTAATAAATTGTCAAATACATTGTCAAATGTCAATAGTGTCATATAGTAGAAATTATGATTTACTTTTGAAACTTCAAAATTGTGTTAATTATTTGTTTCTTCCAAATTAATTATACCCAGGAAACTCATAATTTATTACGAAACGTCTTTCGCCGACAAATAGAATTACAATAAATCCCGGCAATAAAATAAAAACTGTCAATAGAGACAAGTGTTAAAGAGAATATTTAGAATTGAAATAATGCCTATCTGTAAACAAAGGTAAAATACTCTTTTGTATCCAACTTTTTTAAAGTAAGTATTCAATACGTATTTAACTTTTTTTATGAGTTTTTGGCGGTATTTTGGTCTGTCATGTAGTGGATTTTATTTTTTATTCATAATGTTGTGTTACTTGACTCTATATTGTGTAAAATTGGTGGTGTTTTATGTATAGTTTGTTTATTGTGCATAAGTGAAGTGAGTGGAAAATAATACCACGGACCATGAATTCTGAGATGCCACAAAAACTCCATGGAAAGTTCTAACAAGATGGCCACCATCTTGTTAGTTCATTGAAATTATATCAAGAAACTTGTAATATCGATACTCACTTGACAATGGCAGTAATAGTCTACTAGAACACTGGTTGCCAAAAATGTAATGGAAGAAGAACTTGTAATACTATTAACTACTCGACAATGGCAGTAATAATCTAAAAGATTGGTTGCCAAAAGTAAAGTTAAAAAAAAACTTTTTTTATAGTAATACAGATAATGGGGGTTTTTGGCGGGATCTTAGAATGCCATGTAGTGGTATTTATATTTTATCCATTACCTTGTGTTATTTGGCTCTATATTGTGTAATATTGGTTGTGCTTTACGTAATATAGTTTGGTTATTGTGCACAAGTGAAGTGGATCAGAAATAATACCACGGTGCATGGATTCTGACTTGCCACAAAAACTCCCAGGAAAGTTCCAACAAGATGGCCACCATCTTGTTAGTTCATTGAAATTATATCAAGAAACTTGTAATATCGATACTCACTTGACAATGGCAGTAATAGTCTATTGGAGGACTGGTTGCCAAAAATAAAATAGAAGAATACAGATAATGTTTAAAGTACACAGGTTCTGTAAGGATCCTCTTTATACCTTGGTGGGTCATTACTTATTTTATTTTTGAGAACCAATCTACCAGGTTATTAATGCCATTGTCGAGTAGGTAATCATATTACAAGTGTCGTGTTACTATTTCAATGTTCTAACAAGATGGTGGCTTCCCTTGTTAAAATTCATGCTCCGTGGTATTATTTGTTGGTTAAGTAGTGTATTTATATTGGTATTTGGTCGTTGCAGATAATGTCACTATTATTGTAACAGATATACGTTTAAACAAGCATTTAAAAAAGTTCCAATTTAATTCACTGTCTTATAGAATACTATCCTCTGCTTCGTCCGCGTGTAATAGATACTTTTGGCTAACGCTAACACGCAGCGGAAGCTCCCAAGAGGAAAAAAACGATTTTGAAATATTCTTCATTGGTTCTCAGCTCCTATTGGTTTTAGCGTGATTATATATAGCCTATAACCTTCCTCGATAAATTAGCTATATAACACTGAAATATTTTTTCAAATCGGACCAGTAGTTCCTGAGACTACCCACTACAACGTCACAAACTTACAAACTTTACCTCTTTATAATATTAAGTATAGATATTTTAAAGTAATTTAAATACAGACGTAGTAACAATGTGATGTGAAAATTAAGTCGCAGTGTTACCGAAAGAACTACGTACAACTTTTAAAATAAAATGAGTAAAACCGAAATAAAGCATTGTTTTAAATAAATTAATATATATAAGATAATTACTTTGTATTAAGATATCGACTTATTTCATTTTATTACTTCCCAGACTAAGTTTATCACAAGTTTAAATCAAAAAGAGAACAGACATGTATTTTCGTAGTTTCAATCGTATTGAAGTGGCTGTTGAATTGGACGCATTCTTCTCGCAACGTTAACAGATAAATAGGTAATAGATTGTGGTCGAATTTCCACTACCAAACGAGTACAAATAACAATAATGTATTATATAAGACGTCACAGAGACAAGGAAGTCTTCCTTCGTTAGTTTATCAACAGCCAAAGGTCAATGACACGTTGACAATGACAAACAAAATGGCGGACCATGAACATGTTATTCTTTTGTCATTTCTCACAAAATTACGTAGTAGGTTTTCTTTTGCACATTCCTCGTCTATCTAGTTCACCGTTGTGAATACAGCTGTAATTTCGGCCTTACGCGGTACGCCTAATATACTCAAAAAATTTAATATAAAAACAAAGTAGAAATATAATTATGCCATTAAAAACAAAACTTGTGAAAAAAAACCATGTCTCGCGACTCAGTTTTTCTACCGTATAAACTTTTGAGATTCATGTAATACCAAGTCGGTTACTTCATTAAGTCCCTACTTAAGGGACCTCCTGTCTTCAAGTTATTACGTTATTTAGCTAACCTAACATCTTATAGTGACCATATCAATATTAAAAATCTTTTATGTTTTAAATAAAATAGATTGACTTGGTTATCACATGAAAACACAACGTATTTCACAAGTCATAAATATTATCTATACATATAATATAATAAGAATGTAAATCCAACGTGTCTGTACTTTTTCGATTTTTGTGAAAAAAAAATGTTACAAATGTCTAGGAATAAGTGATAGAATACATTTCAATCATTTTTAGAAATGTCTATCTGTCTGTTTGTTTGTATGAACACGCGTCACTTCTAAAGTACTACGTTCACAATAAAACCTCACCAATATGGTTCGGCTGAATGCCTTAAGCGCTCGCCTTACTAGTCCGTTGAAGCTGTTAAGACCTTGCTTGGTCAATAGCATAGTCAGTTCGAAAAGTAAAAAAATCAAGCATATCCTTGAGAGTGACTTAGTCTTTGTTTCATTAAAATCGGTCCACTCTATCAAAAGTTATTGTAATTTGAATGACGGCTCGAGTTAAGTACAAGAGAAGAGTAGTAATCTATACTAATATTATGAAGCTGGAGGGCCTTTTTGGTTGAACGCGCTAATCTCAGGAACTACTGGTCCGATACTAAAAATTCTTTCAGTGTTAAATAGCTCATTTATCGAGATCAAATTCCCAAAGGATATTACCGATTTGCCGGACTGCGAATTTAAGCGCCATGTCAAGCAGGTTTTGGTGTCAAAAGGCTATTATAGAGTGGATCAATATGCGAACGATGGTGATGTCTGGAATTGACCCATCTCTGTGAATCCATTAAAAACGTTTGTGACATTTACCTAATATATTCTATATATCTATTAAAACGATAAACCAGATCGAGTTTCTTGCCGGTTCTTCTCGATGAGTGTGTTGTTTGTCCGAACCCGTGGTAGTTTTGACGTTCATAAGTGCCTTCTTAGGGCCTAAATTGAATAAAGTGTTTTTGATTTGATTTGATCAAACTTATAAAGAAAAAACTCTCTCATGCCGAAACTACTAACGGTTTTTGATGAAACTTTTTACTAAGCATATCTTATTTTTTTTTAGATAAGGATTAATGTGTAAGAAGTAAATTTTAAAAAAGAATCGAAATCTATTCAGTAGCTTTTATTATAACAGCAAACGTCTATCATTCTATCAATATAGCTGAATTCTATGAATATTCTAGCTGACGGGGCCACACGTCGCTGTGGCCCAGTAATTACATATTGAATTAAGATTAAAGAGTTATGAACTGTCGGGGTAAAAAATAAACCGTGGCGCCATCTATGAGATATGAATAACAGTCGGTCCTACAGTTTCCTGTCAACAAACTAATTTAAAGCGCCATCTGTTCGAGACTGATGAAACGTACAATTAATAACAATAATCAACGTTAACAATCATTTAATGTGTAATTTAAAAATATTGAGGTCATATATCGACATATAAATTATCCTATCTGTTAAGTTGGACCAAATTATGTATGGCAACCTTCATAAAGATCGGTTGTGTAGTTCCTGAGACCATCTGGACAAACAACATGACACTGGATTTTTATAGATTTAGAAGATAATGCTATCTGTTTCCCTCTCACATCGAAGGGCATTAAAAAAATGGTGAAGGGTCAATCGGATCCAAAAAAAAAGACAAGAATAATCTAGAAAAATGTCGTCAAATCCGTATCGAATGCGTTCAGTAGTTTTATTATGATTGAGTGTCAAAAGATATGCACAAAACATTAATCATTATCGTTTCACAATCTGGAATTCAAATAATCATGTTACTAGACGAAAATTATTTCAAAATCTCATAAAAAAACACATTTATCTGATGACCTACGTATGACAGATTACTAATACGTGCTGACACCCAGGTTATCGGACCACTTGAGACAAAGGCTGAGCAATACCTATGTGATAAGATACATATATATGGAAATATATCGGAAAAGTACCTGATACGTTGTTACTAAATGTTTCTCGGGTTAAGCAATAGTCTATTTTTGAGAGCGCATAAGTTTTTTTTTTATATTGTAGGAGGCAAACGAACAGGCGGCTTACATGATGCTAAGTGATTACCACCGTCCATAGGCACTAGCAACACCAGGGGAGTCGCAAGTGCGTTGCTAGCCTGTGTTTGGGGGAACGGGAAGGGGAGGTGGGCCCCCGGCGCTCTCACTCACCGAACGAAACGCAACAATGCATGCACTGTTACTTCACGTCGGTTTTCTGTGAGAGGATGGTAATACCCCGAGCGAGCCGGCCCATTCGTGCTAAAACGAGTAATAGCATCAGCGTGGCTCTACGACCTTCCAAAGTTGAAATGACTGAAACGCTTGAAATAGCATTCGTCTTTCAACTTTGGCAATCAATACTCTTTATCAAAAAAACTATATGATACACGATACTGGATGGACACTTTTCTACACAGTAAACCAGTTCATCGAGAGCCGGTCATGCTCTACGACACCTATGTCTCTTCACAACTTTGACGCTGGAGAATTCAATTCAATCCCTCTAAGACGCAAGTGCCTTTGCCACGAAAAAAAAAACCCATTCGTCATAGCGCCTAAGTTCCAGGGCACTTCTCTAAAAATTTGTAGTACTATCGGGATCCTTGGCATCGACATATCCAACGACGTACAATTCCCGAGTCATTTGGAAAGCAAGGCCAAGTTGGAATCTAAAAATCTAAGTATTCTCAATCGGCCTAAGCAGTATTTCAGACCAAGACAACGACTTGTGCTCTACAAAGCGCAAATACGTCCTCATATGGAGTATTGCTCACCTGGGCTGACGCTCCTGGCTCCCAAGTTTCCCCTTTTGATTCTATGCAAACGCGAGCTTTGTCGATGATCCCGAATTAACATGCGGACTAGAAGCTCTAGAACTTTGCAGATGAAATAGATTAGAAATGTCTATGTGTGCTCTACCGCATGTACAATGGAGTGTTCTGAGGAACTCTTTAATATGGTGCCCTCTTAACCATTTCAAACTCACACCTCCCGCCGCTGCCTGGCTGCTCACCCGCACACCTTAAAAGCTAACAAAATTGCGGACACCGTGATGTTCTTTCGAACCTTCATTAAGTGTATGCTAGCGTTGTGGTATGGGTTACCCAGCACGGTTTTTCCTCAGGGCTATATGGGGCACTTCAAGAAGGGACTTAAACGTGCTGTTCAACTTCGGCAACACAACAGTGATGCCCTTGGTGTTGCAGTTGTCCATAGGCGACGGTAACCGTCTATTAGGTGGGCCGTGTCTGTTTGCTGCCTTTTAGCATAAAGGGTATAAGGGGTGTCGAATAACATCTTAAGACTTGAGCCACACAAGCCAACCTCACCTGCACGTGGTGCACCCTGCTAAATAACGAACAAGGTAATGGTAAAAACGGGGTAGTAGGGTTTCACAGCCTGACTGGGTCGCAACCACCATGTATATGGCGAAAAAGCCCGTCATAGTGATTCGCTTCTGCGTGTCGCGTTTCGCGATCAACCTGTGCATATTCAGCTTTTCGCAGGCCGGCATGACAGTGGCGACCGGCGATGTATAGTGTGTCACTCGGTGGTCGCCATTGTTTTTAGATTGTACTGCGCTTACCATCAGCCATAATGCAGTCACTTTGCCGTGCTACAATAAAAAAAAAGCGAGCACTATTTTTTATTGTACCCGAATTTGAAAAAACATCCTGACATCTGCGTAACCTGCGTACCACACCGCTTGCCTCGCTCACACATCACTGAACCGCTTGCTTATAAAAATCTTTAATCTTTAAGACTTTAATAACATTATATCGTTTTTTTTTGTGATTACGTCTAAGAGCTAAAATCAGAAAGAAAAATATCGACAAATATCCAGTGGTTTCTCAGACATGCTTTTACCATTCTATGATATACATAACTCCAATGTGGCAAAACATATAATTTTTTGGAGTTTGAAATATTTCGAGGGCTAGCGTGGTGATTATGCCTACACCTTCCTCCGTTCCTATGGCCTTGCAGTATGTCTCTAATAGGCTGGTGTAATATACTATAATAAAAATCCCCGATTTGTTTAATGTGCCAGCGGTCTTTAAGGTCATGTTATAATAATACCAAGATAATAAATATGTTACTTGTAAAAAGGGGAAATCCGTATTCGGATTTTGCAGCGTATGATATCATCGCATATATACATACAACTTATGCAATGGAAATCCCTATCTATACTAATATTATAAAGGTGGAGGGTTTGTTTGTTTGGTTGAACGCGCTAATCTCAGGAACTATTAGTCCTATTTGAGAAATTATTTCAGTGTTAGATAGTCCATTTATCGAGGAAAGCTATATATCATCACGCAAAGACCAATAGGAGCGGAGCAACAATGAAGAATGTTTCAAAATCGTTTTTTGTTTGAGACCTTAACTTAACTGTCCGCTAACTATTCCACGCGGACAAAGTCGCAGGCAAAAGCTAGTTTAATAAATATATATAATTCACGATATTGTTTCTTCAAAACCAGACATGACCAAAGAACACTGATGTAAGAGTTCAGCGAAATGACAAAGCAAAAGCTATTGAAGGGGCGTCCATTTTTGGACAATTTGGAGATTTTTGATGTGAGACATCTACAACAGCGGATCCGACCGACTGTTGACATGACGAAGCGTCGCCACGCTATTTGATCTGGAATTTTTGATTTATAATGAATACAAATGTTTATTGAATAAATAGCCATCTTTTTCTTGAAAAAATTCTTAATATTTTATTTACGATTATGCCGACTCAGTTGCAAGGATTCGAACCTACGTGCATCGACGCTGTGTCCGAAAACACTATCAACTAAGTCTCAAACTCTTCAAGAACTGCCCTCTTCGTCTTCTTGTATCTATACTTCAAAACATAGAGTTATCATTTTTTCCGCCAAACACGACTTCTGTTTCACAAGCAATAGATCAGAGGATGATAAAAATTCTCAAGGGTCACTTAAGAAGGAAACTCTTACGGACCGATGAGCTATCATATTTCTTTCTTTGTATATAAACGTTTCTCTATGTATTACGAACAGATGAGCTGTCATGTTTATGTATTTACCTTTTCTCTATTTGATCTTCTTTATGTGTAAGGTGACGTTTTGTAAATAAAGATCGATATATGTGTAGGTCTAACATATATAACATAATTTGAAAATAATCGCCTTTATTATTATTATTATTACGTAAATGAATAATATTGTAGTGAACCCTCGCTTAGAATATGAAGCAAAATGTGTCATGTAAAAGTAAATGTATGGATGAACGCACCCCCAGTAAGGCACGCATAACGTACTAACTGTAAGGATATAATTGTAGACATGAACCCGGGCAAAATGCGTTTTCTCACCGCCTCGTTACATACGATTAAGTTGATTGTGAATACTCTGAAAATATACAGTCCAAGTTGTAGTTGTGAAAGTTGAATTGGTGTTTCATTAGTTGAAGACCCTCTGACCAACTAACTCTAACGGAAACTATTAATGGAACTAGTCGAATCTAAAGTTAAAACAGCTATTAATATGCTGCCTGAAATAAATTCTTGCCTGAGAACAAGAGACGGACAACTATACAGCACTATTTTCGTCATGCTGCACTTTCTACCAGTTGACATGAAATTGGCCGTACGCGGGAAAGGGATGCAACTATAATTAACAGCTACCTTTCGTAAACGTCACGGCCCATCGAATGAAATTTAATCTCTTAATAAGATATACAGAAAATTATCGCATGTTATTTGCCGTCGATATGAGCATTTAATCGCTGATTATATATTTTATAAATGTTACACATAATGTATATGTTATAAATTATAATGTAATGATATATTACATATGGCTACAATGTAACCAATCACTGAACTCAATTAAATTCGTTGGTTGATAAACACCGATAAGCGACATACCTAAATCATTTTTAGGTATGTCGTAAATAGGTAAAATAGCTTATTAAATTAAATTCGTTTTCTATACATATAATAAGAATGTAAATATAATATAATAAGAATGTAAATATAATATAATCTGTAAATCTGTGTAAATATAATCTGTATTTTTCAGATTTTTGTAAAAAAAAATGTTGCAGGCGTCTAGGAATAGGTAATAAAATACATATAATTTTTAGAAATGTCTGTCTGTCTATCTATTTTTGAACACGCGTCCATTCTAAAGTACTGCGTTCACGATAAAACCTCACCATCAAATCAAATCATAAAGCATATCCTCGAGTAACATTAAGTCTTTGCTTCATTAGAATCGGTTCAGTCTATCAAAAGTTATTGTAGTTTTAATGACGACCCGACTTAAGTACGAGAGAAAAGTAGATAAGTGAATGGACTTAATACATTCAGATGATTTATTAATCACATACACATCCCCTCCCCCGCGCTTATGTCATCAAAAATAATCAAATCATCTGAGGGTCTAGCCCCCTCCCCCCTCTAGAATACTCGAATGTCCGGTTTTCACGAAAATTGAAAGCAAGTGCTAAGAACCAGATTAGGCCCCCCTCGGCAGCGGCTCAAGCCTAGGTCTGTTCCTTCGGCCTGGAGCCCTTGAGTGGGCTGCTCGCGCGATACTGTGACACAAAATCTTACATCACTGCGACAACGTTACACATATCACCTCCACACACGTGCACGCATGCACGCTTACACATGAAATTGGCAGGGTTTTTTTTTCCCCTTATAAAACTGAAATAGTTTAGAATATTATCCGATATGAAATATATATGAGTTGTTGAGGTATGTATGCTTGGTACACATATATGTTTCAACAACTCATATATGTATGAATAGTTAGCTTAGCTTATGTTAGCTCAGATAGGTCGCGAATTGCGTGTATCAGGCAAGAGTCCAAGCCGAGGTGTGCCGTGCACCCTTGAGTCGGTTGCCCAAATAAAATCGGCTGAGTGTCTTAAGCGCTCGCCTTAGTAGTCCGGTGAAGCTGTTAAGACCTTGCTAGGTCAATAGCGTAGTCATTTCGAAAAAAAAAAAAAAAAGAAGTGCTAACTGGAGTAAAAATATATTGTCTCGAAATATTTTCGGCCATATCTACACCAAATTTACATTTTACCATATATACATTTATAGAATTTTTGTAATTTCGGATCGCCCCCTTCCCCCGGGTCAGCAAGAGTAAGCAATGCTCTTAGCCCCCCTATTCCGGTGCTTAGGTATACATTTATACATATAAGTATTTTTAAATCTCTTCTGGTAAAATAAGAAACAAGTCGAGGCTGTCATAAGAACTGCCGACAAAAGAGATAACTTAAAACAATGAACGTGTTCTCCTTTGAATTTTCCTATTAATTATAGTGTGAATGACAAAGTTTAAATTTCAGAAATTGATTATTGAAATTATCAACATTAGCGTGGTTTTCATATCTATTGGCACTCGAAACTTATTTACATTTTTATAAAGTCTATTAATCACTCAAACGTATGATGGAGCTGCAAAATTACAGGTACACAGACCCAATATTGTGCAAGCGCAATACTGTGCTTACGTGCATGTCATGACGCGAAATTATAAACTTATCTCCTGCTATAAATACCGCTGAACGCGCCCAAAGAAGTTTTCACTTCAATGAGTACTGCTGACGTAATAGCCACCGAAACCCCCCAACCCCCATGTCATCAAAAATAAGCAAATCAAAGACCCCCATCAGTTGAATGGCCGCTGTAATATGAAACTCTGCGATAAATATTTATCATTATTTTCAAATTTTACACATTTATGTTTGGAACGAAGTTACTAAACATACTTTTTCTTTGGTTTACCGATAACCCCCATAAAGCAATAAATTGTTCTACGGGTCAAACGACCCATTGCGATATATATCGGTATTGGACAGGCATTACTCAGAATATACAAAATACAAATTTAAAAAATAAATAGATTATTACTTGTTTATAATTAATAGGAAAAGTTATGAAGTCAAATGAGAAAAAATGATAAGATTATATCATTGACATACAAAAACCCAAGCAAGACGCACAGACTCGAATAACAATAGCGCTCAAAACCGGCCGCAAAAACTCCCCAATATACATACGTGGTTATGGTTATGCGATTAAACTTATAATTTTGCAAATTCAACCTTACCTGAATGATTAAGTTGTTTTTACAAGGACGCAAGCGACGCGAGGCATTATGAAATGACTGCATAATCCAAAATTATGCACTCATTTCTATGTGCCGCCTGTGAGACATTAAGTGTGCGTCTTGGGTTTTTATATATCAATGGATTATATGCGCATGTTCTAAGCGCAAGTTCAAAATCGATCTTTTGACCCGTCATTGTTAACGATGGCAAAAACAAAAATGGCGCCTTGTCAGACATCAAAACAAAACGTACGCATATACGAACTCTTCTGAGAAATACATTTTATAGTCTCCATAATTATGTCTGGAATGACAAAAAGAATAAATAACTCCTTTGACGTTGATTTTAAAAAGAATAAAAATTGAGTATTCAGACATCCAGCATTTAAAGATTAATCGTATTTATTAGAGATTCCAGGGAATTATTTAAATTAAACTTTGTAACTACGTCACTGAGATTTAGTGGCCATTAGTGATTACGAATACACGCAGATACCAACCAACTAACGCTAACTAATTTTATAACTGTTATGAATCAATATTTTTTTAATCTGTACTAATATTATATAGCTGAAGAGTTCGTTTGCTTGATCGTGTTAAGCTCAGGAACTACTCGTCCGATTTGATAATGATTATATAGACTAGCAACTCGCCCCAGCTTCGCACGGGTGCAATGTAGATATCCGTTTTAATGAAATACTGTTAAGTTTTGATCTACATGGCATGTACAACGTATGTAATGTATTTAATTGGACAAGGAATAATACTGAATTATATAAAATCGCTTGGTCAATAACATATAATTTTTTGTAAAAATTTAAAAATCCGGGACTTTTTTTATCGATCTCTTCAAGATATACAATTCCACAGTACATTAATTTGATCTATCTCGTTAGGTTTAGCCAGCGTTTCCGATTTAAGCGCACAAAAGTATGTTTGTAACGACGTCACATTACAAATCTTAAAATTTTTCGGCTTTTCTGTAGTAAACTGTATTAAAATTTGTTGAATAGTTTAAAAGATCTAAGGGAAGAAAGCAGCGGAAGCGACTTCAGTTTATCTATACTAATATTATAAAGAGGTAAAGTTTGTGACGTTGTGGCGTTGTAAGGGGTAATCTCAGGAACTACTGGTCCGATTTGAATAATTATTTCAGTGTTATATAGCTCATTGATCGAGAATGGTTATAGGCTATATATCATCACGCTAAGGCCAATAGGAGCGGAGCACAGATGAAAAATCGAGATGTTTTTTTTCTTTTTGAGAGCTTTTGCTGTGTGTCAGCGTTAGCCCAGAGTAGTAACTATTACTACGCGGACGAAGTCGCGGGCAGGGGCTATAATCTATATACTAATATTATAAAGAAGTAAAGTTTGTGAGTTTGTGACGTTGTAGGGGGTAATCTCACGAACTACTAAACCGATTTTTTTACCAATTCTTTTACCAATATAAAGCCACGTTATTTACGAATGTCATAGGCTACATATCATCACGCTAAGACCAATAGGAGCGGAGCAACAATGAAAAATGTTTTAAAATCGGGGTATTTTTTCCTTTGGAGAGCTTCCGCTGCGTCTTAGCCCAAAATAACTATTCCACGCGTGCGAAGTCGCGGGCAGAAGCTATTAACTAATTATGTTATCTATAATCTATACTAATATTATAAAGAGGTAAAGTTTGTGAAGTTGTAGGGGGTAATATCTGGGGAGTCGGAGAAAAATGGTCGAACGAAAACGTTTCTTACGAACGCTGCCTTAATTATGAGATATATATGATTGAGTTCTAGAGAAAAGTTGTAGCTTGATAATGCCTATTACCGCCCAACGAAGTGGGCACGGGTCGACTAGTACTATGTAAAGGTATTTAGCTCATTTATCGAGGAAGGCTATTATAGGCTATATCATGACGCTGAGTCCAATAAGAGCGGAGCACCAATGAAGAACGTTTTAAAATCGGGGTTAACGTATGTATTATTTAAAAATATTTTCACCTTCTACGTAAACGAAGTCGCGGGCAGAATCTAGTTGTTTATATTTCGCCCTTTTGGATGACGACTTTAGAACAATAAACTAAAAATAATGAAAAAGTCCAGTTTTGGTCTTAATATAGCGCAAAATACATACAATATACGAAAACGCCAAATCTACAAATAATATATTTAAAAAAACATCTTTATATATCAGGGCTTCTTAAACTATGGATCGCGACCCCAAATGGGGTCGCGTAGCAAAATTCTGCGGTCGCGAGAAATTTTAATATCAAATATTTATATATACCATTTTATAACATCACTAGAGTTGGCGGAATACAGTGGACTTGCATCGTCTAGACTTAAGACTTAAGAAGACTTAAGAATTAAGACGGTCAGATTCCACTTTTATTTTTGAAACTATAATAAATACAATTTTATAATTTTTTGTGCGATTTTTAATTTTAGATTTTTGTATGTTTCAAAACGAATTCTAAAACTATATATTTTCATATGTATATTGTTACCTAATAAATAAATCATCAAAAAATATTAATTTATTTTTCTTTTATGTATATTTGTATGGGGTCGTCAAGAAACTCGCAATCATAAATGGGGTCGTGAATGACAAAAGTTTAAGAAGCCCTGTTATAAATGTATTATTCCCCAATACCGACGACTAGATAGGTACATTTCATGTAATTGTATTACATGTAAACTGGTATCACGGTTTTCCGCCATTTTGACTAGTAATCGATCACGCACGTCAATAGAACAATGAGTTGATAAGAGTTATTTGTTTAAATTTAATCTGTGGTTGTTGGGCGTCACAATGTTTTTATAGACGTACTAGTTTTAAACGCAATTAAGTTGTTTATTATTATTATTCATGCACTATTATCATTCAAATACCGCGAATGTATTTACTACAACGTATATTGAAAATTGTTCCTATGTATTCGACGATATATCAACAATACTTCGACGTCAAAAAAAAAGAGACAAAGGAATCAACTCTCTTTGGAATTTCAACTAAAAAAAGAATCTGTCAAAATCTTAAACACCTAAACCAAAATGGCCGCCGTCCAATATTACAATACGTTTATCTTGATGAAGGTTCGGCGTCAATCTCTCCTTCAACGTAACAATAACTATTTCTTTTGTTATTTTTCAACTAAAGAATTATTAGGACGTTCATAAACTTTACCTACCTGAACTTAGATACTTTATAAGATAAAAAATTGGTTATTTGTAAAGTCGGTTTACGGACGATAATTTTAAGTAGTAATGTCATAAGAAAACATTTGTGAAAAATTGCATACATTAATGAACTGAATTGAATTATTCTGTGTATAGTTAAATGCTTGTCACAAGCCGAACGCTTAAATGCTTTTTCACAACATTTTCGTTCGACCATTTTTTCTCTGACTTACTTTGCAAATTCAACTACCACAAAAGTCTATACATTTTTCGGGTTAATATATAGCCTATGGCACATTGGTAAAAGAATCTTCAAAATCGCTTTAGTAGATCCAGATATTACCCCCTACAACCTCACAAACTTTACCTCTTTATTATATTAGTATAGATAGCATAGACAAGTGTATGCAAAATGATTTATTAATGATAGTTCTCTGGTCTCTGGCTCTAGATCTGGATCCTAAAATACATTTTAGGTATATTATTAACAAGCTTTTGCCCACAGTTTCAAACTTTTGCAGTATTTAAGCATTACATGTTCATCCAAAACAGACAGAAAGACATTTCTAAAAATGATTGAAATATACTTTATTCCTTATTCCTAGACACCTACAATTTTTATTACAAAATTCTAAAAATTACAGACATGTTAGATTTACATTCTTATTATATGAATAGAAGATGTATTTTACTAAATTGTCATTATAATGAAACAAAAATAGCCATATAAGTAAAATTGAACATGAAAAAATAGGGATATGGTAAAAAATTTGATAAGCATAAAGGCAAGAGGTATTTTCCAATTATGTTCACACTGGTTTAAATTAACCAAAAAATATGTTCACTATGATTATCTCAGGGTGAAATAAAAACTTTTTCAATTGTCAAGTTATAGGTTATCTCTGGTTTGCAGGTCAAAATTAGTCATAATGACTGTGCATATTAGATAATTGTTAATGTTTATTGCCTTGAAATTTATATATTCTGTATTTAACAGATATATTAGTAATTGACTATTCATTATAATTGTATCCACTGTTGTTTTTTTTCTTATTTATGTACACTGCAAGGTTAACTGAAACTTTTTCTCATGAAACAGGCTTATTATTTTCATAAAATATACTAATAATCATGAATTTTAAAATATTTACTCAATGACTTTTCAGTAAGAAAATAAAAACTATAAAATATATTGTTACAGCAGATGCAAAAGATGTCCTAGCACCACCCTCTGAATAGAACCTGATATCTCATGGTCTGCAACGTAAAATAGTTAATATATATATATCCTTGGAAGGAATCCTCATTTGTTCACAAATTTCATTTACTACAGTTATCGAGATATAAGTATACAGATTATATAATTGAAAAGGTTGACCTAATTTTTTTTAAATGATATCAATTAAGTAACATTATGTTGATAAATAAATATATATAAACAGCACATATATTCTGAAATTTATTTATATTTTTACCTGATTTAAATTGTACAATAAAATTATTTGTGGTATTGAATACGTAAATTTTTAATTTATATTTTGTCAGTAATTATACGATAATTGACAACTCCACCTCCTTGATCGTGAAGTTCATATTTGAATTTCGAACACGAATATGAAATGGAAAAACAAAGACTTCTTTGTATAAATAATACTAAACTAATTTTATATTCGAACCGTAATTCGAAGCGACGGTGATCTAGAAAAAAGTTTTACTCACATTGATTAACTTGATTAGCGATGGCAGGCGTGCATACAGCCAGGAGACCAGCGATTGCAAAAAATAAAGCCTTCATTTTTATAATTAAATCACAGATACTTTGACGATTTATTTATGTAGATTTAACGTGTACAGTACTTTAGTAAGTCGAGCCTTTACACACACTGGTGCAGAAGGCGACTTATCAATTTCAACAAAATTATAAAATAACACTGACTATTCATTCACGTTGATGGCTTTGATTAAACGAAAATAATAAACTACGCAGCGATAACTGGTACATCTCTTGTTGACAACTAAGCTTCGAGGAATGGCGCGTGCGAGCAAGATAGCAGATACCCCTCATGGTTGCACAACAAAGAATAATACCGAGGTTTCGTGTTCCAAGGCGGAGTCATGGAAATTTTATCCCAATTTCCTATATGTTTTTAGTTTGTAACTTTTATTTTTTCTATAAATTAATTTATTCCGACAACTTTCATATTGTTTAAATAAAGAAGTACTTAGAAATGGTTAATTAAAACGATTGTAATGGTAAATACAGATTTTCCTAGAAACCCCAAACCTCAACAATTTTGTGCGAATGAGATAGACTAAAGGGCTCAAAGTATAATGACAGGGTGTAGTGGGACGGGCGGTAATAAAAATACCAGCATTTTAAAATTACCCAAGATTGAGCAAAAATAGAAACACATAAATGTTAATACAATAACTATATTTGTATAAATATTAGAGAAACTATTTTAAATATTAGTTAAAAAATTGTATAGTGAAGACAACTAGCGGTAGAAAAAGGACTTGGCTCAATTATTGATATATTTAAGTTAATTTAGTTTTATTAATTGGTATCCCTGGTCGTAATACAACCAGCTTCATATCATATGACGAAATTTAGTATACCACTTCTCATATTTACGTCGTCATTGTCAATCCTTGTTCGATTTATATAAAGATATTTTAATTACGTATTTACCCGTCTGGCACAGTACGGGGTTTTATCTTAATCTAGTATCCTCTTTGTGTTGGAAGTCGCCTTCTGCGCCAGTGTGTGTAAAGGTTGCACTTTCGACGGTTCGGCGTTATAGAATCAATTTTATCAATAATAAATACACAATTGTTTCGGGTGAGTTATTTTTTTTATGTCTGAAGGTAATCTTTGCGCTAATTTGTATGACAAATGACAAGGCAAATAATTTACTGCGCCATTTAGTTTAAAAAATAAAATTATAGGTAAAAATTAAATATACTAATTTACTTCTGTTCTAATTTAATTTATTTTTAAATAAAACTTGTAGATACGTTGTAACATCTATCTATATAACTTTGTTCATAAGATCTAATATTATCTTTTCTTTCTATGATATTATTTTTTATTTTGTGGTTACGTTTGTTTTTTTTTTTTTGAGGATTATTTGATATTCACAGTTTCTTTTTGAAATAGTTTTACTTCACTACGTTGACGCAATCTGTTTTTTTTTTGACAGATGAAAAGACGCGCGTTATCACATGTATCCGTCAAAGTATCAAAGCAATCAGTGAAAAAATGTCTGATTCCATTTTATTTTGATAAAGGAACATTTTTATTTCTATTTATATACATATAACACACATGTTTTCTACTACAATTATATCCATTTATTGTCATCCCATTTTTATCTAAGAAATAAATCTCACAAATTTTTTAGCAAACAATTTATCCAGTATGGATCTATTTTAATTTTCTGTAGGTACTTATATATAATTATTTTACTATGTGAATGTTCTTTTGTTTTTCTTTTTATTGTACTGTACTTACAGTTGCACAGTTTCGCCATTGTGAATAAGCAAAGAAATAATAACATAGAGCCATTATTTCTGAGATATCATAAAAACATTCTAGTAAGTTCTAAGAATGCTACCAGTCGATTAGAGTACTGGAATGTCTAGTACATATTAATTCTGTGATTTTAAAATATCACTAACTCGGTAATTATTAAATAAGGAAGTTTATTAGCCAATATATGAAGAAGGAGAAATAATTAATAAGAATGAAATAAGCAACCAAACTAAATAGGTATACTGATAACTAACAGACTCGTTAGGCAGTTGCACTAACACATTACATTAATTAGTCATAAACATAAAAAAATATTGAGTTATAATTTATTGGGAGGCAATAGATGCTTAAGTATTTGTTTTTTTTTTTTTATAAAATGGTATTAAAGAAACTTCTGGATCTCACAATAGCACTGCAACCAGTCTTTAACTATAATTAAGACGGATCCTAATTATTCTATAAATAAAGAAAACATCTTCAAAGAGAGTTTAACCATTCAATAAAAGAATAATTATAAAGACACACAACCTTCATTTCTTATCTAAACTTTTATACTTAATATTTTAAAGAGGTAAAGTTTATTAGTTTGTGACATTGTAGGGGGTAATCTCAGAAAGTACTGGTCCGATTTGAAAAATTCTTTCAGTGTTATATAGCTCATTTATCCAGGAAGGTTATAGGCTATATATCATCACGGTAAGACCAATAGGAGTTGAGCACCAATGAAGAATGTTTTAAAATCAGAGGTGTTTTCCTCTTGAGAACTTCCACTGCGTTATAGCGTTAGCTCAAAGTAACTATTCCACGCGAACGAAGTCGCGGGCAGAGGCTAATGTAGTTATAAAATAAAGATTCGATAATATTTATAGCGTAGAAAATATTTGCCAAGCTATGGGAAATTGCTAGTATAGGTTTTGTGTCCTGCTATTTTATCACTTAGGTAAAATTATTTATAGTTTAGGTATAATATTATTTGTCTTATCTCTTGCAACAATATTGTCCAATACTGAGAGCTTTAGATAACAAAACAATGACACCTATCAAATATAACAAATTATAAAAGACATTGATTTATATATATAGATAAGTATATCATCTATCTATCATATAAAAATAAAAATCATTGCTGAATGTATGTAAGAGAATCACTTTGGCTATATGCTATTTGGCTAATACATTTTTTATTGTCTGTAATTGGGTTTTTTTATTTTATTTTTGGCAACCAATCTTCTAGTAGATTATTACTGCCATTGTCGAGTAGATATTGAAAGAAAGATTTGATTTCATTCTTTTTGGTAGTAAACCTGTGCAAAGCTGGGCCAAACAGCTATAGTATATAGGTTGATTTAGAACAGCGATACGTAGGTTATGTCATTATTTACAAAATTTCGAGATGTTGTAATTTTGTTTAGCTTATTTTGAAATGCGACGATTCAATTATATAAAACATATTCGCTTTTCGCGAATGTCTGTGTGACCCCTTAGTTCTTCTAAACTACGCAACAGTATTTAATACGGCTTCTAATAAACAAATTAATATAAAATATATATATTTCTTTCAAATGAACTAAATAGCTTACAATGGGTATAGCGGCCATCTTGAAATTCGCCATTTTGTTTTCATTGTCGTATATTGTCATTATGGAGTGTTGAGGTAAAGAGAACCATCTCTGTGTATGAAAAAGTGTCCGTCTTCTTCTTTTTCTTGTTTTGGTTCCGCAGAAGCACTTGCCAGTGTCAATGTTTTGTTTCAATGGAGATTACAACATATTTTACACATTAAAGTATCGTGTGAATAATTTCAATGTTCCAACAAGATGGTGGCTCTCTTCTTAGAACTTTCCAGGGAGTTTTTGTGGCATCTCAAAATTCATGCTCCGTGGTATTATTTTCCATTAATTCCATTTATGCACAATAAACAAACTATATTACATAAAACACCACCAATTTTACACAATATAGAGTCAAGTAACACAAGATAATGAATAAAATATAAAATCCACTACACGACAGACTAAAATCCCGTCAAAAACTCCCCAAGTGTCCGTCAATATGCGTAAAATTAGTGTGGGGCTAGAGTAGCAGCAGGGTTCATTATTATTCAATTAATTCAACAAGTTTTATAAAAAAGTAAACACTCATTGATCACTAAACGTGTTATTTAAAGTTCACAAAAATTATATCATACTGCACGTTTACTTATAGGGAGTCATTTTAGGTTATACTAGCCTCTGCCCGCGTGGAACAGTTACTTTGGGCTGACGCAAACACGCAGCGAAAGCTCTCAAGATGAAAAAACCCGTTTTTGAAACATTCTTCATTGGTGCTCCGCTCCTATTAGTCTTAGCGTGGTGATATATAGCCTATAACATTCTTCGATAATTGAGCTATCTAACACTGAAAGAATTTTTCAAATCGGACCTGTAGTTAATTCACAAATTTTACCTCTTTATTATATTAGTATAGATTTACAAGTTTATTTCGAACTGTCCAGAACCTTTGCCTTACTAGCGCCATTTTGGAGGGTTCTGGCACTAATATTTAGTGCTTAGAGCTGGACACTTTTTGAATATGTCCCCCATATGAGATAGTTTTCCTTACCTCTACTCTCCATAACAAATACAAAAGTGGCATCACTTGCCCACAGTCGCTTTGCTGTTTATAGTCCGATTAACGTGAGAAACACATGTCATTTGAAGGTTAAGTGGATTTGACATTACTAACGCCATCTGTTGGTTAGTCCCGAGACTTATTGAACGATGTATTATTGTTAAAAAAATAGTGGTTATTTGTGACGCTATTTTGATCAACATAATAGTCAGCCTTATCGATTGAAATATTCTATTGACGTTGGCCACAAAATGTAGATAAAAATTGACCTTTACAGCATATTATTTTAATTAATATATTAAGCGATGTCCAGATTTCAAATTACTCGTAAAAAAGACTTCTTTTTTGTGTTTATTACCTAGCTTTTATAACTTTGATGAACTGTAAATAGAGTAATCGATTATGTGAATGATATTATAAACATCGAATCGATCTCTGACACTATAAAATCATGATTCGATTTTTTATATCTAAATGAAAATAAAAACATATAAGAGATCGATTTTTTTCTATAAAAAAAAGTACATAAAAGTATGCTTAAGAGATAATAAGTGAGTTATCAACAGATTTCTGGTGCTAAAATGTATATCAGGTATCCATAATATTATTGACTTAAATATTTGTATATTATATGTAATATATATTTGCAATATTATGTAGATTTAATTTTATATAACACGGTTAATCGAACTATGGCTCATCACGTGAGGAACAAAGACAACAAACATTTTAGTAGCTAGTTTTTACTGGCGATATTGTCAGCGTGGAAATTACCAAAAAAAATTTGTCGGTGTAAACGTCCGCGTGGTTGGCGCGCAGATTCTACCTCTTTATTAATTTTTGGTTTATTACTATTATCTATACTAATCTTTACTAATCTATACTAATAAATATAAAGAGGTAAAGTTTGTGAGTTTGTGACGTTGTGGGGGGTAATATCAGAAACTATTGTTCCGATTTGAAAAATCCTTTTAATGTTATATAGCTAATTTATTGAGGAAGGTTATAGGCTATATATCATCACGCTAAAACCAATAGGAGCGGAGCACCGTTGAAGAATGTTTCAAAATCGGGTAGTTTTTCCTCTTGAGAGCTTCCGCTGCGTTATAGCGTTAGCCCAAAATAACTATTCCACGCGAACGAAGTCGCGGCTAGAGGCTAGTAATATATACAGTCAAAAGCTGTTATAACGATATCGAAGGGACTACTCATATTTAGTCGTAAAAAGTGATACTCGTAACAACCCTTTATTCTGGCTCAATATAACCGGTATATTGTTCTAAACGATGTCGCCATACACGTAAAGACAAAACATCGAAATTATCGTGTACAGATAATATGCATAGAAGGATAGTAATATAACATGGATAATATTCATAATCGAAAATAAAATATTAGGATTTTTTTTCTTCAAGAAAAGATAACTGTTTACTCTATAAACATTTATTTTCATTAAAATACAAAAAGGAGTTTTTGGCGGGATTTTGGTCTGTCATGTAGTGGATTTTATATTTTATTCATGATCTTGTGTTACTTAACTCTGTATTGTCTAAAATTGATCGTGTTTTTTGTAATATAGTTTGTTTATTGTGCATAAGTGAAGTGAATGGAAAATAATACCACGGACCATGAATTCTAAGATGCCACAAAAACTCCCTGGATAGATGTAACAAGATGGCCACCATCTTGTTAGTTCATTGTAATTATATCAAGAAACCTGTAATATCGATACTCACTTGACAATGGCAGTAATAGTCTACTAGAAGACTGGTCGCCAAAAATAAAATAGAAGAAGAACTTGTAATACTATTAACTACTCGACAATGGCAGTAATACTCTAAAAGATTGGTTGCCAAAAATAAAGTTAAAAAAAAAAATACAAAAATTAAAATTCGGTCTATATGTATGTGTTTCACATCAAAAAGTATCCATTTTAATCTACTATGTGTAAATAATATTGTTAAATTTTCTGGACAAACAGACAGACATGTGAAATGGATTTGTTTTATAATATTTACATAGATCATCTTATATTCACATCCGTGTAATAATGGCGGTTATTTTTTTGTTTCTCTAGGACAATGAAGGTCATCGCATTCGCAGTAACTTGCCTCCTGGCTCTGTCTGGCGTTTTCGCAGCCGAGAGCTGTTATAAAAGCGTCGGTACTGACTGCGCGCCTGGCTCAAAAACTCTAGGTGAGCTTTTGTTTTCATTATCCCGTACTGCCGAGAGAAGTGAAAACTCAAACTGTGTACTCTTTTGAATTAATTATAGTGTAAATAATTTAAATTTAGAACATTGAAATCATTATAATTAGCCTGGTTTTCACATCTATTGGTACTCCGAATAATAATTATATACAGTTTATTAATTCATCAAACATATGATGAGCTGCACAATCTCAATACAAAACATCAATATTAAATGTATATAGGCTACTCTACTACGCGTCGCGAAAGCGCAATACGGTCAGTCACGCTTACTGGTGGTTACCGCTCGATCGAGAACCACCTGTGTTGCGAATAAGTGGCGAAGTCAGCGAGAACAAGTAGCAAATTTGTGATTACTCACGGGTACAGTGCGAGGTTCGATGCCAGTGGTCGGCGCCGACGAGTTGCGATGATGATATGATGATGCTGTATTGTTATCATAATGAAGTTATCAAGTTAGATTAGTGTGACACGAGGAACCCACGATTGTCTCAAAGCGCACGCGCTTCCCATCCGATGCTACCGAGGGAACTGGCCGGTGTCGCGAGCGCCGGGAGCAATCAAAAACAAAGTACTCCTACCCTCGCTGACACGATATTTTCTAATTTACTATTTACGCGGCCGCAACACTTACTAATATGTTGGTGATGCGAAATTATAAGTCTATCTTCTGCCAAAAAAACACCGCTCAGTGCGCCTAAAGAAGTTTACACTTCAACAAATCCGCGGACACTAACTAGATTTAAGATTGCTACTTGTCTTCGCCAATATTTTTGTCCACTCTGAATATAGCCTTAAGTTCGACCTTGCGTATAATACAATCGTCAAGAGGTTAATACAAAACGAAGTTAAGATATAATTTTAGGAATTAGAAATTAGGAATTTTTAAAAATTAGAGAAAGTTTTCGACACAACGTTAGTAAGTGCTGGAACAATATACCAACGCCAATAAGATCTGCGACTAGTTTAATTACATTTAAAAATAAATTAAGAATGTTTGATACATTATTACTTTGTTTGTTATATATCTATTTATGTATTTATATGTGTATAACGTTTATAGTGTTAGTGTTTCAATTCACTCGGTCACAATTGAAAATCAGTGCCGGGGTTACTTGTAAAGGTGAGGTGAGGCTGTACATGCTGAATTGTGCGCCATTGTAACAATACCATGAGATAATTTTAATAATATTTATTTGATGTTATACATACCTTTGTAACTTTATTTTTGCCACTATTGTGATGATGTCCGTCTATTTACATATTTTTTTCTAAAATTGTCATTTAGTTATCATTAAGTTGTCTCTATGTCATACATACAATACATATTTATACTAACATTTCTGTTCTAGAGTGCTGAAAAATATTGGCGACGAGAGTAAATGAGTATTTTTTTATTTACAAAAAAGATCCAACTACCTTTAAATTTATTGAAGTGAAACTTCTTATGCGACTTCCAACAAGGTTGCGTTAAACGTTTAACGCTACCATGGAGGGGCTATGAAAGCACTGGTGCTTTAAACGTTCAACGCTCCTGAGGAGCGGGAATAGAAAGAGGCAGAGCGAGAAAAATAATCTTCGTATCTTACTTTAGTTATCATTAGCGGGCCCGGCAGACGCTGTCCCGCCCTGACTATAAAAAATTCTTTGACAAATTATATACTAAAACCTTCCTCATGAATCACTTTATCCACTGGTGAAAACCGCATGAAAATCCGGTCAGTAGGTTTTGAATTTATCGCGAACAGAGAGACGCGGTAAGCGACTTTATTTTATACTATGTAATGATAATCCCATTGTACATGTTATAGATTTGGATATTTCTACACTCGAAAATGATAATTAAAAGATGCGATCAATTGTGAATTTTAAGCAATGTTAATAAAGTTTGTTTTAAAGAAACAATATGATTTCGCTAAAATCAATTTCTGCTCCTTCCTATTTTCATTCCCACATTACGAAGTTTCACTTCTTCTGCGCGCAGGGACTCCACGCACTATTTTAAACCATTCTTCTAGGCTATTACTGCCATTATATTACAACCGTTTCGACTCGCGTTAATTTCAATGTTCTAACAAGATGGCGGCCCCCTTGTTAGAACGTTCCAGGCAGTTTTTGTGGCATCTCAGAATTCATGAGTGAGAATTCATGCGGGGTGGTAGGGTGTCTGTACCCGACTGGATCGCGACCACCGTACACCAGGTGGAACACCCGCTATAGTGGCACGTTTGGGCGTGTCGCGTTCCGGGATCAGCCGGTGTATATCCAGCAACCGGGGGAGGGGGGGTTGTCCCTGACTGGGTCGCTTTCAGGCCGGCATGACAGCGGCGACCGGCGATGGATAGTATGTCTTTCGGTGGTCGCCATTGTTTTTGGATTGTACTGTGCTTACCATCAGGCACAGTACAGTCACTTTGCCGAGCTACAATAAAAAAAAAAAAAAAAAAAAAAAAAAAAAAAAAATTCATGCTGCGTTTTATTATTTTTCAACTATTTGACTTATGCACAATAATCGAACTATATAACGTAAAGCCGCCGATATTACAAGATATAGAGTCAAATAACACAAGATTATGAATAAAATCCACTAGATGACAGACTAAGAAGATGCCACCAAAAACACATCATCTTACCCTCATCCCACCTAAGTAGGGTCGGCACAACATGTTTTCCTTTTCCACTCTCGCCTGTCAGATGTCATCTCAGTATTCACACCTCTTACACATATATCATTTTTCACACAATCCATCCATATATTTTTCGGTCTTCCTCTCCTCCCACCAAAAACACATATGATAGACAATTAATTTACAGATATTTTATTTAATCTCCGATCTTTTGTCACTGGAACATTCCTTGCTTTTACCTACTAACGTCAAAAGGTGAAGACTATACTTACGCACCGAGGAATTTATAAGTGTTGTTTACTAATAAATTCCTTGTTGGGTACTTACAATACGAACAGGCTAGACGAACGAACCGAACGACAGGCTAAGATCCCGCCAAAAACTCTACATCCATCTTTATCTGATGTCTCCAGGTCTGGCCAATTGTAACGCGCTGTACGGTGAATACGGTCTCCATGGTAATGAGGCTGTCGAGCTTAAAGCCTACGCGAATCTTCACCTGGAACGTTCATACGAGTATCTGTTGTCTGCATCATATTTCAACAACTATAAGACCAACAGAGGTGGTTTTAGCAAGTTGTTCAGGAAGTTATCTGATGACGCCTGGGAGAAGACGATTGAATTGATCAAACACGTTACCATGAGGGGTAAGACTTGAATCTGTGCTAATCAATCTTACATGTAATTTTAAACATACAGTCCTTATAGTATTTGATACTAGTTGACCAGGCCATGCGTTGTAGTGGCTCAGTTATTACATGTTAAACAGAACATGTGTACCATAAAATAAGCTGGAATTGAAAAATAAATTCAAAATTAAAATGTGGCGCCATATATGTGGTATCTATAATATTAAAACTAACTTGATAATAGGTAGCTCTCTGACTTCGCTCAGTAGTCATTCCACCAAAGAAGTTTTTATATGAAAAAGATTTGTACACAGTTGTACTAGATTAGGTGTGATTGATGATTCACAAGTCGTGGTGGTCTAGTGCTTTGAGCGGTGGAAAATCAATCCGATGTCCGCAGGTTCGAATCCTGGGATGTACCAACGAGTTTTTCGGAATTCGCGTACATTTACCAATTTAAATTGGTAACACTATCGGCTGACGGTGAAGGAAAACATCGTGAGGAAACCTGAACCTGAGGAATGTTCTTGTAGTACTACTGTATGTGGTAGAAAATAGACTTGATTTCTCAGAGTTTAAAACGCCAATACGTCGTGGCCTGGCGTGGTGATCATGCCCATACCTTCCTTCGGTAAGAGGTCTATGGCACTGCAGTGGGTCTTTTACAGGCTGATGATGATTCACAATATATTTTATTGTGCATTAAGAGGACTTTCTTCAAGTTGATTCGACCCATGGATATAGACATTTATCTTTCGATCCTCTTAAACCAGTTTTGTCTCAGAACGCGAAAATATTACATAGAATCTCCTAGATTAGCCGTTATGATCTGAATATTAATCGTTTTTGAGAATTATATGTCTGTAATATATTTAAGAAGTACCGTAGTCATCTATACTAATATTATAAGGAGGTAAAGTTTGTGAGTTTGTGACGTTGTAAGAGGTAATCTCAGGAACTACTGATCCGATTTTGAAAATTCTTTTACCAATACAAAGCCACGTTATTTGTGAGTGTCATAGGCTATATATCATCACGCTAAGGCCAATAGGAGCGGAGCAACAATGAAAAATGTTTTAAAATCGGGGCTTTTTTCCTTTTGAGAGATTCCGCTGCTTCTTGGCCAACTATTCCACGCGTACGAAGTCGCGGGCAGAAGCTATTAACTAATTATATTATCCATACTAATATTATAAAGAGGTAAAGTTTGTGAGGTTGTAGGGGGTAATATCTGGGAAATCGGAGAAAAAATGGTCGATCGAAAACGTTTCTTACGAACGCTGCCTTAACTATGAGAGATATATGACTGAGTTCTAGAGAAAAGATGTAGCTTGATAATGCCTATTACCGCCCAACAAAGTGGGCACGGGTCGGCTAGTTATGTGATAAAGGCGTATATAGGAAAAAATAATTAATATATTCCAATACCTACTTATTATGTTGAAAAATTTATTTTCAATATATTGTGTTCTTAAGGTGACAAAATGGACTTCCTACAACGCAGCAGTTACGAGAAAGCAGAAGCCAGGACTTATGTAGTCGAAGTTCAAGAGGTGGAGGCTCTCGCCAAAGCCCTGGATACACAGAAAGAGTTAGCGGAACGCGCCTTCGACATCCATCGTGAGGCTGTAAAAACCAACCCCAACAAGCACGATCCTGAGGTGAGTAGTTGCGAAATCAACCATCTGTGCTTAAATTTCAGGAATATCGAATAAGAAAAAAAATAGTCGAGGCAGTCATAAGGACTGCCGAAAAGTGAAAAGTCAAAACAATGGAATTACAGAGTTATTTTTTGAATTTATAAGACAATTATAGTTTGAATTGTTTCAATTTCGTAATTCGTATTTTGAAATTATTAACATTACTCCGGTTATCACATCTATTGGCACTCGGAGCAATTATATACCTTTTTATATAGATTAATTAATTAAACATATGGTGGGCCGCACAAACTTAATATAAAATATCAATATGACATGTATACAAGTCACGGGACGTTTAAAACTTATTTCGTATATAAGACGATACTTTAATAAGTCTTATTAATAAAACTAATGCGTTGCTTTGTAAAAAGGGGTTTTTAATTTAACACTTTGGTACACACACTACATCATTACATAGTATAAAACAAAGTCCCCTACCGCGTCTGTCTGTCTGTCTGTTCGCGATAAACTCAAAAACTACTGAACGGATTTTCATGCGGGTTTCACTAGTGGATAGAGGGATTCACGGGGAAGATTTTGGTATATAATTTGTCAAGATTTTTTTTATAATCAGGGCGTGACAACGTCTGCCGGGCCGGCTAGTAATATTATACTATTTAATTTAATATAAATAGTTACCTGTAAAAAGGGAAACGACATTTAAAGTTTATTATTCCACTATTAACCGTTTTTATCATAAATCTAAATTTTATTATAATCACCACAATCACCGTTTGTTGCCGAAATCCCAACATGACTACTTTTACTATGGAGCTATTATTATGTTACAGCGCCATCTAATGAAATACGTAAGAACCTGGTCACTGTTTTAACGACCAACAGCTGTACAAATTAAAGAAATACTAGACTTAAATACTAGTTTATTTACACGTATTAAAAGAAATTTACTATAGTTATAAGTAATATAAATCTTGCTGAATTTAGCTTATGAACATGGAACAAGGCGATATGACGGTTACTATGCCCTATGGTAACACAAAACAACCTAATCTCCGGTTGACTAAATATTTTTTTGTTTTTATGTTATTAATAATGGCTAATCAATTTGACTATTACATTTAACTTTTAAGTAAAGATTAAAATAAATAGATTTTTATAGTTTTTTTTTAATTAATTTTTAGCAACCAATCTTCTAAATGATTGCTGCCAATTCTCGAATAGGTAATTTATATGCTAAGTATCTTGTGAGGTTTTTAATTTTCTAACAAGACGGTGAACCTTTTTAGGGTTTTGTAAGGAATTTTTCTGGCATCTCAGAATTCATGTTCCGTTGTGCTATTTCCCATGCACTTTACTTGGGCTCAATAACCTAATATAGTTAATATTATGTAAAATGTCACCAGTATTATAAAATACGGGGTCAAATAACACGAGATTATGAATAAAATATAAAAGCCACTACATGATACACTAAGTACCAAATAAAAACTCCCTTTTTGTAGTTTTTTATTATTTTATTTCACAAATCTTGTTACAATAAATATTACATTCTGTTAACATTGCAACAGTGAAGTTGTTACTAATTTAACAAACTAACTGTGAAAGTAACATGTACAATATATGAGAGCTTAGAAAATTAAATATTCAAACAAAATTTCTATATAAAAATGAAGTCATAAATCTAAATACATTTTTTTTAATTGAGATTTTATGAGGCTAAAGAATTATGAAAAATATATAAATATACAGGTGAAAAGTTAAACACTCGCAGGATTCTAGGATATGATACTTCATGATCACATTTAACAACAAAGAGAACCTAAGTAGAAGTTTGTTCTAAAAATTTCAAAAGTATGGGTACAAACCTAAATAAACCTAGGTTGAATGACCGGTGACGAAAACTGCGAGCAGCGACCCGGAGTTAATAGCCTTCGATAATAAAACGGACAAAAAAAACTTTTTTTTGTTTAAACCTCGAAAAGTGATGCTTTGTTAGTTGGTCGTTGATCCCACGTTTTTTCATACTTCACTTCGCCCGACGGTCATTGACACTGTGCTTTAACAAAGACGCGTATTAGATTTCATAGAAGTTTTGAATGTTTCTAGATAATTAGGTCAAATATTAAGCACCAATTTTTTAAATTGATTTAGAACGATAATCGAGTGCAGAGGTACCTCCATAAATATTGCTACTGTCTAAACTTTCACCTTGTTTTAACCATTAACTATCACCTGTTCGTATGAAATGTAAACAATTTATCGAATAACTGTCAAAGCTTTTACAAACGTATGGTATGAATTCACAGGTCGCTCAATATCTCGAGGAAGAATTCATTGAAGGCCACGCGAAGACGATCCGCAATCTTGCCGGTCACACCAATGACCTCAAGAACTTCATGATTGGCAAAGGACACGATTTGTCGCTCGCCCTGTACATATTCGACGAATACCTCAAGAAAACTGTCTAAATATTAATATTATTCTACTAAAATTCTCCACTATTCATTATGTAATATTGAAAAAAAAAACCATTTTAGTAGAATTTTAATTCATGTTGCAACACTCGATCAGTTGATGTACAAATTTCTAGGTTATGTTCTATATGTGATTTATCGCCATCTTTGTTTTCTAATATGTCATTTGAAACTGTGTTATTGTAGTTAGGAATTTATAAGCGGTTTATGTATTGATTATTTTCAAATAAAAATTATACTCTATGATGTAATTTCATTTAGTTCCAATTTATAAACCAAATATACAGTTCGTTGTGTCTATAATAGCGACACTATGATGGCTGTTTTGACGCTTGTACACTCATGAAATATAATTTCATTAGTATTCAGATAGATATACTTATAATAAGAATGTAAATCTAACGTATCCGTACTCTTTCGATTTTCGTGGAAAAAAGGATTGTGTGGTTTTATGAAACCACGGTAAAAGTGAAACTTTTTTCACACTATAGACATTTAACTAATAATAGTCTATACACTACACGGTCAGCTGCTGCGAACTATAGGCGCCGCCATATTGGCCCTGGCTGCTCTGACGAGCGCCTTTCACTTTATCCCTACTCCGCGGCCGACCATCACGCGACATGCAACACACAGACGAAAAAGTTTAAGACGATGTAATAAAAGTTTCACTTTAAAAATTGTTACAGGTGCCTAGGGATAAGTAATAGGATACATTCCAATCATTTTTAGAAATATCTGTCTGTCTGTGTATGAACACGCATCGCTGCTAAAGTACGGAGTTCACAATAAAACCTCAACAAGAAAATCGTAAAGCATATCCTCGGGAGTAACTTAGTGTTTGTTTCATTAAAATCGGTACACTCTATCAAAAGTTATTCTGGTTTTAATGACGACGCGGCGTAAGTACGAGAGAAAAGTAGACAAGTGAATGAACTTAATACATTGAGATGACTTTATTGATCACTATTTTCAAATAAACTTCCACGCAGACGAAGTCGCGGGCACCGCTAGTAATAACTATATCTGAACGAGTATATTACTGTTCGTTATTATCAATAGTGACGGAACACATAAGAGTTGTTGAGATATGTATGCTTGGTACACATATATGTTTCAACAACTCATATATGTATGAATAGTGTAGCTTAACTTAGGTTAGCTCAGTTAGGTCGCGTATTGCATCGAACAGGCAACAGCCAAGCCGAGGTGTGCCGTGCACCCTTGAGCTGGTTGCCCAAATAAAAATCGGCTGAGTGCCTTAAGCGCTCGCCTTAGTAGTCCGGTGAAGCTGTTAAGACCTTACTAGGTCAATAGCGTAGTCAGTTCGAAAAAAAAAAAAAAAAGTGTGTGTGTACTTATGTACACGCGTTAGAAGTTATACTTCTTTGGCGTAACAAGATAACAATCTGTTCAAAAATTTTATCTTTCGCCTTAATCTACGTTTGTAGAAAAAAACGACACTAACAATAGAAAAAAAGGTATTTAATACATTGAAAGTTTTAATACAAAGAAATACGAACAACAAATACAAAGAAACAAAATGTTGACTATAGCTAACTTCAGGTGAGCGGTTAAGCAGACAGCTTCATACTGTTAATTTTGTGTCACAGATGCGCGCGCATCTTAAAATTTCACTCTCATCATTTTTTCATAACGCGCCTAAAGAAGTATAACTTCAAAAAAAACAATAGTGACGGGCAGTCAGTCTTATAATGTATCGAATGTATAATGGGACGTAGTTAAACAAAAAGGATCCACCCACACTGTTAGTTTTGAGATATTCAAGTTTTAATTTCAGATCGTATATCATCTCCGATTCTCTTTAACTTTCTGGGGTTGGGTTTAACTACTCTGTAATTTATCTATACTAATATTATAAAGAGGTAAAGTGTGTGAGTTTGTGACGTTGTAGGGGGTAATCTCTGGATCTACTAAACCGATTATTATTTTATTAATAAAAAGCCACGTTATTTGTGAGTGTCATAGGCTATTAACCCGAAAAATGAAAAGTGGTTTTTGTGGTAGTCGGATTTGTAAAGTAAGTCTGAGAAAAAACGGTCGAACGAAAATGTTTCTTACGAACGCTGCCTTAACGATGAGAGATATGTGGTTGAGTTCTAGAGAAAAGTTATAGAGCTTGATAATGTCTACAGAAAAGTCACCGGCAGCATATGTCTTGCTTCAAGATTTTTTTTATTATCAGGGCGGGACAACGTCCGCCGTGCCCGCTAGTTTGGAATATTTTGGTAAATATGATTTTCTCAATAACAATCTAAGTACTTTGGAACAATTTCAATTTAAAAAAATAATAACCGGCCATACATGTGGGTTGGTAACGTATAGTCATTATAAAATGATGCGTAGGAATTTTACTTCTATTGTTTTTGTGATATTAAAGTTTCAAATACAAAAAGTGTTTGGTATATATAACTCATTTTTCCCGCAGTGTGGGTTGTACGTTTTATGTTTAACTACGTCCACTTTTAGAATATAAAATTAATTTAATACAGATTTGTAAATCTATACTATACTAACATTACAAAGAGATAAAGTTTGTGACGTTGTAACCTACAAATGACACGTGTCTATTTCTCACGTCAATCGAACTATAAACAGCAAAGCTACTGTGGCGCAAGTGACGCCATTTTTCTATTTGTTATGGAGAGTAGAGGTAAGGAGAACTATTTCATATGGGTGGCATGTTGAAAAAGTGTTCAGCTCTAAGAACTAACTAATAGTGCTAAGACCCTCCAAAACGGCGCTAGTATAGGCAAAGGTTATGGATAGTTCGAAATAAACTTTTAAATCTAAATTAATATAATAAAGAGGTAAAATTTGTGAATTTTTGACGCTGTAGGGGGTAATCTCAGGAACTACAGGTCTGATTTGAAAAATTATTTCAGTGTTAGACAGCCATTTTATCGAAGAAGGTTATAGACTATATATCACCATGCTAAGACTAATAGGAGCTGAGTACCAATGAAGAATGTTTCAAAATCGTTTTTTTTCCTCTTGAGAACTTCCACTGCGTGTTAGCGTTAGCCGAAAGTGACTATTCCACGCGAACGAAGTCGCGGGCAGAGGCTATTATACATATAAGTAACTATAAATATTTAATTTGTTACAAAATACGCATAGCCAGCCGGTCGGTCAGGGAAACAAATAACAATTTGTAGGCAAGATGACTATTTATCCGGACAGAGCTTCACCATACAATAACTTCAACATAGAGTTTTTGGCGGGATTTTGATCTGTCATGTAGTGGATTTTATATTTTATTCATAATCTTGTGTTACTTGACTCTATATTGTGTAAAATTGGTGGCGTTTTATGTAATATAGTTTGTTTATAGTGCATAAGCCACCATCTTGTTAGTTCGTTGAAATTATATCAAGAAACTTGTAATATCGATACACTTGACAATGGCAGTAATAGTCTACTAGAAGACTGGTTGCCAAAAATGGAATGGAAGAAGAACTTGTGATACTATTAATTACTCGATAATGGCAGTAATAATCTAAAAGATTTGTTGCCAAAAAAAAAAACTTCGACATAGGAGTGCATGTAGATCACGACATCTTGCCCTTTTATGTGACAAGCTGTGGAAGTCAAAGAAATTACTATTTATTCAAATTTCCCCAAAATAATTTAGTAACAAAAATAGTAATAACGATCAAATTATTGTTATTTAAGTAATTTATTAATTTATAATTTATATATATATATAATTTATATTTATAATTTATAAATTAATATATCAATTCTACATAATCGTTCTTATTAATGTAAAGAATTGATGTAGGTATTTAATATAGTTGCGCTAGTGCTGATCTTCCGATGGCGTTGCAATCTCGCCTCTCGGATCTGTCGTAGCGGTATCGGACGTAGTCAATAACAAATTACTACAATATATGGTCCCGCGAACAAATCTTTAGATGTGGTAGAGCCACGCCGAAGCTATTACTGGTTTCAGCATGAATGGGTCGGCTCGCCAGCTGTATTACCACACGACCCACAGCAAACCGACGTGAAGGAGCAGTGCTTGCATTGTTGCGTTTCGTTCGGTCAGTGAGAGCGCCGGATAAAAAAACCCCCAAATTTTCAAGCTTTTATTAACAGAAATACACCGTAGTTTCTGTGACATTTTATAATGCATGTCGCTCGTTATAACCTACATAACAATGATATTATAACTAAAAAGCTGTAGATACGTCATAAGTGCTTCTATAGCGCCTTGATAAAACTTGGCTAGCTAGACAACGTGATAGGAATATCGTGTCAGCGCTAATGGAAGCATGACAATGCCCTTCAATTCGCCCGTATCTAAGCAAAATATAACTGTTTCTTTTTCACCACCGATATTGAGAATGTGTCACCTTACTTCCACATTTTATCTAAGACAATATTACTTTACGCATGTGTGCGTTATCGTGCTATTTATTTTGTCAAAATATCATGTTGGTAACGTTTCTATATATTATACACCTTTTTACATATAATATCATTGTTATATATAACTTTGTGATTATAACTTTTAATCTAGTACACATGTGCACAATAATATATAGAAAATACACAATAATCGATATGTTTAACAAAAAAAATTTGAGCCGTCACGGGACGCCTGGCAGATGTGAAACATCGAAATTGTTTTGTATAAGTTATATGCCTAAAAGAACAGATTACGACAGGAATCAACTATGGCATAATGAAAAGATAAAGCATTACAAATTTGTTCCATAAAATAATAACTGTATATTTATTTTATTACATAAATATTCATTTTTATTAAATACAAAATACAAGAATTCGACTAGGCGCAGGCGCGGTATGCTTGGCGGCATTTATCAAACGGAGTTAGGTCGTCGGCGTGTGCACGTGCGTGTTGTAACCCTAGTATAACGAATGCCCGACAAAACAATTTGAATCTTATATCTATACAGATAGGGTTGCAAATGTCTTTGAGTATTTCGTTAATAGTGCAAAGTTCGTGTTTTGCGTCGTCACGTTGCGCCAAGCCAAAATCAGGTTTACCCGCCCCTACAGACGTTCTGCATTCAAAATAATGCCGACGGCATTTAGTTCACAAACGTATGTCCACAGATAAACATATAATTTATCTTTCTATGCGTATTTTTCTGTTAATCTGTGTCTATAACGTTTTATCTTTAATTTGTTGCACTAAATCAATTAATGTTTGAATTAGGATCTTTCTAATATTATTATAATAATTAATATATTAGAGATTCCCACCTATATATTGACTCATCACGATATCTCTGGAACCATAAGGCGTAGCGACTTGAAATATGGTAGGAATATTCCTTTCGCCGATTAGAGGTCAGCTAAGAACGGATTTCAAGGGGGGTTGCGGGGGGTAATCAGGGCGGGACAACGTCAGCCGGGCCCGCTAGTAATTAATATACTGTATCCTCTTTTAAAAATAAAAACAAATTGAGCAATTATTAAAAATAAGACAAAAATATCATGGCCAGGACTTTATATTACTAAAAAATAATAATTCAGTCATGTTTTGGAGGGGGGACAAGGAAATAGGGAATTATAATTTCGTCTATGGTATAGTTGTCTCTTTCGCCCTCTATTCGATAGTTTCGGCAGAGCGTGACAGCAATAGATATTACTTGAAACGTGTTTTTCAAATGTCTTCTCAGCGTTCTCTCTTCATTACATAGTATAAAACAAAGTCCCCTACCGCGTCTGTCTGTCTGTCTGTTCGCGATAAACTCAAAAACTACCGAACGGATTTTCATGCGGTTTTCGCCGGTGGATAGAGTGATTGATGAGGAACGTTTTAGTATATAATTTGTTAAGGAGTTTTTCATAATCAGGGCGGGACAACGTCTGCCGGGCCCGCTAGTAATGTATAAATGAAACTACATAACATAATATTTCGAAGCAATTTAATCTTTCTAATTTACATTAACAATATTCTTCTATAAATAGATCTAAAAATTCTAAAGTATCACCTACGAACAATCCTCAAGTATCAAAATTCGGAATAACTTTGCGATAAATATTGACTTACATTTTTATTCCAATGGATTTGTCTTAGAACTATTATACCAGGTGACTGTTTAGACAGTAGCAATATTTCTAGAGGACACTCTGCATTCGATTCTCGTTCTGAATCAATTAAAAAATAGGTGCTTAATATGTGACCTAATTATCTATAAAAATACAAAAATTATACACAATTCTCTACGCGTCTATGTTAAAGCACAGTGCCTATGACCGTCGGGTGATATCACTTTCACTTGAAAGGGAACGTGGGAACATCAGGAACAAAACACGAGGGTTTATGCCCGTTTTACTATCGAAAGTTATTAACTCCGTGTCGCCCATTGTAGCTTTTGGCACCGGTCATTGCACTTAGGTTTATTATTTTATTTACAAATTTGTAGCTATACTTTAGAAAGTCTCGTAACAAATTTTAACTTAGGTTTTCTTGGTTGTTAATTAGTATTTGTTTTGATATTATTATTTAATATGTTAAATGTGACCGTGAAGTGTCATATCCTGGAATACTGCGAGTGTCTAACCTTTCACTTGGTTTAAAATGAAATACCTTCACTGTAGCGCATGACGTGGTACTAATAGAATTTCGATAACACTACTCACGCTTATACAATTCTACTAAAGAGTAAACGAGATAGACATACTAAGATATCTATAGTGCACGCTTATTCATATTTCATACTAATATTATAGCAGTAAACATTATTTGAATGCATTATTATCAGGATCTATCAGTACGATTTGAATGATTCTTTTTGTGTTAATAATAAAGGGGCTACTTTATTGAAGAAAGTTTTAGGTTATATCCACGCTGCAGTTATAAATAGGGGAGCAGTAATATAGCGTAGATAAAAGCGCGAGTCACAGCTTGTTTATAATTATTATTATTTTGTAATATGACTACGTTAATTGTTATGAAAGATTTTTATACTGTGGTGTTGAACATTATTTTTTACTTTCGTGCCAATGACTATCTTCTTCTTCTATACATATAATAAGAAAATAAATCTAACGTGTCTGTACTTTTTAGATTTTTGTGAAAAAAATTGTCGCAGATTTCTTTGAATAAGTAATAAAATACATTTCAATCGTTTTTAGAAATGTCTGTCTGTCTACCTGCTTGTATGAACGCGCATCACTGCTAAAGTATCGCATTCACAATAAAACCTCACCAAGAAAATCATAAAACATATCCTCGAGTAACATTTAATCTTAAATTCATTAAAATCGGTTCACTCTATCGAAAGTTATTGTAATTTTAATGACGACGCGATTTACGTACGTGAGAAAAGTAGATAAGTAAATGGACTTAATACATTCAGATAATATAACTCACTGATTTTTTACATTAGATTTCACTCGAACGGAGTCACATGCACAGCTAGTTGAAACTAAGTTCATTCATTGTTCTCTGCGCTTCAACGCCTCTTGCAGAAGTTGTGGTCAGTGGAAAGTGTGTGGCGATACTGGACACTACATTACAGTGATATTTTACAAAACATACTATATAAAAATCGGCCATTTAAATTTCAGAAAAGTAGCTCTTATTTTTAGTCACGTTTCTCACCTTGTACCTGTAAATTTGTAACGGGTTCAACTCTGTGAGTGCGTGAGCGTTCTAAGTACATGAAACACTACTCAGAACGTAAGGTTGTTATATATTTTAAAATAAGTTGTGTCTGATTGCACTGGAATCTTAATCTAATACGTTTTTGATAATCTATGTCCGCAAAAACTTAAATAACTTTGGTTTAATAAAAGATCGCCATGTTTTTAATAACAATCACAAACTGACCATCCCATACTAGATTAAATTATATGATTTTCTATGTCGTAATAAGCGAAATTTTCTCGCGTAAAATAGGTTGGTATATAATTTCTTTTGCCGTTGATGAAAAAAGTCATGTATTTCCTAAATGGATTTTTTTTATATCATAGGAGGCAAAGGCAAAGGTATCTAGACCATGCAGCCAAGTCAGACGTCATTTCTTAATTGCCAATTCTGAAGTAAGTGTCTTGTTATAATTTCAATATTCTAACGGGATGGTGGCTCCCTTGTTAGAACTTTAATTAATCTGAGAGAATTAATTAAAAAAAAACGCTCGAGATTTTTCACAGTACGATCTCCACGAAAGTTTTCGTATATAGGAGGATAATAATAAAAATTCGGAAGTATGTGTAAGTTTTGGTGGGTTAATATTGCTGGAAGTGGTACTCCGGCCAAGCCGGGAGGGGTTCTGGCTATGGGGGCGTCATACTGCCACCATACTCAGGGGATGCGCCACGACCTGAGAAAACAATTATTCATTTTTATTGCCATATTTAATTAAGAACAGCTGGTAATCATTACACATATATGAATTAATACTGAATTATAGAGGGTAGAGGTAATGAGAACTGTTTCATATGGAGGACATATTAACAACTCTAACTAAACGCAAAGTTTATTGATAGTCCGAAATAATCTTGTAAATATAAACTAAAATAACAGCTGTAATAAAATATCGAGTTTGATAGAATTTTTGTGAACTTTAAATACTAAGTTTAATGATTTTTGAGTGTTTATTCTTATAATTTAATGCATTTTGACGGACACTTTTTCATACACAGATATGGTTCTCCTTACCTCTACTCTCCATAGAATTCAAATCAAATTAAATCAAAAATACTTTATTCAGTTTAGGCCCTAATAAGGCGCTTATGAATGTCAAAACTACCACCGGTTTGGACAAACAACCCACTCAACGAGAAGAAGCGGCGAGAAACCCAATCAGGTACATCTTTTTAACTTATATGTATTTCGAATACATTATACGGTCCAATACCGTTTTTAGTGGATGCACAGAGAAGAGTCAATTTCAGACATCACCATCGTTCACATATTGATCCACTCTATAATAGCCTTTCGACACTAAAACCCGCTTGACATGGCGCTTAAATTTACAGTCTGACAAATCAGTAATATGTTTTGGGACTTCATTGTAAAACTTAATACTATTACCTAAGAAACTATAACTGGTTTTGCTAAGTCTGAAACATGGGACGACCTGATTGTTACAGTTTCTAGTGTTTAGATCATGCCGGTCCTTTACAAAATGTAAGTTTTCAATGTTTTTACGCACATGCAATAAATTATCAAAAATGTACTAAACCGAGAGTCGATAGCGTGTTCGGATCCAATGCCGCTACGTTGGATTTTAAAAGCTTGCCAAAAATAATAATTTAAAATGATGAAAAATTAAGATATCACAAAGAACTTTTTATAACACTTTATAGTTTTTATCATTTGACCAAAATCTCATCTAATCCTAATTAACGATTTGGTATAAGATAGTAAATATGCTAAATCTAGACAGGGCTGGCTCTTAAGTGCAGCTGCCGGAACACACCAAGAGGTTCTTGGAGATAGATTATTAATTTGAGGTTGGTAGCTAGCAGGCGGAGCGGTAAACAAGTCCTACCACCAAGGTATGATTTGTCACGATGTTCTGCTTCGCCAAAAACTCCGACATAGACCTCCGATTCGAACCTACACCATCGACGAGCTAACCGAACACGATTATAACTAAGGCATCACCGCTTCATGTAAACTTACTTTCACCTACAAGTGCAGAGGCCAAATTAGTTTTATGAATATGCTAAGATAAGATTATTGTAATAGGCATGTCTTTAGCCGCAAATAAATTGAAAAAAATGCTGCATGACGGTAGGACATCTGTTTCTGAACACCAATAGGTGTGGTCTGGCAGTTACTCTTACGAGTCAGTACAGTCAGAAAGAGAGAACGCGGTTTGGCGACCACTGACCTAGGTCATTTAAAGTCAATGTCAGTTCTCACCTCGGCCTCTGCCGCGACCTCGACCCCTGCCCCTCCCCCGGCCGCGTCACCTCCTCCCATCCCCTAAACCAACCATATCTGTAAATAGACCATATTAAAAATTACTCAAATTGGAGTCATACGGTGTTGATGAAGGCATCATCCCTGAGGCAGTCTGTTCCCTCCTTTATAGCATACTGCGTCCAATAAATAAATTATGGACTATTGAGAGATATTTTTGATGTGAAACATCTATAGGGTCGGGTCAGACCATTTCATTATACTAATAGAGCTTATATGTACTGACAGATACCCAAAAATCAATGATATTACGAATAATACTAAAATATTACTAACTAGCGGGCCCGGCAGACGTTGTCCCGCCCTGATTATAAAGAAATCCTGGACAAATTATACACCAAAACGTTCCTCGTGAATCACTTTATCCACTGATGAAAACTGCAAGAAGATCCATTCAGTAGTTTTTGAGTTTATCGCGAACAGACAGACAGACAGACGCGGTAGGGGACTTTGTTTTATACTATGTAATGAAGATACGTTAACTACACGATATTTTGACCAGACACACTTATACGTACCTACTGACATATACCCACAAATCAATGATATTATAACTAAAGATATATACATGATATTTTGACAAATCAAATGTCACGATAACGCACACATACGATGTTGCTTAGATACGGGCAGATTGACGCGCCAGTCGAAAATAAGCTAACTAGCCAAGTTTTAACAAGGCGCAGTCGAAGCGCTTATGGCGTGTCTATATAGTAATAATATCATTCCCCACAGATACATGCCGACCTTACGTTTAACGCGTAACGTAAATTTTTCCCCACCGTGCCAAAGTTTCATTTCAAAGTACTTCCATAATTACAAATTAACAAAATGGAAGGTCCATGATATATGACGTTACCATAAGATATATTACTTTTGTAGGGGGTAGAGGCACGCTGAAGCTATTACTGGTTTCAGCATGAATGTGTCGGCTCGCCCGCGGTACTACCACCCGACACACAGAAACACCCAACTCAACTAACAGTGCACGCATTGTTGCGTTTCGTTCGGTCAGTGAGAGCGCTGGAGGCACATCTCCTTCCTCCCCCCCGCCCCCAAACACAGGCTATTACGCACTTGCGACTCCCCTTGTCTTGCTAACGTCTATGGACAGCAGTGATCACTTAACATCAGGTGACCCACCTGTGCGTTTGCCTCCTATGATATAAAAAAGTCTGTGTTTTAGTTAACACTAGCTGCGCCCGCGACTTTGTCCACGTGGGCCCTGATGTACTAAACAATGACTAACAAAGTCATCTGAACGTATTTAGTCCATTCGCTTATCTACTTTTCTCTCATACTTAAGTCGCGGCGCCATTAAAATTACAATAACTTTTGATAAAGTGGATCGATTTTAATCAAACAAAGACTAAGTTACTCCCGAGGATATGCTTTATGATTTTCTTATATAAGGTTTTATTGTGAACCGAGTACTATTAACAGTGATGCGTGTTCATACAAACAGACAGACAGACAGACATTTCTAAAAATTATTGGAATGTATTCTATTACTTATTCCTAGAAACTTGCAACAATTTTTTTCACGAAAATCAAAAAAAATAAAGACACGTTAGATTTACATTTTATTATATGTATGTATAGATAAGCGTCGGGGATATACAAAAACCGATTCCACGAATTGTTGTTTTATTTAACAATGCCGCCTAACACAGATCGATAACGACTATATTAAACCAATAACAGAACCCAGTAAACATCATATAAATTTGACGCCTCACACACATTATGACGCATATGTATGCCTAATGGCTCGTATCGCAATCAGCAGATGTATATTAAAAAAAAGTCGAAGTACTCACAATGACTGCTGACAGAAGTGAGAACTCAAAACAATGTTACTAATTTATTATGACTCTTGTAGATAATATTAAGTAATAGGAATGTGGCAGGGTAACCACTACAAGATTTAAAAAATATTAACCAGAAAAAAAAGGAAGGAAATAGCAAAAATTTAACGTAGTTATTCCGAATGCGACAGTACTTCAAGCCACTCACACTAAAACACGTGTCAGTGATGGTGCAATAGGGACGAGGTACGAGCGCGGGCGAACCTGCCCCGCTTTCACCTCTTTAGCGTCCCTCTGATACCTACATCTATGTATGTGTCGGATTTTGATAGAGATTTTAAAGAAAATATAACTAATGTATACATACCTATGTTGGTAGCGGTTTTCTCCAAATAAGCCAAGGGTCCCTGCAGTGTCCCACCAGCATAACCTCCGCGTCCACCGGCCAAGAACATACCTTGAGCGAGGCTGCTTTGCATCTGGTGACGAAAATATTAGAGTTACTTTACCATATACTTCTTCAGGCTTTTGTTTGAATTTCAATTTAGGCCCTGAGAAGGCGCTTATGAACGTCACAACTCCCACCAGTTCGGACAAACAAGCCACTCATCGAGAAAAACCGGCGTCAAACTTGATATGGTTTATCTCTTCATGATAAATTCGGTTATGACGGAAGCACAGAGAGAGGCATCATGTCCAACATTAAGTTATGAAAGTAAATGAAGTAGCCTAACCTAGCCGTGGTAATATCTGTTAGCTCGGCCAAGAACACGGTATTTCAACTAAGCCAACTAGATTCCCTTTGATCCCGAACGACGGTTTATTCTAATGTAGTTTTTTTTATTAAGTGTAAATTTTCTTTTCCATCCCCAGTTACATTGAAGGCAGATTCACAACTTAAGAACATTGGCTAACCAGACTGACTCTTGAGAGACCACAATGTTATGGTTTCATCAGAAGTTCTTCTTTAAGGAAAGTTCGGTTCAGAATTTAAACATCTTGAGAGGGTGATTCATAATGACAGTCGATATATCAAAATTCCTTATAAGTTTGTTTACCAAAATAAAACTAACTTCTGCATTACATTACAAAGGGTTTATATTGTAGTTCAGAGATGGCGCCACAGTACAGATAGCCCGCGCTTTCATGTCTTTGTATGAGATGCGGTTGTCGGTTTGATATAACGCAATTAATTTAATTTAAGACAATTATATACATAATGAATTGCTCTCTTGTCTGTTCGTTATCTTGTTTCATAGTCATGATCAAAAAAATAAAGTGTCGGGTCGAAAAATTTTCCTTAGCAAGTATTGTTACGCCCGTGGAGGAAGTAAATGCTTGTTGTGTTAAAAAAAAATGATATGTGTAGAGACAAGAGAAAGTCCGCTCGTAGATTCTTCCTATTATTTATCTTTATATTCGTTCCGATAAACAGAATAGAAGTATTTTAGGGCGCCTTATGGCGCGCTTATTACAAAAATCTCTGCAATGTTGACGTTATTGTTTTAGAAATATGAAAAGATTCAAGTCATGCTATTTTTAAAACAATATTGTACCTGGTTCCCACGATCGATGACTCATCAATTGTTTCTTTGTAACGTGTTCGTATACAGTGTGGAACAATACGAACGGTTCCTGGTATATTACGGTCAGAGCAAAATAAACAAAACAATGCTTTGTACCACAATATATAATATAGGGATGTTTAGAGAAACCATGGGAAGCGGGTTTGCCAACGGCGAGGAAAGACTACAATCTCAAAATACGCAGCTGCCGGAACACACTAAGAGATATTTTCAATTTGTTGGTAGTAGCTAACCAGATTGACTTAGAAAAAAATACCTAACCTACTACTACCCGTTATGGTTTCGTCACGAATTATCCTTCACCGCGCGCTGCGACTCCGTAGCAAGGTTTCGAACCTACGTCCATCGAAGCGGTGTATATTATAGGGTGTATCAATATGTGAACGATGGTGACGTCTGGAAATAACGCCCTTCTCTGTGCATTTGCTAAAAACGAATGTAACTGGATAATCATTACATAGTATAAAACAAAGTCCTCTGCCACGTCTGTCTGTTCGCGATAAACTCAGAAACAACTGAACGGATTTTCATTCGGTTTTCACCGGTAGATGAAGTGATTCATGGGGAAAGTTTGGGTATATAAATTGTCAAGGTGTTTTTTTATTATCAGAGCGGGGAAACGTCCGCCGGGCCCGCTAGTGAAAAGATAAATCAAATCGAGATTGTTGGCCGATCTCTTCGAGGACTGCGTTGTTTGTCCGAACCGGTGGTAGTCTTAGTTTAATAAAGTATTTTTGATTTTCATTGAATTTAAAACGACAATGAGGACAAGTTATTCACAACTTTATTGTATATAGCTTCTGCCCGCAACTTCGTCCGCTTGGAATAGTTACTTTACGTTAACTAACACGCAGCGGAAGCTCTTAAAACGAAAAAAAAAACTACTTTGGAACATTCTTCATTGGTGCTCCGCTTCTATGGGTCTTAGCGTGATATGTAGCCTACAGCCATCCTCGATAAATGATTCATCTAACACTGAAAGAATTTTTCATATCAGACTAGTAGTTCCTGAGATTAGCGCGTTCAACCAAACAAATAAGTTTTATAATCATTACATAGTATAAAACAAAGTCCTCTACCGCGTCTGTCTGTCTGTCTGTTCGCGATAAACTCAAAAACTACTGAACGGATTTTCAAGCGGTTTTCACCAATGGATAAAGTGATTCATGAGGATCGTTTTGGTATATAATTTGTCAAGGATTTTTTTTTATAATCAGTGCGGAACAACGTCCGTCGGCCCCGCTAGTATTAGTAAAGATTACTAATTTTCTCTCGTACTTACCTCGAGCCGTCATTCAAATTACAATAACTTATGATAGAGTGGATCGATTTTAATGAAACAAAGACTAAGTTACTCCCGAAGATATACTTTATGATTTTATTGTGAACCCTGTACTTTAGCAGTGATGCGTGTTCATACAATCAAACAGACAAAGAGATAGACAGACAGACAGACATTTCTAAAAATGATTGACATGTATTTTATTACTTATTCCTAGATCAATTTTTTTCACGAAAATCGAAAAAGTACAGACACATTAGATTTACATTCTTATTATATGTTTAGAAGATAGAAGACGTGCTAATGTACACACTAAGATCCGATGTCTCTGCGAAATGCTAATGAATCTAGACAGTATATTATCTTGTAGGTGGTAGAGCCACGCTGAAGCTATTACTGGTTTCAGCATGAATGGGTCGGCTCGCCCGGGGTACTACCATCCTCTCACAGTAAACGTCATGAAGTAACAGTGTTTGCATTGTTACGTTTCATTCGGTCAGTGAGAGCGCCGGAGACCCACCTCCCCTCTACTTCCTCCTCCCCCTAAACACAGGCTGGCAACGCATTTGCGACTCCCCTGGTGTTGCTATTGTCAATGGACGGCGATGATCACTTAACATCAGGTGACCCAACTGTTCGTTTGCGTCCTACAACAAAAAGCAATCAATTTGGGTACGTCAACAATGCGAATAGCCCTTTGATGTACAGAGAAGGATGTCGATTCCAGACGCCACTCTCACGTAAAAATATGTTATTATAATAAACTCTTTGGGAGTAAATCCACTTCACATGGTGGTCTAATCGTCTAGAGAATCAATGGTGATGTGCTTTGGGACTTTAGTATAGAACCTGAAACGATGTTGGTTTAGTTGATAGCCTGTACGGACACAGCGTCGATGGGTAGATTCTACGTAGAATCCTAGCAATTGAGTCGGACAAAAAGTTTGTATTTCATGGAATTCTTAACGAATTTTCGTAGATTTTCTTTGTGCTATATATAGCAGATAGATACATCTGAAAATTTAAGGTATATTTTAACTCCCTATGCTTCTTAAAAAAACAAATAAAAGAATGACCGTTGGGTTCGGAACCGACGTCTTCGTCGGTCCGTATAATGCACATGTACAGTATATCATTACATAGTAACAAAGTCCCCTACCGCGTCTGTTTGTTCGCGATAAACTCAAAAATTACTGAACGGATTTTCATGCGGTTTTCACCAATGGATAATGTGATTCATCAGGATCGTTTTGGTATATAATTTGTCAAGGATTTTTTTATAATCAGTGCGGGACAACGTCTGTCGGGCCCGCTAGTACGTTATAATTGCTATGCGGCGACATGACGTTTCTATGCGAAATCATCTATCAATTGAATTAGAATTATAAAATCTAATGGGACAAATTCTATTGAAGTATGTGTTTGTCTCTTTATCATGAAGCATTTACGATCATTAATTTTGAAACCACAACGGTTGTAAAGAAAATTCACTTCAATAATACTATGTCGAGAAAGTTGAAAAATATGTGTAAACGAAACTGTCACTAATTTTTTTTATTAAAGTAAAAAGTAAAGTGACTGCTATGTGCCTTTTTTTTTTTTTTTTATTTACGTGGGGAAATCCTTTATGAATACGCCACCCTCTCGGGGGAGAGAGTGGGTTATGTCCGACTCGCACGGACTAAAACCCCACGGTGTACCGTCCGCCGTATGGTAGGGGCGGCCAGGGATCGAACCTGCTGTCTTCCTGAGAAACCGCCCCTGCGGCAGCCTGGCGAGTGAACGCCAGGCTTTGTCCTACTATAGAGAGACTACTGGGTACACGACCAGTCGTCTCCCCTCGTCAGCCTCACCTGTGCATTGAGGAGATGGGTCCCCCGACCCATCTCCTCAGGCTCGGCTCGGGACTGCTATGTGCCTGATGGTGAGCACAGTGCAATCCAAAAACAATGGTGACCACCGAGAGATACGGTATCCCGCGCCGGTGGCCGCTGTCATGCCGGCCTGCGTAAATGTCTCTTCACGTTACGCTTGGATGCCCCCAGGAAGGAGGGAACACACTGGCCGGGAGATTGTTCCACAGCTTCACGGTACTAAGATATGTAACGGGTTCTAGCCTTATTTCAAAAAAGATCTCTCACATACTAACTAGGTATATGTTCGAGTGAGTCCCTGGATAGTTTGGATTCACAATTGACAACGCTAGGTGTCGCTGCAATTGGGTTTTAAGTATTTTTCGTTTGAAACCGGTAATAACCGATTTGGTGCAGACGAAGTTGCACGGGTCAGATAGTTATAAATAAATCGCCATATGTACAAGACCCTTTCGTTTTACAATAGCAATTGATATCATAACCATTTTATTTAACTGAATTCAAAAAGGAGAGCGCTTCTCAAGACGACGTTTTTTTATGTAATATTTGTTACTCCAGAACTTCATAATTTATTAATCGATTTGGGAAATAATTTTTTTTATTAAAAACGCGATCTTTTCAGTAGGGTCTCATTTTAACTTCATTTACATTGGACCTCATATTTGGAAGATACAGCAGGGAATCGTTCAAATTCGCGCGCCACTTAGGACACCTACGTGTTAATTGTTATGTTTGAAACGAATGCCGCAAGCCCCGCCACGCTCGACGCTTGATTTAAGCGTCCACTCTAGACGTACACCAAATCGAAAAATTTTACGAAAAATTCCATAAAATGATTACGATCCCAAATATGCATCTTGCATCGTAGTTCCAAAAAACAACACAATGTTTTTGGAGTACATTTTTTTATAAGTCATTTTCATTTTTTATTATAATCATCTCGTGCAAAAGCAATCTATCGCTATTATCCTCCACTCATTATAGATTTCGTATATATACTTCCTTAAATATTTAACAGATGGCAGTGTCTCATAGCGCATGGTGATTTGTAAACGAAACAGTTCGTTAAACATTCAATAGATGGCAGGTTACACAGTTTATAGTATTTGCAACAAAATAATTTTATGAATCATTGTTTTACCAGACTAGGCCCCCTTGGGCAGCGGCTCAATCCTAGGTCCGTTCCCTCGGCGTGGAGCCCTTAAGTGCGCTGCTCGCGCGATACAGTGACACAAAATCTTACAACACTGCGACAACATTACACATATCACCTCCACACACGTGCACGCATACACGCTTACACATGCAAGTGGAAGGGGTTTTTTTTTTCCATTATCAAACTGAAATAGTTTAGAAAGTTATCCGATACGAAATATATATAGGAGTTGTTGAGGTATGTATGCTTGGTACACATATATGTTTCAATAACTCATATAAGTATGAATATGTAGCTAAGCTTAGGTTAGCTCAGATAGGTCGCGAATTGCATGAATCAGGCAACAGCCCAAGCCGAGGTGTGCCGTGCACCCTTGAGCTAGTTGTCAAATAAAATCGGCTGAGTGCTTTAAGCGCTCGCCTTAGTAGTCCGGTGAAGCTGTTAAGACCATGCTAGTTCAATAGCGTAGTGAGTTCGAAAAAAAAAAATCATTGTTTTCTATGAGAATAATTGTAGACTTTAGAATTAACTTTTGAATCATTTTACATTGTAAGTAATCATCTCCTTGTATTTATATCTTATTTTTCTCGTCCCATTGAAAAATAAACATAAAGAATTTATAAAATTACGTGGACAAGTTGTACAAATATGCGCTGATAAAGCTTCAATTCTAACAATAATTTATGAACAATGAAATTACTACCTTTCGTAACAATAATTGCCCCACATATTCACATGTTACTATTACTGTACTCGGCAAAGCTTAGGTAGTATGTATTTGTGTAATATATATTGCACAGGTGAAAAAATAAATAAAACAAAAACAAAAGTAAATCAAATTATATTTTCAAATTAAACTAAATCAAATATTAAATAAAACATTCAAATCAAAGCGTACTTACTTATCTAATTACAAACAAAAGGAAATAATAATAACTTACATCTAACCTATTTTTAGAAATAGAATTACAAACGGTTTGTCTCCTTAAATTTATTTAACAGCAGCGCCCCTAACGAAACGTGAAGGAACTAAAACTGAACGTCAAGGAATAGTATAAACCATTTTGTATAAAACATGTCTCTTAAAACATATGACATATAGATGGCGCTGTTAGAAGGTAAAGGGTGCAAAGAAAAGAAACGTGTTAAAATTTTTATAAGTTACTAGCTGTGCCCGCGACTTCGTCTGTGTGGAACCTTATGTATAAAAACAGTGATTAATAAAGTTGTCTCGATGTATTTAGTCCATTTACTTATCTACTTTTCTCTCGTACTTAAGTCGCGTCGTCATTAAAACTACAATAACTCTTGATAGAGTTGACCGATTTTAATGAAACAAAGACTAAGTTATCCTCGAAGAGATTTTATCATGAACGCAGTATCTTATTAGTGATACGTGTTCATAGAAATAGACAGGCAGACATCTCTAAAAATGTTTGAAATTTATTTCATTACTTAATCCTAGACACCTGCAATAATTTATTTCTCCACGAAAATCGAAAAAGTACAGACACGTTAGATTTACATTCTTATTATATATATATATATATATATATATATATATATACTAGCGGACCTGGCGGACGTTGTCCTGCCTTGATAATAAAAAATAGAAATCCCAAAAGTCAACCGCAGCGCCACCTACCGGATCCAATTGTGAATCTAAATCATTTTTGTATCTATTCGAGACACGCACAAAAAATGGTTCAATTCAAAATTGGACCCGGCGGTGGCGCAGCGATCGTTTTAGGAGTTTTTTGAGTTCAAGTCAGATACACACGCACACAAGAAATATATATATTAAGATATATATATATATATATATATACATTCCTATAGTGAAAAAAAATATAAATTTCTTGCTTTGGTAGCTGTGTTTTTACTCTGGCAAACTTTTTATAATGTATGTGTATAGTGGTGTACAATAAATATGAAATAAATATATATATATAAAATATTTGACTTTTATACGTTTTTTATGTATGTACCTATTGGCCTTACCGGCTACTACTACCTGCTATTCTTTTTTAAAAACAAATATAAAAATATCAGGCGACCAGTGTAGCTAGATTTTTGTACTAAAAACCAATAGCCTATGCTTTCAATTTCATAATCACAAAGGAAATCTTAAAATTCTGACGTATTAAAAATACTCCTATGTATGTATACCAGGTGAAAGGTTAGACACTCGCAGTTTTCTAGGATATGACACTTCGTGGTCACATTTAACATATAAAATAATAATACCAAAACAAATACTAATAAACAACCAAGAAAACCTAAGTTAAAGTTTGCTCTAAGACTTTCAAAAGTATAGCTACAAAAAGATGTAAATAAAATAATAAACCTAATTGCAATGTCCGATGCCAACGGCTACAATGAGCGACCCGGAGTTAATAACTTTTGATAGTAAAACGGGCAATAAGCCCTTTTGTTCTGTCATGAGGTTCTCACGTTCCCTTTAAAATGAAAGTGAAATCACCCGATGGTCGTTGGCACTGTGCTTTAATATAGACGCGTAGAGAATTGTGTATAATTTCTGTATTTTTTTTAACCTATTTTTTTAATTGATTTAGAACGAGAATCGAATGCAGAGTGTCCTTCAGAAATATTGCTACTGTCTAAACAGTCATCTGGTATTTATTCTAATCGAGTTCCAGACGACTTTCATAATATTTTCGAATATTTTACCGATTTTATACAGTTTTTTTTTATAGAGGCAATCGATATATTTATGAGAAGCTTTTAGTATAATAAAGTACTAGTTCTGCCCTGCAGCTCTACACGCAATTTCTTTACTTGTTATATTTAGTTATTATAATAATTATTTGTTATAGCCAAATTAATGCAGTCTAAATAGCTTCCAGGTTTAAATTATAAACAGGGATTTTTGTGACTATCAGACAATACACACATAGATCTAGTTATTTATAGGTATAGATGACAAAGACGTTATGTTTTTTTATTATAAATCATAGATCAGTATTTCCAAGTTAACAAAAAAAAAAATCTCGTTTGATCTGAATATTGACTGGGCTTAGTTATAACTGCATGCATCTTTGTGAGAGTTTAAACACTGGTGAAGAATAAAACGACCACTTAAAGTTAAATGGATCAAACGTCTGTTTATATGACAGATAAGACCTCAAGTAACTTATATACGATGGTAATATTCTCAAAACGTTTTAATATTTATATCAAAAATATATGTTTTATTTAATAACCATTAAACATTTCTAAATAGATTGTCACAATTTCTATAACATCCCTAATTTCCTGTAAATATTTTCTCCACTCATGTTTTTTTCCCACCGAACCCCGGTAATATGTTGTAATGTTGGCAACATCGGGTAACATGTTTTGACAGCTCATCTGTCACTTATATATACAAGACGAGAATTTATTACACCATAACTTTGCATATATAATTTTTTTTAATATTTACTAGTTTTAGAAAATATTTGTCATAATTATTCCAGCAGTGTTCTGTTTTTATATTTTATTTATGGCAACGAATCGTCTAGTAGATTATTACTGTCATTGTCGAGTAGGTAATTACAAGTTTCCCGAGATCATTTCGATAATCTAATAAGGAACTTTCTGTGGAATCCAGTCCACTTATGCACAATAATCGAACACCACAAACATGACAAAATGAGTCAAATAACATAGGATTATGAATTAAATATAAAATCCACTATATGACATTCCAAGGTCATGTGAGCGGGTCAGGTGAGCAAGGATTATGACTTTCCAAAAAAAATCCCTGGAAAGTTCTAACAAGACGGCCGCCATCTTGTTAGTTCATTGAAATGATCGCAAGGCCCTTGTAATATCGTTACAAACTCGACAATGGCAGTAATAATCTACTACAAGGTAGGTTGCAAAAAAAAGGCAACACCGAGTGGTAGAATTTGTGACGAGTGGAGGAGGGGGAGAGGGCGAAACTAGCGGCGCTGTACATTCGCGGGGTAAGCGGGGGGGAGTGCAGGACGCGGTACCTGCTGTTGCTGTAGGACCGCTTGCTGTTGTAAAGCAGCCTGCTGTGCTGCCGCTGCGGCCGCCATCTGCTGCGCCTGTAACCGAATCATCGGCATCTTTACCAAAGAAGGGTCGCATTGAGTGTTATTTTTGGCAGGCGACTAAATTTATAGTTTCGCGTCATGACATGCTATATAAGAGTGACCGGCCGTATTGCGCTTGCACTATTTGCGTCAGACTAGCGACGCGTAGTATAGCGGCCTGTGTACATGTAATATTGATATTTTGCAGCTCATCATATGTTTGATTGATTCATAGACTATAAAAATATATATGTCGGGCCAGCGATAAAATGGCGTCCATGTAGAAGTATGACGTCATCCGTAGTGACGTCATGGTTATGATTTGATCGATCAATCCACCAAGAACAATAGAATAAAACGTTAACCGATACAGAAACACAACACTGACTAAGTTACGACGAATTATCCTTAGGTGTGAGTAGCCCAACTGTCTGAGCGCGTATATCCAGCCTCCAGTTAGGCTCTTCTCGCTCCCTCGATGGTTGAGGGGGCGGGGAAACCGCTTCAGGGGAACCCCTCTGGCGGTAGCGTATTCTCTAACCGCTTCAACTGTCGGATCAATTTTTTCGAGGCTATTTCCTATTTGGAGATGGCTCTTTGGTGATCAACTAGCTCTCAGGGATATTTATTAATTCTCTGAGCTGGGGTCTGAAAAGTATTTTCCTGCTTCTCTTAACTCGTGTTGGGCGTTCTGTGGTGGGTCCTCTCTCCGGCGGTCTGGCGTGCAATGGCGCGATACCCCTGAGGTGGGGGTGCTCCGATGCATCCGCCTTGCCGAACATCTTCGTGGATAGGCGTCTAACGAAGTCGTCCACACTCTCAACTTGTAGATCGCGGGCTATAGTTTTGTTACTAACGTAACGTGGTGCCGAAGTAATTAACGTCAATGTGGCGTTCTGTAGTGATTGTATCTTCTTTTTAAGGGTATCACAGAGCCATCCGTACCAAGCTGAAGCGGCGTATGTTAGGCGAGACCTAATATACGTCTTGTATATGCCAATTTTGGTGCGAGGGGCAGCCTGGACCCTAAAATCGACCGTAGCGCCCTCTTCGCCATCCAACCTCTAGACGTCAGTCGCCTTTTAAGGCATCAAGATACATAAACAGCCGATACCTCCAACCAATTGCGTCTCGTATCGAGGTAAATTGAGGCGTTTGAGGTCATTAGTAACACCCCCGATATAGTCAATAGCGCGGTATCGCAGGTCAATAGTGGTTCCCCCGATATATATAACTAGCGGGCCCGGCTGACGTTGTCCCGCCCTGATTACCCCCCCGTAACCCCCCTTGTGGGTGGAATTTCGTAAAATCCGTTCTTAGCTGACCTCTACTCGGCGAAAGGCATATTCCTACCATATTTCAAGTCGCTACGCCTTATGGTTCCAGAGATATCGTGATGAGTCAATATATAGGTGGGAATCTCTTATATATATATATAGATAGATTATTGCTACGAGTGCCAATAGACATGAAAAATAATTCACACTATAATTAATTTAAGCATTCGAAACAGAACACAGTTATTCTATTGTATTCAGTTACCAATTCTGTAGGCAGTCCTTATGACTGCCACGATTTTTTTTACCATAACCTCATCTGTTGTTCAATAACGGTATGACCTCAGATGATGAACACGGTAAACCAACAGACTGTCTCTCAAGTGCAGCTGCCGGAACACACAATAGGTGTTTTTTCGAGAGATTTTAAACTAGAGGGTGCTAGGTAGCCAGACGGACATAGAAAAAGCCCTACCACATAAAGTCTAACAGACAGGGCACGTTTATTACTACAACGACGTAATAAAAAAAATAATATGATCTCTTTTGAATCGTCATATCAATTATAGTGTGAATGACAATATTTAAATTTCAGAATTTGTTTATTGAAATTATTAACATCAGTATGGTTTTCAGGCATTCTGAGCAATAAATATATACATTTAAAGTGAAACTTTTATTACATCGTCTCAAACTTTTTCGTCTGTGTGTTGCATGTCGCGTGATGGTCGGCCGCTGAGTAGGGATAAAGTGAAAGGCGCTCGTCAGAGCAGCCAGGGCCAATATGGCGGTGCCTATAGTTCGCAGCAGCTGACCGTGTAGTGTATAGACTATTATTAGTTAAATGTCTATAGTGTGAAAAAAAGTTTCACTTTTACCGTGGTTTCATAAAACCACACAATCCTTTTTTTATACAGTTTATTAATTAACCAAACATATGGTGGGCTACACAAACTTAACACAAAATATCAATATAACATGTACACAGGCCGCTATACTATGCGTCGGTAGTCTGACGCAAGCCGCGCAAGCGCAATACGGCCGGTCATACTTAAGTAGCATATCATGATGCGATATTATAAATTTATCCCCTGGCAAAAATACCGCTCAACGCGCCCAAAATAAGTTTTCTCTTACCTAACTCAATACAATAGAATAACTGTGTTGTGAATTAAGTTTTTAAAATAATTATAGTTATTTAATTAAGGATTATTTATGATTCATAATTTGTAAATTGAAATTATTAACATTAGTACACACACACACACTGAACAATAATTATTAATATAGTTTATTAATTAATCAAACATATGGTGGGCTACAAAAGTTTAACACAAAATATGTGTATAACACGTACACAGGCCGCTATACCAAGCGTCGCTAGTCTGCCGCAAGCCGCGCAAGCGCAATACGGCCGGTCATACTTAAGTAGCATATCATGATGCGATATTATAAATTTATCCCCTGGCAAAAATACCGCTCAACGCGCCCAAAATAAGTTTTCTCTTCAATAAGTTATTATTCTTACCTAACTCAATACAATAGAATAACTGTGTTGTGTTATTTAATTAAGGATTATTTATGATTCATAATTTGTAAATTGAAATTGTTAACATTAGCCTGGTTTTCACATATATTGACACTCTGAACAATAATTATTAATACATTTTATTAATTAATCAAACATATGGTGGGCTACACAAGTTTAACACAAAATATGTGTATAACACGTACACAGGCCGCTATACCAAGCGTCGCTAGTCTGCCGCAAGCCGCGCGAGCGAAATACGACCGCTCATGCTTACGTAGCATGTCGTGACGCGAAATTATAAACATATCTCATGCCAAAAATATCAAACACATTATTACTCTACTGTCGATTATCCGTTATAAGCATTGAGAATCACAATCATCGGCTAATGTTGTATTGTGTGATATTGTAGGCAAGGAATCTCACCTGAACGCTTTGCTGAACGGTGCATGGTTGTTGCCGAGGAGAGGATGCCTGCTGAAGCGGTGTTTGAGGAGCCTGCTGCTGGCACTTATTATATACCGTATGCCCCTGTTCAGAAACATTATCTATACATATAATAAGAATGTAAAGCTAACGTGTCTGTACTTTTAGATTTTTATGAAAAAAATTGTTTCAGGTGTCTTGGAATAAGTGATAAAATACATTTCAATCATTTTTAGAAATGTGTGTGTCTGTCTGTTTGTGTATGAACACGCATCACTGCTAGAAAATCATAAAACATATCCTGGAGTAACATTTAGTCTTGGTTTCATTAAAATCGGTTCACTCTATCAAAAGTTATTGTAACTTTAATGAGGACGCCACTTAAGTATGAGAAAAAAGTAGATAAGTAAATGGACCTAATATATTCGGGTGATTTTATTATTCACTGTGTTTTTTTTACATGAGGTTCCACGCGGAACACAGCTAGTCTATATATAACATATAATAAAAATGAGGTGACTGTATGTAATATTAAATTATTTTTTTACTGATTGGGTATGAAAGTATACACGGACTGATAACAAAATTGCAATTTTAAATTTTTTTGTCGGTCTGTCTGTTTGTTCCGGGTAATCTCCGAAAAGGCTGGACCGATTTTGACGGGAATTTCACTAGCAGATAACTGAAATTACAGCGGGTTACTTAGGCTACTCTAAATTAGACTATCTGTTAAGCGCGGATTTGTCCGCAATGCTGTCTCCAAAACGGCTGAACCGATTTTCACGGAACTTTCACCAACAGATAGCGGACATAACAATAAGTAATTTAATCCGTTTTAATTTAGACTAGCTGTTAATCATGGTTTTACCCGCAATGCTATCTCCAAAACGGTTCGACTGATTTTTACGGGACTGTCACCGGCAGATAGCGGACATTATAAAAAGTAATTTAGTCTATTTTAATTTAGACTAACTGTTAACCGCGGCTCTGTCCGCAATGCTAGCTCCAAAACGGTTAGACCGATTTTCATGAGAGATTCGCCGGCAGATAGTGGACATCATAACAAGTAATTTAGTCTATTTTAATTTAGACTAACAGTTAACCGTGGCTTCGCCCGCAATGCTATTTCCAAAACGGTTCGACCGATTTTCATGGGACTTTCACTGGCAGATAGCTGACCTTATAAGAAGTAATATAGGTTATTCTATTTTAGACTAGCTGTTACCCGTAACATCGTCCGCGTGAAATTTAGCAAAAAATATGTTCTTCACTGTAAACATGTGTGTACGACGTGCGTTGTACTGGACTCCAAGAATAAATATATATCATTACATACACAAAGTCCCCTACCGCGTCTGTCTGTCTGTCTGTTCGCGATAAACTCAAAAACTACTGAACGGATCTTCATGGGGTTTTCACCAGTGGATAAAGTGATTCATGAGGAACGTTTTGGTATATAATTTGTCAAGGTTTTTTTTTATTATCAGGGCGGGGCATTGCCCGCCGGGCTCGCTAGTTTATATATATATAATTGAAATTCATATATCTGTATTTATGTATGTAATTTGAATTATATTGTCTTTTTGGTCATTTTGGCGACCATTTTGTTCTATTTACCGCGCTTTCATCTACATAACTCAGTAACCATAGTAACATACAAGAATATTGTATCGGGTTCAATGAGCACTATTTAAATTGTCGAATATTTAAAACTGTTTAGACAGATATAAAGTTTTATATCTTGATTTATATTTATGCAAGATTTCGAGACGTCAGCTCATTAATTGTTTAAAATTCAACATTACAATGATTAATAGTAATTTTGAAGATAGAAAGGGTCTTTCTAATAAGACATTACACCATAAACGTATTACTTATTGACAATATGGGCATATTATATCATTATAATAACATATTTAAGTCATTGTTTCATTACTTTCTTATACAGTGTAAGTAAGCACTGAGGTAGTTATATGGTGGGTTAAGGTTCCAAATATGTTGCTGATGATAAACCTCATTCGACAAACTGTTAGTATTTATATATCTAATGTATACGTTACATGTTACTGTAAGTGGCGTGCGTGTCGCACTTACAATTGTTTTTAAAGATCGTTTCTATAATTGTACATGGTCTCACAATTTTATATATCTCTAATACAATTTAGGAAAACGCGTGCGGAGCTGCGGTTACTGCTAGTTACAAACAAAAATACGGAACACTCATTCTTAATCCCTATTCATTCTGGTCACGCCATATATCCATCTAGTAGGTGGTAGAGCCACGCTGAAGCTATTATTGGTTTCAGCATGAATGGGTCGGCTCGTCCGGGGTACTAGCACCCTCTCACAGAAAACCGACGTGAAGTAACAGTGCTTGCATTGTTGCGTTTCGTTCGGTCAGTGAGAGCGCCGGAGGCTCACCTCCCTCCCTTTCCCCAAACACAGGCTGGCGATGCACTTTCGACTCTCCTGGCCTTGTTAGTGTCTATGGACGGTGGTGATCACTTAACATCAGATGACCCACCTGTTCGTTTGCCAGCAATGACATAAAAAAAAAATCTCAACATTCGCATCTCTGCCTCATTTAATTTTGTTCTCATCCGCCTCTTTCGTATCCCAGCACTCGGATCCATATAACACTACTGGTCTTATTCGATTTATACCCCTTCCCTATAAGTCATACTCTACTATCGAGCGATAATCGAATCGGGTATATCATTACCTGCAAATCTGCGAGCAAACTCTGCCACTGGGAGATCTTATCGTAGTGCCGTCTCAGGAGTTCATCCTTCCGTTGCAATTCACATTTTAGCTCATTATTGTCTTCTTTAACCAGCAGTTCGGGTTTCATAGCTGATAACAGGAATCTGGGAAAAATAAAACCGACCAACAGCGTGGTAAGAGTTGTTTTATTCTGGTCGCTATATATTTTATGAAATCTTCTAGTATTTGAAATAGCATACTACGTAATACAGTGTCACTTCGATATAACGAAACTGGAAAGAAATAGAAAATATTTTATTTTTGGCAACCAATCTTCTAATATACTATTACTGCTATTGTCGAATAGGGAATGATATTACAAGTTTCTTGCGATCATTTCAATCGGCAAACAAGTTATAAATTTCCAGTGAGTTTTTGCGGCATGTCAGAATCCATGCCACGCGGTGTTATTTCCCATACACTTCACTTGCACACAATAACGAAACTAAATTACGTAAAACACCTTCAATATTAGAAAACATAGAGCCGAATAACACACGATTATGAATAAAATATAAAATCCACTACATGACATGCCAAGATACCGTCAAAACAATGACAGTAATTCGTTACAATGAGGTATGTTATATAGAAGTTATCTTGGACTATGATTCGTTTTAACGAGTTTAGAAAACTTGTTTATTACCCTCAACATTACGTAGCTACTCAGTTGAATATCATCAGTATAAAAGCGAGACAACGACTAATAAATGCCAATTTTATATTCCTATAATAACATTCTAACTTTGTTTTATGTTCAACTCTTTGACTATATTACGCGCCAGCCAAAACTAACAGCTATATTCAGAGCGACCAAACTATTGACATAGGATGTACAAACATAGGGCGACCGCTGCTACAAAAAATAATCATAGTAAATTAAAAAAGGGCATAATTTTTATCGTGGTTAGGTGAAGCTGTTAAGACCTTGCTAGGTCAATAGCGTAGTCAGTTCGAAAAAAAAAACTGAATCTAAAGTGGGATGCTATAAAAAAATTTATGTTATTTAGATTACACGAAGTCATATTTACTACTAGCTGTGCCCGTGACTTCGTTCATTGGAACCTGATGTACGAAACAGTGACTAATAAATATTTATCAATAAATTTATCTCTGCACCACCTAATGGTTGACTGGTAGAGAATGGCTTAGGCATTAAGTCCGCCATTGCGTATTTAACGCATAAAGTGTAAATAAATAAATAAATAAATAATAAAGTCATCTGAATGTATTAAGTCCAATCACTATCTACTTTTCTCTCGTACTTAAGTCGCGTCGTCATTAAAATTACAATAACTTTTAAAAGAGCGAACCGATTTTAATGAAACAAAGGCTAAATGTCGCTCAAGGATATGCTTTCATGCGTAAACCGTGTTGGTCTTTCGAGTAAATCACTTGGTCAGTGTTTATTGTCATTTGCAAAGTACCAGTTCACAAAAAAAAAAAAACAATGGAATGTGCAACAAACGGACCTCCACTCCAAGGAACCCACAAAGATGACCATATATTTTATTTTAATATCTCAGACAAAGACTTAAGAATCCTTTTGTCCTCTGACAAAAGTAACCCGGAAAGGAAACGTTGTGAAACTTTTGTTTTTTTTTATATCTAGCAATTTTGTTCTTGACAAAATGTTTTTTTTTTTCATTTTACCTGTACTCTTTGCAGGCTGTTTTTAATTTAATTTTATTGCCACTTGGCCCCATTAAACCTTTTACCCATTTTAAGTTACCTCTATTATATTTCATCGTGCTCGCTTAACCCCTATAACGTGGTAATGATAACCGCCGTAAGCAAAAGGAGGAATAAGTCCCAAAACACTCAGTGTTATATTTTGACAAATCTAAATAATACCTTTAACTATTATAGCTTACTAGGTGACGGGGCCACACGTTGCTGTGGCTCAGTTATTACGTGTTAAATTAAAATGATAATAAACTAGGTATATAGTATTATAGAGCAATGAGTCTGCCTACAAACTTACGCCATCAAAAACAGAACTTGTAAATAAATAATAGTTTAAAAAAACTAAAAAAACACGCTTTCATATAAAATCCAACTAAAAAACAGAAAATAAAATTATATTAACATATAACAATTATATACAAATATTAACATGCGATGCGTCACTGTTAATATCAGCACCTCCAGATATCAGTATTTTTATCATTTTTTTGTCAGTTTTTACAAAAATATACATTTATTTCTAATTTACACTATTCTTAAACCAAATTGATTAAATTTTATTTTCTGTTTTTAGTTGGATTTTTTATGAAAGCGTGTCTTTTTAGTTTTTTTTAAACTATTATTTATTTTTCATTTTTTAGTTAATTTTTTTTTTTCGGATTATTGCATTGTCATCGACCTTTGACAGGTGTGCAAAGTTTGAATTAAATCTGATCGTTCAAAGTAGGACAAAATCGAGCTCAAAGGGGTCGGTTACAAACAAACAAACATACATACAAACATACAGGTGAAGCTAATAAAAGCGTGATAAAAAAACCAAGTCTTTTTTATTTTAGCACGGCAAAGTGACTGCACTATGTCTGATGGTAAGCACAGTACAATCCAAAAACAATGGCGACCACCGAGTGACACACTACCCATCGCCGGTCGCCGCTGTCATGCCTGCCTGCGAAAAGCTGGACATGCACAGGCTGATCCCGAAACGCGACTCGCAGAAGCTAATCACTATGACGGGCTTTTTCGCCATACACATGGTGGTTGCGACCCAGTCAGGCTGTAAAACCCTACTACCCCGCAACTCACAACTCAGTACTTCTACCGTAAAAAGTTGTGAGAACCAAAAAATACCAAGTCGGTTAGTTTATTAAATCCCTACTTAAGGGACATTATATCTTAAGTTATTACGTATTTAACTAACCCAACAACATCTCCTAGTGACCATATCAATAATAAAAAACTTCGTTTTTTTTTTAAATTTCAGTCTTCTAGTTTTATCCGCAACGAAGTCATAGGGGGTCGAAAATGGCCTGAACTGCTTCGAGAAAAGTAGGCCAAGCGATCAATGAAGTCATCTGAATGTATTAAGTCGTCATTAAAACTACAATAACTTTTGATAGAGTGTACCGATTTTAAAGTTTTATTGTGAACCCCGTAGTTTAGCAGTAATGCGTGTTCATACATACGTGTTCTAAAAATGATTGAAATGTATTCTATTACTTATTCCCAGACACCGGCAACAATTTTTTTCACGAAAATCGAAAAAGTACAGACACGTTAGATTTACATTCTTATTATATGTATAGAAGAAGATAGATAATAGAAGACCACTATCATACCTTTTCTGTAAAAAGAACGCTTCCATCTGTCTGGCGAGGTCTATAAACCGTTCCACTTCTAACTTGACCTCTTCCTTCTCGACGGACGGAGACGCCTCCTGCTTCGTCAGTACGTTCAGACATGCCTGAAATTTTAAAATATTTATTTAATAGCTAACCCGTCCTCGTCGTTGGACGGTAAACATTTATAAAAAAACTACTTTTTGTGACTCAAATATAAAAGCTAGACATTGCTGTCGCTGTTTTTTTATAAGCATTATTAAGCTCTTCAACTTTTCTCTAGAACTCAATCATATATCTCTCATCGTTAAGGCAGCGTTCGTGAGAAACGTTTCCATTCGACAGTTTTTTCTCCGACTCATTTGCAAATCCGACTACCAGAAAAAAGTCTTTTCATTTTCCGGGTCAATATATAGCCTCACAAATAACGTGGCTTTCTATTGGTAGAAGAATTTTCAAAATCAGTTTAGTAAATCCATATATTATCCCCTACAACTTGACAAACTTTACCTCTTTATGATATTAGTATAGAAGTATAGATAAAAATCTTCTTTAATTGTAACTATGTAATTAATACACAATTCCTCCAATGTCATGTAGATACAGAGTGTGCGCCGTCTGTGCGTTTTTTTTTTTTTTTTTTTTTTGTTTTTTTTTTTTTTTTTATAAAAAAAAAAAAAAAAAAAAAAAAAAAAAAAAAAAAAAAAAAATAAATATTATAAATTTTTTTCTTTTTTTTATTTTAAAAAAATGTTAAAAATAATAAAAAACTTATATTAAACTTCGAATTGGCGTATGGATTAATTCCTTCCTTTCCTATTACAATTTTATTACTACTTCTTCAGATAGTGTCATTAACGAAGGAGAGCGATTTAAAAATGTAATTCGATAAATAAGATAATTAATTTGTGTTCAGACCGAGTTATTGTATGTTTCCCACAAATATACATGTAAAGTTTTACTGCATCTCTTTATTTATTTTATACTTTTGAATATAAAGATGTTAAATACGATTTGAACTGTAAATTAGTTAATAGGAAGGTAATTGAATCTCGTTCAACTCTATGAACAGAGTCACACTAGAAATTAAAATGAATTCCCGCTCTAAAAGCGTTTCAAATAACCCTTACAGGGTTGTCATCGGTTTCTTTCACAGATAATTATTGTATACTAGCGGGCCCGGCAGACGTTGTCCTGCCCTAATTAAAAATAAATCCTTGACAAATTATATACCAAAACGTTCCTCGTGAATCATTTTATCCACTGGCGAAAACCGCATGAAAATCCGTTGTCATTTTTGAGTTTATCGCGAACAGACAGACAGACAAACGCGGTAGGGGACTTATACTTATACTAGACCCTGCCCGCGTGGAACACTTACCTTGGGCTAACGCTAACACGCAGCTAAAGCTGTCAAGAGGGAAAAAAATCCCACATTTTGTAACATTCTTCATTGGTGCTCCGCTCCTATTGGTCTTAGCGTGATGATATATAGCCTATAACATTCTCACAAATAACATTTTTATCTTTATTTCCTAATTCCCCCTATAACTCACAAACTCACAAACTTTTCCTCTTTACTAGCTGACCCGTGGCCACTTCGTTGGGCTATTGGTAAAAGAACACACACTTTTTTCTAACTCAATCATATACCTCTCATCATTAAGGCATCGTGTATAGTAATTTTCGTTCGACCATTTTTTCTCCGACTCCCCAGATATTAATTACCCCCTACAACCTCACAAACGTTACCTCTTTATAATATTAGTATAGATAATATAATTAGTTAATAGCTACTGCCCGCGACTTCGTACACGTGGATTAGTTATTTTGGGCTAAGACGCAGCGGAAGCTCTCAAAAGGAAAAATACCCCGATTTTAAAACATTTTTCATTGTTGCTCCGCTCCTATTGATCTTAGCGTGATGATATGTAGCCTATGATACTCACAAATAAGGTGGCTTTCTATTGGTAAAAAAATTTTCAAAATCGGTATAGTAGTTCCTGAGATTACCCCCTACAACGTCACGTAAAACTCACAAACTTTACCTCTTTATAATATTAGTATAGATTATGTATCTGTATACATTTTAAATCTGTGATATTTTACCCAAATAAAACTGTACTATGAAACTTTTCTTTGTAGTGAAACCTTATTTAGGAGTGTTGAGCAGCATTTTTGGTAGGGTATAAAGTTTTGATTTCGCGTCATGACATGGTAGTAAAGCGTGACCGAGCGTGTTGCGCTTGCGTCAAACTATCGACACGTAGTAAAGCGTTCTGTGTACGTCTAGTATTGATGTTTTTTTTTATTGAGATATTGTGTATCCCACCACGTTTGATTAATTAAGAAACTGTATAAATATGTATATAATTACTGTTCGGGGTGAAACAGATGTGAAAACCAAACTAATGTTAATAATTCCAATATACAATTTACGAAATTAAAATAATTCCTACTATAATTTGTTTAAAAATTCAAAAGAGAACAGAGTTATTGCATTGTTTCGAGTTTCCACTTCTGTTGGCAGTCCTTATGACTTTTTTGTGTTAAAGTGAAACTTCCCTATATAGGTATACTAGCCCGCCCTGATTATTAAAAAAAAATCCTTGACAAATTATATACCGAATCCTTCCTTATGAATCACTTTACGCACCGGTGAAAACCGAATATAAATCCGTTTGGTAGTTTTCGAGTTTATCGCGAACAGACAGACAGACGCGGTAGGGGACTTTGTTTCATACTATGTTATGGCATATATTTCCATAGATAATAAAACGCTACTGTCAAAATTTAAAAAGTCAAAGTAAATACAAATCAAAGACAAACAATACAGTTTGAATCGTTTTATTGAAATCCAACAGTGTATTTTAAATCACAAACTCGTAATGTTTATTACACATAATTATGTCTATCATTTTAAAACTATAATTTATAAGTAAAGCTGACAATGAAACGATTGGCAAATATCATCGCTCGCGTCGACAAAATGGCCGCGCAGTGTCTTGACAAATAAAATGGCGGGTAAGAGTTTCACGTATATAAAATTAAACAAATCATAAAAAGGAGATAATATCCTGGTGCTGCTCTTATTTATAATAATAATTTAAGTAAGAACATACTACGTAAACTTTTATATTATTATTATCCTAGTAAGGAGTTTTTAGTACATCTCTGAAAATCTCGCTGTCTCTTCGAGGTAAAACACAAACCAGCATGTAACAGACGGAGTGAAAATCTATTTTTTTTTATTATTACGTCACAAAAATTTGAACATCTAAAGCCGGCGTGTTACCGTTACTTGCACAAATTGTTAAAATTGCACATATAAAGCATTGAAACTTTTGAATGCAAACTTACATTGAAAATAATAATGTGTAATCGATTATTTAAGTTTTTGAAGTGAAAACATCGTTACGCGCGTTGAGTGGTATATTTCGCAGGAGATAAATTTATAATTTCGCGTCATGACAGCTACGTAAGCATGACCGGCCGTATTGCGCTTGCGCGGCTCACAGACTAGCGACGCGTAGTATAGGAGCCTGTGTACATGTAATAATATTTTGCAGCTCAACATACGTTTGATTGATTAATAGACTTCATAAAAATGTTATATAATTAACGCTCCGAGTGCCAATAGATATGAAAACCGCACATGTTAATAATTGCAATAAACAAATTCTGAAATTCGTACATTGTCTCATTCACACTATAATTAGTATGACAATTCAAAAAACACAGTTATTCCATTATTTTGAGTTATTGTGTTTGTGTATTGTATTATTTGTGTTCCTTATGACTTCCCTTTTTTATTATACTTCATGGTAAAAGAATCATATCGATGATCTATTATGCATGCCATTTCTCCTTATTAAAATAGGTGACCAGTCTATGATTGCGGCAACGCTTTTGAACAAAATTACTTTCTACTTAGATTATAACCCAAAATATTATAGAAAGAAAAGACATGTGTTTTATAAGTGGTAGAGTCACGCTGAAGCTATTACTGGTTTCAGTATGAATGTGTCGTCTCACCCGCGGTACTACCACCCGACACACAGAGACACCCACGTCAAGTAACAGTGCTTGCATTGTTGCGTTTCGTTTGGTCAGTGAGAGCGACGGAAAGACAAATCCTCCCCCACGACTTCTCTCCCCCGTCCCACCAAACACAGATTGGGAACGCACTTGCGACTCCTCTGGTGTTGCTCTCACATCAGGTGACCCACCTGTTCGGTTGCCTTCTATGACATAAAAGTAAACAAGAATCACTTCCGTCACACGTGGTGAGTGGTACCCGCATTTTTTTTGGTGGAGTACCTTTAGACAACAATTTCACATGCTTATTTTAATACAAATAATGAGGAAATTATCAACTGGAGTTTTCTCAGACGTGTACTAAATAACTCCCTCATAAATCTATGGTTCTGTGATGATAAATTACGTAACAATTAATTACATACAGTCCCTTGACCATCATTTTGCGTTCACATAAAAGAGACACCAGCTAGTTCACTGTAAAAGCGTTAAGACTTTGAAACTAATTTTACTAATAAATTCTAGTTGAAAAATATATTCCACAAATTCTCTATAATTAAAACGCTCTGCCCTCGAACCTCCTTTAAGCCTTTAATTTTGTGTAGTACTAAAAACTATAGTACTAAGTCGTGGACCACTCGATTATACACTCTATAATCGATTTATCGAAACACACAATATTACAAACAATTGATTCATTTAATCGAAATAATTTTTATTACTACTAACATAATAATTAAAGCCAATCAAACTATTCACTCTAATTTCCCTAAAACAGTCCTTGTTAATATCTTTTTATTCGGTCTGAATATAACTGTAAGTTCGTAATTCGTAATACAGTCGATAACTTAATACAAAACACGATTGAAATATTATAATAGGAATCTAAAATTGACTTCGTTCGCGTGGAGTAGTTACTTTGGGCTAACTGTAACACGCAGCGGAAGCTCTCAAGAGGAAATAAAACACCGATTTTGAAACATTCTTCATTGGTGCTCCGCTCTTATTGGTCATACCGTGATGGTATATAGCCTATAATCTTCCTCGAAAAATGAGCTATATAACAGTGAAAGAATTTATCAAATCGGACCGGTAATTCCCGAGTTTAACCTCTACAACGTCACTAACTCACAAAATTCACAAACTACCTCTTTATAACATTAATATAGGGTAAGTTGTTTGGATGTTATACTTATAATACGTATTATGTTCTATCAGCTATGTAGTCCGGTGAAGCTGTTAAGACCTTCCTAGGTCAATAGCGTAGTCAGTTCGAGAAAAAAAAAATCTTCACAGCTATATTTAGATCGGCCAAAAAGTTTGACGAGGAATGTAAATAAAATCATTGCCTAAAACTTAATACTAACAAAGAAATGATAAAATACGAATTTAAATCAATATTTCAATATGGCAATTATATAATATTATTTTTAGTTTTTCGCGAAATATCTCTCTTATGAGTTTCCTTGATCCGACATATAAAAAAACCTTATAATTTTATTTATTTTTAAATAAGTTTCTGATTTTTGTAATTATATCATGTGATGTATTCATAAAATTATTTGTTACTTTGTAAAAAAAACTTTGTAGCTAGTCTATTGTACACAACAGAATATTAATAACAGAGTATTAGGAGTTTTTGGCGGGATTTTCGTCTGTGGTGTAGTGGATTTTATATTTTATCCATAATCTTGTGTTATTTGACTCTATATTTTGTAAAATTGTTGGTGTATTACATGATATAGTTCGGTTATTGTGCATAAGTGAAGTGAATGGAAAATAATACCACGGACCATGAATTCTGAGATGCCACAAAAACTCCCTGGAAAGTTCTAACAAGAGAGCCACCATCTTGTAGGAGCATTGAAATTATTCACACGACGCTTATTGTGTAAAATATGTTATAATCTCCATCGAAACAAAACATTGACACTGGCAAGTGCTTCTGCGGAGCCAAAACAAGAAAAAGAAGAAGCTATGAGTTTCCTTGATCCTACATATAAAAAAACGTTTTTTTTTTAAATAAATGTCTGATTTTTGTAATTATGTTATGTGATGTATAAATACAATATAAGTATCTACAATGTTGACACAAAAAAATTGCAGCTAATCTATTGTAAACAATAGAATATTATGAACAGAGTATTAAAATAAATCAAGTATCCCACACACTTTTAAGTTCACTGCTACTTACTCAAATAATAATCTCTAATTTACAGATTTAGTGAACAAACCGTTTTCTCTTATATGTGTGCCTTTAAGGGCAATAATCTTATAATCCTTGCAAATATTATTTATATGAAGATTAAAATCTAAAAATCGAATATCTAATATTATACAAACTTAAAAAACAAAACCACACGTTTACGGGATATTCTTATAAAATACAGTCAGTCATTAACACAAATGGCTATGTTACAGTGAAAGTGCGACCATGATGGAAAAGAATAATTATAATTAATTAAAAAAATTGATGTCCTATATAAATAAAATATAAAGAAATCACGACTACGCAATGTTTCAAAATGTAGAATTAAAAAAAAATATTAAAATATTGTGAAAATACACTTTTACTTCTATATAACTAGTGACTTATCCCGGCTTCACATAGATAATTCTCATTAATGGTCGTCATATGTACCCAAATGAATTACTGTACTATCTGATTTATTTTTAACAATCTGACTAAGGAAAAGTTTCGTTAAGTCTTGTAACAAAACAACTTTTTGAGCATAACTTTAAATCTATAATATCTTCTGAGATATCCATTGAAATTTGTCATATAATTGTCATATACAGCAATTTTTATCTGCTTTAAATAGTCAATGTATCTAATGTATTTATTTCGATAAGAGTTAGTACTATATAAGTCAAAATCGCTTAATCCATACATATAATAAGAAGGTAAATATAAAGTGAATCTACTTTTTAGATTTTTATGGAAAAAATTGTTGCATGTGTCTAGGAATTGGTAATAAAATACATTTCAATCATTTTTTAAAATGTCTCTGTATGTTTGCACACGCATAATTACTAAAGTACTACATTCACGATAAAACCTCACTAAGAAAATCATAAAAAATATCCTCGAGTAACATTTAGTCTTTGTTTCATTAAAATCGGTCCTCTCTATCAAAAGTTACTGTAATTTTAATAACGGCTCGAATTGAGTAGGAGAAAAGATAAGGTAAATAGATGCAATTCAATCTCTAACAACAACAACGGGACATTATATAATTACTATGTCGAAGACACAGTAAAAAGGAAGGACTGTTTTTTGCATTAAGTTCCACACACACAGCCAGTAACCCAATACTTGTTAACAATTTGTATGAAAGTTTACTGCCAGTATTCTCAAAAGGTAGACGTATACCTTTGCAGACTTTTCAATAGACTTTTTTAAATTATACATTTCAGTGGTACATTATTCTAATGTATCTCATAGAGTTATAACAAGGTCCAAAACTTCGCATGGTTTTATTCTTATGGAACATAAAGGAGGCCATTGTGGCGAAACCATACTATTAGGGCTTTTTCTAAGTCGTCTTGAGTAGCTACATGCATTTGATAGCCAGTCCCCATTATAGATTTAGTATGTTTACCATGTTAGACCATAAAGTTCTAACAATATAAAAAATATTACAAGTATACAAAAAAATTTAGAATTAAAGTTGTTAGTGATTTTTTTTTACAACACAAACTTTATTATTTATTAGGTTCTAACTGTGATCTGAAACTCATTTGATGTTAACAGTGATGTAGTTCAAGGCAGTATCATGCTAAACATTGACAGAACTGGTTCTTGAGTGTTGTTGCCAGAACACACCTACACATGCTTGGTGAGAAACATTCAATTTAAAGGGGCTAGTTAGCTAAGTAAACTTGTAAAAAGCCCAATCGGCATACAATGGTGTGGTCACAATACCTTCCTATATCTAAAAGCTCATTATAAAAAAATTGAAGCCACTCTGAGGGATGCACTGTCCAAAGGATACTACTGTCATGTTTACTTCAAAGTGTAGTGGATTTTATAATAATAACAATTGCTTAGAATTTTATTTAATCTTTTAATTCACAAAGATAACCCTACTAGACAATTATTCAAATAATAACATTTTTACATTGACTGGAGCTATGATCATGTGAAATATGAGGATTTGAATAAAATATGTATTTCAAAATTTTTTAATTAGAATATAATTTTCTATATAAAATTTATGCAGTCATTTCTCTGTTTGAACTTTCTTCTTCATCATGGTCGGATTTAAATGATTCTCTATAAACATGTGTTTCCTTCATTAGCTAAACAATGTTTTTTTTAATTATCGCATAAATAAATTAACTCCTTGGTTAAGAGGCAGTGTTTGGGAATATCAACAGCCGAAAACTAAGCTCTTTTCAACCATAATATACATAAACTTAAAATGCCCTTATATTTTATAATTCTCCATAAACCATGATAAGAGGTCCTTTATAATATTAATAATTGGCATTATTAAAAAAAATGATGCACTATCATTGATTTATAAAAACCCAAGATGCACAGTCAAAATCTCAAACCCGCCCTCATAAACGAGGGCACAATTCAGAATTGTGTTCATTTCAATTGAGTCTCTCGTCACTCGCGTCTATGGACTTTTTCTACACAGCTTTGTAAAAACAACTTTAAATAATTCGCATAAAGTGGTTTTCAGGGAAGGTTTTGAGCATTTTATTTAAGACTGTGCATCTTGGGTATTTATATATCTTTTACTGAGATAATTTTTATATCCCAATGAACACTGTCTCCCAACTCAACTAAATAAAATACTGTATTGTCTATTTATCATAACCATACTGCCACGGAGATTGGTACGGACTTCTATAGTACTGGTTGGAGTTCTGCCCATACATGGTTTGTACATTATGCATCAAATTCGGTTCATAATATTGCTGTTCAGGTCTCCATTGATTCCTGTCCAATGATATCGGACAGTCCAACCTCTCTGTTAAATTACTATACGTTCTGTAATCCACAGGATTGTTCAGGAAAATTGAATCATTGTACTGGCCTACAGGCATTGGCCATATCTCACTGTTGTTTACTTCTAAATTCTCCATGACAACTTTGTCCATAGGTTCGACAATTACTTTCTGTCTTGAGTCAACATCTGTATGTGTTTGGTCAATTACTTTTGATGTCTGACCAACATGTTCTGCTATTTGATCGACAGGTTTGTATTGTTGGTCAGGTTGTGTCTTCTGAGGTTTTGGGCCAGGAGATATCGGTTTAGTAGTGGCAGATTGTGACTTTTTCCGTGCTGGAGTGGATTTCGGTACTGGTTGTACAGGACTGGAATAAGTTTTCAAGCTCATAAATTTGTGAAACTCACTCTCAAAGGCGCTCGGGTTTTTGTTTATCGGAGGTATTTTCGGGACATTTCGCACCTTTGTTTCCGGAATTAAATATGATTTTGTTTCTGTAGACTTTTTAGTAGACTGGATAGAAGATTTCATTTGAAATGTCTTTGTCACAGCCGACATTGCCTTGGACTCATGTATCTTTGACGTCGATGGAATAGCAGTATGACTAGAACGTATTGGACATGAAGAAGCCATTTTATTTGAACCTGCTGAAGTATTGAGATGGGTTGCAGTTGAAACTGAAGATTTTCCTTGTAAATCATTATATAATTTCTGATCTTTATCCATTACAGGCACTAGAGGTGAACTGTATTCAAAATTAGTCACCTTCTTTGGACTTTGGGTTTTTCTTCGTTTCGTTTCTTTAACTTCACCAGGTATTTTAGGTGTTTCAGTTTTCTCCTGCTCTTTTTTCATCTTCTCTTTTTTAGGTTTCTCAACTTTGTTCTCGTTAACTGAGGACTTTCTCTTTTTCGGTTCTTTCTTCTCATCAGAAGGTTGTACATCTGTTAAAGGGTCTGTGTATATATTTACCGGTGAGGGAAGTGGTTCCACATGAGGTGGAGATTCCCAACTTGATATCACAGCAGCCATAACTTCAAGTTGCTCTACTGACAACTTCTTAGTTTTCACTTTTTTTCCTTTCTTTACTGGTGTTTTTTCTTCAACAGGCTCTTCTCCAACAGGCTTTTCTTCAACAGCCTTATCTTCAACAAAAGGTTGAGCTTTTGGCTCTTCCTCTTTTTTAACCTTCGCTTCTTTCTTAACACTCTCCTTTCTCTTTTTTCGGGTTTTGGAACTCTTTCTACTTTTAGGAGCCTCATAATCAGAGTCCTTATCAGGATCTATATATCCAACATCAGGGATCTTTGCTTCAGATGGGTCCATTTCATCACCTTTCAACCAGATATCTTCAAGTGCATCGAGTTGTGTTTCATCTGGCTGGAGAGGCATAATTGGTCTTTTCATTGATGTCATCATATCTAAATCACCTTCTGCCATTGTCATTTCATCATCATCCATCACATCATGCCCAAGAATTGAAACGGCAATGGCGCCTTCTGAAATGCTTTTACTAGCCATTGCTCTTTTCAAGTGAAGTGGATGACGCTTTTTCTTTTTCAGCCCTTCCACTTCTGCCTCAATGAAGGACTCGGGTAACTCTGTGTTGTTTTTATTACACAGGATATCTTGACCTGACGGATGAGGAGCAGGGACCATTCTCTCTGGTTGTTCCGGGTGGCAACCAATATCTTGACCTTTCAACCACAGTTCGTACCTGTCTGGTTGGAATCTCTTCACAAATGTGTCCATAGAAATCTTAACCATATCATTACTGCAAGTGCACTGGGTAGCTCTTTTGCCATATTCAACCCATCTTGGAGCTGCAAAGTTTGTCGACTCGGCACAATTGAAACCATGATTGAAGCCTGCATGGTAACCGTAGGGAAATGTGATCATAATCTCTCCAGCGTCTTGAGTAATTTTATTAACAGGTACAGAGTACTGTTTTAGGATTTGTGGAGAGATGAGGGTCATTTTATGTCTCAGGAAAGCTTGGCAAGTTTTAGCGGATGTGGGAAAGAAACCGGACGCAATTCTTTCAAACCGTTTCCCATGTTCAGGTGGTATAGCATACCAGGTCTTAGGGTGACCGAAATGTAAGTAGTTAATTGAATACAAGTCCATATCTTCAGTGTGCCATGCAAATGTTGTCTTCCACATACCAAAATACAAGTATGCAGTATTGACTCCGTCAATTTCAATGCCGTAATCAGAGTTAACAAAATCTAGGATAGTCCCTAAGCTGTTAATGTTCCATTCTTTAACGTCGGGGTCTGTAATACTACCATTGACATCAGCACCATATATTGGTGCTACATATGTGACATTCTTCCAATATTTTCTCTCCAAGTCATCGTAGTTGCTGTGACGAGGTGTGCAGTACTTAGCAGAGTTTGCTAACACGGCGAATTGTTTTACAGTCATTGCCTTTTTCTGGATATTAATTTGTTGGAACAAACCTTGTTTGCCAGTCACTACCTGGCAGATGGGCGCCGGGATCGTCACATCTAGCTGGTCGAGGCTGTAACCAGACTTCCTGGGTACCCATTCCGGCGGTGGGATCACTTTTGCAAGGCCCGCTTTATGTGCTCCTTTTGACTCCATATATTGGATGTATTTGTTGAAATCTTTGAATTCGTCCCATGTCGGACGGAACACCTGTATCGACACTCCACCCGCAGAAACACCAACGTCGTCTCCGGAGACCGACATTGTCTTATAAGCACAAACACTAAGTTCGATCAACAAAATTTCATCACAATATTTAAAATATTTACTTAGTCACACCATTTTATTTTCACGTATCATTTGTTTATTGATAATTTATTAAATAAGTCAGATTTAAAGAACGTCGTCAGATAAATAACACAATTATAGTACACGGTATATTGCCTTCACGAAAACTAGACGAAAACATTATCAGGAAAATGGCTGCCACACGAGATGCGCTTGCAACAAAATCTACTCGCGACAATCGCGGTGCGACAATCGGTCGAAGCTACATAGGCGTATTAGGGTCACGTACACACAGAAATCCTTGGATTTTTGAAGTGAAAATATTTATCCAACATACGAAGCTTCGAGTGATGTGCAGAGCAACACAGCCACGATTTGTTTTCAGTTTTGTTATGTTGGTACGAGTATCGACTAATATTTTGACATTTACCGAAACACTGATTACCTACTTCTAGGTTAGAAATAATACAAAGCTTTTTAATAAATTTCTTAGGAATTGCTTTCATTTTATAGTCTAAACGTACCTGGAAGGATTCTTCAAATTCTTCTACCAAATTTCCACTACCATTTGAAGGAGCCGCCATTGTATAATTCACATTAGCACTATATTATTTGTCACTACTCGCACTTTGTCCACAGCTTTGTTTTGATTGCCGGGTTCGTCATTCATGTACATCACTACTACAACAGCTGTAGCTTTTTCTTGCTCACTCTAATATGAAGATTAACTGTGGTCCTTTTCTTTCAATCAATAAGTTAGGGTTGCTTATCCTAATGATTTGTGATTACGTATTACGTCGCGTGATTTGTATTTGGAACGTTTATAGGTAAAAAAATAAAGCAAAGTGGAAAACCGACTGTATATTAAATACAATACTTATTTGATAGAAAAATTGTAATTACGTTTGTTCTTAGCGATAAAGTTATAAAATTCTGCCCTAATATTTATATTGCTTTTTAATTTACGTTGTAGGGTGTATAGTGACCTACAACATTTTACTTCTACTTTAAGATTTCATATAATTCCTAGCGGGCCCGACAGACGTTGTCCCACCCTGATAATAAAAAAAAACTTGACTAATAATAATCTGAAACCTTCCTCGTGAATCACTTTATTTACTGGTGAAAACGCCATAACAATCCGTTCAGTAATTTTTGAGCTTATCGCGAACAGACAGACGTGGCAGAGGACTTTGTATTCTATATTAGAATACGTAATCACAAATCATTAGGATAAGCAACCCTAACTTATTGATTGAAAGAAAAGGACCACAGTTAATCTTCATATTAGAGTGAGCAAGAAAAAGCTACAGCTGTTTGTAGTAGTGATAGTTAAGAGATTCAATAAAAGACGATTTTGATATTTATAGACAGGTACATATATCTTAAGATATCGTACAATTTCCTATTATGTGTGAAAATATATTTTAATATAATTGTAAAATTTATTATAGACAATAAAATAATGATTATAAAACTCAATATAATACTCTGACAACCATGAATATCTTTCATGTCTTGTCAAGATATTTGCGCCTACGCCGCGCGGCTAAGAGGCTTCGACTAAACTGTGCCGAAGCGTGTGACGTAAATATTTACATCACGTGTTTATTCTAATAGTTTTCATTCTCTCTGATTTACTCGCATTGAATAAAACATTGTGTTGATTTTAAATTTCCCTGTTTCACTCGCTGTGTCTTATAATATATTACAGTTTAACAATTTTAAGATCAGCCATTGCTATTGCCTGATAAAATGATGAATGAACCAAAACATTATAATAGACATTCATTCAATACGCAACAATATGTATCATGTAATTATAGTGAATCATAAGCACGTGTTAAGGTCATTGAACTCTAGCCGTATTATACAATTTTCAAATACGTAAAGTTTCTAATATTAGCTATATGAGAACAGGTTAAAATGATACTGTAGATGTACGATTAATCTGAAATTTTATTGAGATGTTTTTGTGACATTTCACAGCTTTGAAAAAATATTAGTACTGTAGCGCTTATTACTCTACGATTTAACTTCAAATGCAAGTATAAACAATACGTATACAATGCATGCAATATGTAACTAGTTCATTCTAATAGACAGTTTGTTTTTTTTTTTGCTTCATTTTTACGATAATGTTACCTTTTCTCCCGTTTGTATGTTTTTCTTTGCTTTTTGGCATTATACATCTAATTAAGGTATTCTTTCGAATAAGTGATTGCAATATTATTAAATGATACAAAAAATATTCAATGACAAAATACAAGACTGGTGAAAATGTATATACTTCTAACCTTTTATGATACTGTATTTATCACAGACTATTAGTCGTACAAGTAGTATTTATGTATAATTGTTTTTTGCTAAAAAATATATATATCAGTAATGCCAACTTAATCAACAAAACGAAATGTTGTCATAACATAATAAAACGACTGCACTGTTTGATTTCTATTCAAGTGTTTTAAAAATACGATAAAGGCACTGACAATTTCAAATAAAGTAAATTATTTGTATTTACCTCCTAATTAATAAAACAATATTAATCACAATCGTATTTATTACTCCATAATTGTCTTTAGTCATAGACTAAACGTTATAGTAATAGGTACCACAGAGGTAGGTACTACTTATGGCAAACTCGTTAGTATTCTGTGCTCTAAATGGCGTCAATATCAGCGGTATAACCTAATAAATTTAGTTTGTGAAGCGCAATAGTTTGAAATTAAATTAGTAAACTTTAAACATAATTAGATGTGCTTTATTTTAGTGAATAGTGAAATAATTGACTACAATGGCGGACGCGGCTGCGAGACAGTTGCAATATGAGTATAAAGCAGTAAGTAGTTTTATTGTGAAAGAAATATATTTCATTAATTTATTTCAATTTTAATTAAAACCGCATTTTATGTTTGTGGATACGATGGGACTGATATATGCAGATTATTTAATAGTCCCTAAAATATCAGGATAATAACATATTTTGTAATATTGTGTAATGATTATTTTAGATATTGTGCCTACAGTACAAAACGAAAATTAATACATTGTTAAAGGATTTATATTACTATAAAAGATATATAGTTACGTCTACATATTTTCGTAAACATCTTTTTAAGGTCTATCTCTATTTTTACCTATATTGTACCTATAAATATGTGCAATACATTCCTATTTCATGAATTACCACCGTTATAAGGTAAAGTTATCTGCGTATGTGGTAAATTTTCTGTGTCAGAACTTGTATGACTTGGAGACGACAGTAGAAATAGTAATGTATCTATAAAAACAATGAGCGCTGAATCTGTGGCAGACTCTAAGCTGCATAAAATATTTTTAATTGGGGCTGAGCATGATTATTAAGTAAACAAGGCAAATAGTTCCTATGGATTATTAAGATTTTTTTATTTAATCTTGTGACTAAATAGAGTATTCATGTTTTATTGATTGATTAATTGTGAGTGGTTACACAGAAAGGGACCTTAAGGGTAAATAATTGACGTCGATTAAATTGCATTAAAAGTTTGTGTTAGAGAGAGGTGGTTGGTCAGAGGTTTTCTTCAATAAAATAGCGATTGACTTTCACAACTTCAAACTTCAGTGGACTGTATAATTTAACTCTCACAAGGTATATAATCGTATGTAATGAGCCGGTAACGAAACATATTTTTACCGGGTCTATACTTATGGCCTTACATCTAGTACATTATACGTGCAAGTGACTGTACTGTGCCTGATGGTAAGCACAGTACAATCCAAAAACAATGGCGACCACCGAGAGATATGCCCTCCGATGGCGGACATCGTTGCCATGCCAGCCTGTGTAAATGTCTGTTCATGTTACGCTTGAATGGGATGTTATAGGAAGGACGATACACACAGTGGCACATTCAGCTATACATTTACACAGTTTACATTAAATTGGCATTATACTTTCAGTGATCTCTCCGTACAATATCCCACAAATAATAATAATAATAACCCTATTGGTGGTTAGTAACAAATTGTTACATAAACAATATTTATAAATTATCAAAAATAAAAGTAAGTACATAGAAAATACGACATTTTATCTGTTCGCATTACATAGACACATTTATACATAAAGAGATAATAGCTCATCTGTCTGTAACAGATTGAGTCGAAATGACCTCCGCCTCGAGCGCAAGGTTAGGGGTGCGGTATTTTATGTCAGTGAGCGTCTTCGTCAGTACAAGAGATGACGTTAAAAAAATAAAAAAAACTAAAAAAGTAAATAGTGATTGTAGAAACTTACCTGACATCACACAGACTAATGTGCGCTGTGTGTAAGGTGTAATTTTTTCCAAAACTACCAAGGCTCACTAAAAAATTCATAAAAAAAACTACAGCACCTAAAAATATTCTGATTAGACCAAAACAAAGCTGATAAACCACAGAATCAAAACTTATGACAAAAAACCCATCGCCAAATCCATTTAGGTCTCTTTTTGTGTAACCACTTACAATTAATTTATGTGGAACAGTGCAGTGGGCAAAGCTTTGTAACTCTTGAGTAGCACCTGGGGAGGAATGTGCAGGGGATTTAGAGGTACACTTCGTAGGTGATAGAGCCACGCTGAAGCTATTACCGGTTTCAGCATAAATGAGTTGGCTCGCCGGGGTACTACCACCCGATACACAGAAACACCAACATGAAGTAACAGTGCTTACATTGTTGCATTTCGTTAAGTCAGTGAGAGTGTAGGAGTTTCGGGCTCACTACTATAAGATACTAGACTGACAGGGACTGCATAATAATAATACTCAGAGTGCTTAAAATAGACTGTTTATTTATATGACCATATAAGGTATTTATAGAGAGGCGATCTTCATTTGTTTGAAGGACATTCTATTTACAATATACAGTAGAAACTCGATTATCCGGCCCTCAGTTATACGGATTTGCGATTATCCGGACTACCAACCGTGACCTATGTATTGTGCAAATTACCAAATACATACTGTAAACAAATTATTCCCAAAATATTTTATATCATGATTAAGGCTGCAATATTTTAGTATTACATGATGTAATCTAAGAAAATTTGTATGTACTTGCATAAATAAGTGCATACATCCTATGTTGGAAATGTATCTCTTTATAATTTCTTAATAAACATTCATTTTTATTGATATGTATACGTATTAAATATTAAATAAACGCATAAAATTATGTACATATTATGTACTACATATGCACAAAACCAAAGAAGGTTTGTCTTCTTCTTTTTCTTGTTTTGCCTCCGCAGTAGCATTTGCCAGTGTCAATGTTTTGTTTCAATGGACAATACAACATATTTTACACAATAAGTGTCGTGTGATTATTTCAATTTTCCAACAAAATGGTGGCTCTCTTGTTAGAACTTTTCAAGGGGTTTTTGTGGCATCTCAGAATTCATTGTCTGTGGTATTATTTTCTATTCACTTCACTTATGCACAATAACCGAACTGTATTACGTAAAAAACCCCCAATTTTACAAATATAAAGTCAAATAACACAAGATTATGAATAAAATACAAAAATCCACTACATGACAGACCAAAATCCCGCCAAAAACTCAAGGAGGTCTGTCATATATGCGATTATCCGGACTTTCGATTATCCGAATGCCTAACGACAACAATTAGTCCGGTTAACCGAGTTTCTACTGTATACAAAAGTTATCTGCCAAAGAGGATGACATGGTAGCTACAAGAGTGTCAATGTTTTCAAGATACGGCATTCAGTCGGGTCCTTTGTTCTTGGTCAATATAACTCATATGTTGTTCTAAACAATGTCCCCATAAACGGTTTTGACTGTAATTACTACATATTATAAAACAAAGTCCACTGGAATGCCTGTCTGTCTGTCTTTTTGCTGTAAACTCGAAAACTACAGAACTTATTTTCAAATGGTTTTCACCAGGAGATAAAGAGATTCATGAGGAAGGTACATAATGTGTCAATATTTTTTGTATTATCAGGGCGGAACAAAGTCGCCAGTCGCCCGCTGGTTTGTTATAAATAAATATATTACATCTCAAGCAAAAATTATCTCATTCTACCCTCTAAATCTAAGAGAGTAGAAATATATAAAGGTTGTAAATGCACAAAGAGGGTTTATCAAGCAATGATAATTATTAGAGACCCAATTGTGAACTCATGCTCTTGCTGGTGAAGCATTCATGATGAACTTCCACTTCCTGTGTATGAAAAACTTTAAATAGACAATTTTAATGCTAATGACTTATAGGTATATACTATGTTATTCTAATTTCAGAACTCAAATCTTGTGTTACAAGCCGATGTAAGATTGATAGAGAGACGTGGTCGTGATGAGGCCACAGGAGAGGTTCTATCCTTGTCTGGGAAGCTCGGCGGCACCAAGATGGGAGATAGAGCACAGCGTACAAAACCAGATAAAGCTGAGGAGAGGAAAGCCAAGTTAGTCTTCATATTTATCCTTTCTTCTTTATCAATCATGCCTAATATTTTCAGGAAATCTTAAGAGTCATCTATTTAACTTCTAATCTTAAACAATTATAAAAGCATGAAGTATTTTTGGTTGCATCTTAGTCTGTCATGTTTTGGATTCTATATTTTATTTATATTCTTCACCCACTTCAAAGCAGACCAGAGATGGCGTGACCACTGAATGCTGGAAATGTCTGTGTACATTTGAACTACACTCACACCTCTGCACTCTAAACAAGCCTTTAAGTTGAGAATCTTACTAAACGCCTATAGGCAGCTGCACTTACGGGCCATTAAGTCTTGATGTTTAGTGTGTTTACCACCTTGACCGCATTCATTTAACATCAGGTGCCATTGTGGTCAAACACTAAAATCTATATAAATGAAACAACATTTTCCCACTTCAGGGCTATATTTCTGCGAGTGACTGTGTATAAATTGTTTCTGACAAGCCGAGTCTTCCAGCAATTTGACATTACTCTTGTGTATTTTTATACTTACAACTAGTAAGCGATGCAACACTTATTCTCTGCATACATTTGACCATACATTTAACTTTATAACACAATTTTATAACTTAGAAGCCTGTAGGTTGCGTAATAATCATAATTATGAAGATTTTATGGATATGTAATAGGAATTATAATAACTTTTATATTATGCTGTATGCAATTATAAACATGTCTCTTCTTATGTTCAACACAGTACAATAGCCATCTCTAAAAACTGTTACTGTTAGTTATAGAGTATTACAACATCCGCTCAGACCAATCCCACATTTATACATATAAAATGGGCCTCATTCCACCTCATTCATCCTCAACATGTATACTTCTGTATTGCTACAGGCGTCAAAAACGCGATGAAGCATCATACGAGCTGACGAAATCGAAGAGCAGTAAGGCCGCGTGGGCTGACGAAACCCCGGGAGTACTGTACCGGCCGCGAGCACAGCACACACGACACGCATATGAGCTGTTACTGGCATTCATGCAAAGCGCACTGGGAGACCAACCGCGGGATGTACTGTGCGGTGCCTGCGATGAGGTATGTAGGCTAGGGATGAATCGTGTGACCAGAACAAAGTATGTCGCTCCTTTAACCCCTCCTTTAAATTTTTTATATCTAGATCTCAAAATGGCCGAACATGTTGTTTTTTAATTTCACGAGATTGTAAATAGTAAATGTCATGGATTAGTAAAAAAAAATGTTCCTACAAATAATAATATAATTGAAAATATATATTTTTTTAAATTGTATTTTTAAAGTTTTGTAATAAATTAGGTATTTTTTTAAGTTTACGCTGCCAAGAGTCTATTAACTGACCTTTCAATGTATGGATATCCATCTTACTGACCTTATCCCTCATTGCCCCTTCATACCACTTGTAGTTAAAGCTAACAAAGCTGAAAATGTCATTAGAACCACTTTTCCACCAAACCAAACCAAAATCACCTTAACCATATTTGCATATATCTGTATCCGCAGGTGCTCCTCGTCTTAAAGAATGATAAGTTGAAGGATCACGACAAGAAGAAGGAAATTGAGATGCTGCTTGGACCGATTCCTGACGAGAGATTCGCTTTGTTAGTTAATTTGGGTGAGATTTCAATTTTTTTTCTTGTTCTTCTATATAAGTAGGTATTGTTAGCTTTGAATATCCTACCGGGGCTTATGTTTATGTATGTGGTATTATTCGTTTTAAACCGCATATGGGAGATTACGCTTGTGTATGTGGTATTATTAGTTTTAAATATAATGTGGGGGTTTATGCCTATGCATGTGGTTTTATTAGTTTTGTATATCAAGCGGGGGTTTATGCCTATTCATGTGGTCTTATTAGTTTTGTATATCAAGCGGGGGTTTATGCCTATTCATGTGGTCTTATTAGTATTGTATATCAAGCAGGGGTTTATGCTTATATATGTGCTATTATTAGTTTTGTATATCAAGCGGGGGATTATGCCTATTCATGTGGTCTTATTAGTTTTGTATATCAAGCGGGGGTTTATGCCTATTCATGTGGTCTTATTAGTATTGTATATCAAGCAGGGGTTTATGCTTATATATGTGCTATTATTAGTTTTGTATATCAAGCGGGGGTTTATGCCTATTCATGTGGTCTTATTAGTTTTGTATATCAAGCGGGGGTTTATGCCTATTCATGTGGTCTTATTAGTATTGTATATCAAGCAGGGGTTTATGCTTATATATGTGCTATTATTAGTTTTGTATATCAAGCGGGGGTTTATGCTTATATATGTGCTATTATTAGTTTTGTAAGTCATGCGGGAGTTTGTGCTTATGAATGTGATGTTATTAGTTTTTAATATCATATGGGGGTTTCTTCTAACGTATGTTGTCTTATTAGTTTTGTATGTAATGTAGGGGTTCGCACTTGTATATCTGGTGTTAATAATTTTGAACATCATGTGGTATATAAGTTGTATAAGTTGTCAGCCTATTAAACGTTCTTAATTGTTCCAGGTAAAAAGATAACGGACTTCAATATAAGCTCTTCGAACGAGGGTAAAAATGAAATAGATGAGACATACGGTATCAATGTGCAGTTTGAGGAGTCTTCGGAGGAAGACGATGAAGATGCCTACGGAGAGGTTGGTTTCATAGCTCTTTTTATCCTGCTCTATTAGCCTGGACACGTATGACTATCTCTTTCTAATAATTATTCATTTGTTAGTGCCGGATTTCAACAGATGATAATTTGATCTAGTTAATTCCGTCTGAGAATTCTTAATAATCTTCACTATTATATCCAGTCATATGCTATATCTCCATGTTATTTTTTAATAACAACTAACGATCGCCTGTAACTTTCACTGCGTCTGTCTCTTTATAAATTATTAGCCGACCCGTGCCCACTTCGTTGGGCGGTACTAGGCATTATCAAGCTACAACTTTTCTCTAGAACTCAATCATATATCTCTCATCGTTAACGCAGCGTTCGTAAGAAACGTAAGATAAGCGGAGCAACAATGAAAAATGTTTTAAAATCGGGGCTTTTTTTCTATTCCACGCGTACGAAGTTGCGGGCAGAAGCTAGTAACTAATTATATTATCTATAATAATATCATAAAGAGGTAAAGTTTGTGTGATTGTAGGGGGTAATATCTGGGGAGTCGGAGAAAAATGGTCGAACGAAAACGTTTCTTACGAACACTGCCTTAACTATGAGAGATATATGATTCGAGTTCTAGAGAAAAGTTGTAGCTTGATAATGCCTATTACCGCCCAACGAAGTGGGCACGGGTCGGCTAGTAGATAATATAATTAGTTAATAGCTTCTGCCCGCGTCTTCGTACGCGTGGAATAGAAAAAAAGCCCCGATTTTAAAACATTTTTCATTGTTGCTCCGCTCCTATTGGCCTTAGCGTGATGATATATAGCCTATGACACTCACGAATAACGTGACTTTATATTGGTAAAAGAATTTTCAAAATCGGACCAGTAGTTCCTGAGATTACCCCCTACAACGTCACAAACTCACAAACTTTACCTCTTTATAATATTAGCATAGATGACAACGTAGTTAACATTTACGTAATTTACACTCAGCTGGCAGAATTTAATATCTTTCTGTATTTAATTAATATTTTTCATAAATTCTCGAGGTACGCGTATTCCATACACTAATTTTTGCCGACTGCTTATGTTATGTCTCTTATATATTGGGCGTCCCGCACGAAGTCAAAGCATAAAAGGGGTTGAAAGATTTTTTATTTCCACAATTCTGTAATACTTTTTAATATCCCTTCTGATTAATATTGAGATTTTTAATTACTGATTCAAAAGATTTTGAAGTTATACTTCTTTAGGCGCGTTATGAAAAAATGATGAGAGTGAAATTTTAATTTTTGTGACACAAAATTAACAGTATGAAGCTGTCTGCTTAACCGCTCATTAAGTCTCGAAAAAAAAGCTACCAACAAAATAGAAATTGAACCTCGATATTAGTCGCGCATGTTGGTACGCTTGTCGTTTTTTTGTTTTTTTTTTTTTCTACAAACGTAGATTAAGGCGAAAGATAAAATTTTTGAACAGATTGTTATCTTGTTACGCCAAAGAAGTATAACTTCTAACGCGTGTACATAAGTACACACACACTTTTTTTTTTTTTTAATTTTTGGTCATATATATCTGAAAGTTTGTCTATTTAAAAGTCCTATATCTAATTTTTTTGTTTTTACACGGACTTAAAATATTACTAATTTTTGTTATTTTATAGATTCGCGAGGAAGACAAGGAAGAAGGTGATGGTACAGATAACGAAGAGAATAAAGCTAGCTCCGGTGAGGAACACAGTGACGGTGAAGGGAAGAAAAATTCGATTCACACAAATGTGAGTTTATTTTCTAACTTCTTAAATTCTCTTTCTTCTCTCGTTGAACCAGAATGGATCGTAACGCTACGTTGGGTGACGCTGAATCGTGTATACTTTGTCCCAGTTGTCATTTACCTCACATTTTCATATCTATTGTGTGGTTATAGGTACAACTTTTTTGTTGTACATAATTTTTATTCTTTGCATTTTATTTGTCTTTGGTTTTTTTTTTAATAAATAGTATGAGTAAAAAATATTTGTTAAAATTGTCTAAAGATTTGCTTTTGAATTGTTGACAGAAAAAAAAGAAACAAAATCATTATATCATTATATAGTATAAAACAAAGTCCCCTACAGCGTCTGTCTGTCTGTCTGTTCGCGATAAACTCAAAAACTACTGAAAGAATCTTCATGCGGTTTTCACCAGTGGCTAAAGTGATTCACAGGGAACGTTTTGGTATATAATTTTTCCAGGATTTTTTTTATAATCAGGGCGGGACAACGTCTGCCGGGCGTGCTAGTATAGTATAAAACAAAGTCGCCTACCGTGTCTGTCTGTCTGTCTGTTCGCGATAAACTCAAAAACTACTGAACGGCTCTTTATGCGGTTTTCACCAGTGGATAAAGTGATTCACGAGGAACGTTTTGGTATATAATTTGTCCAGGATTACTTTATAATCACGGCGGGACAGCGCCTGCCGGGTCCGCTAGTATATATTGTTTTTGAAGTGCAAACTTGTTTAGGCGCGTTGAGACATGCTAGTATGCGTGACCGACTGTATTGCACTTTCGCGGCTTGCGTCAGACTAGCGACGCGTAGTATATCGCCCTGGGTACATGTAATATTGGTATTTTGTATTGAGGTTGTGAAGCCCATTATATGTTTGATGAATTCATTAACTGTATTAAAAGTTTAGAATTATTATTCGGAGTGCTAATATATATGAAAGAGAGACTAATGATAATAATTTTAATTTACAAATTATGACATGTAAATAATTCACAATATAATTGATTTAAAATCTCAAAAGAGAACACTTTTTTCTTCACTTTTTGTCGTGATAACGTCTTTTACCAATTTGCCAATTTACCTATGAGGTCAATAAAGACACATTTATCTCATACAATGGTATTTATTTTATAACATTAACTGACAATATAAACATGTGACCGCGATCTACCGTGGAGGGCTGCCCCACACGCGGGCGTTGCCTCCAATTTCTACGAACAATCAACGCGCAACTGTGCGCACAGCTAAAATCGATTCCGTCCGACTGCACTCACTGCACGCGCATAACTCATTGTCACGTTCCGCCTGAGCGCTCGGTGCAAGCGAGAACGAGGAACAAGCGACAGAGAGGCGCGATCGGCCTAAGCGTTCGGCTTGTATAGCATCTATCTCTCTTCCACTCCATCGGCCGATGCGTCTTTTCCTATGACGTTATCACTTAAAATTATCAACGTTCTTACGTACAAGCAATTTTTTGTTTTGGTTGTCCCTCGGTCCAGCTGTCGGAGGAGCAGAGCCAGAAACGACGTGATACTACGCTCCACCCGATGGACATAGACGCGTACTGGCTGCAGCGGCGGCTCTCTCGGCACTTCCCGGACGCGATGGTCTCTCAGGCCAAGTCCAGCGAGGTGCTGACCGCGCTCGCAGACGCACCAGACGAGCGCGACCTCGAGAACAGGCTCGTGTTGCTCCTCGGGTACGACTGCTTCGAGTTCGTGAAGCTGCTCAACAAGTATCGATACATGAGTGAGTGATTTCATCGATTATTTTTGTGTTAAAACTACATTAGACAGAGACAAACGTATGCACTTAACGTGCGAGAGAATGAGATGGAACACATTGTACAGTGTTTCTTATATAATTCTTACTCTGGTCTGAGCGTTGTATGTTTGTATGTGTGTGCGTGTACTTGCGTATTACGAAACCTTGGAGAAATATATCACAACCAGTGTGGTGTATTGTTTATGACCTCGAGAACAGGCTGGTCCTACTCCTCTAACGGATGGTTAGAGTTCGTCAAGCTGCTCAACAAATATTGATACATGAGTGAGTGATTTCATCAACTGTTGTTGTGTACTGCAACAACCATATACACTTAACGTGCGAGAGAATGAAATGGAACACATTGTACAGTGTTTCTTATACAATACTGTAACACTGCTACCTTGGGGGCAAGTAAAACCTCAGTTGTTGCAAAGTAACATATTTATTAATTAATTTTAACTTATTACATAAGAAAAAATTGTAGAGAATACACACTAAACTAAGATTACACAAGACACAAATAAAAAGAACTTGTCACACTGCTTATTGCTGTGGTCTGAGTGTCGTACGTGTATGTGTGTGCGCTTGCGTATTACGAAGCCTTAAGAAAACACATCACAACCAGTGTTGTGTATTGTTTATGACCTCGAGAAAAGGCTCATGCTACTTCTCGGATACGACTGTTTTGAGTTCGTCATGTGACTCAACAAGTATCGATATATGAGTGAGTGATTTCATCGACTGTTTGTGTGTGTAAACTACGTTCGACCGAAAAATGTATATACACTTTACGTGCGAGAGAACGGAATCGAATACGTTTTACAGTGTTTCATTAAAACTAGATTAGATAGAGAGAAACATATACACTTAATAAGCGAGAGAATGAGATGGAACAAATTGTACAGCGTTTCAAGTTTGTCTGTTTTTGTGTGAAAAGTTCATTGGATAGAGACAGACATATACATGTAGAGGATTTGACATGCGAGAGAATGAGATGGAATTCTTTGTACAGTGTTTCTTATATTCAAGTACACCCCATTGTATAGTACACTAGGTAATACTCGCTGTGGTCTGAGAGTTGTATGTGTGTTAGTTTGTACAGATCCAGAAAAACATATGCATGCATAGGATGTAATGTGCGAGAGAATGAGAGGGAATACATTGTACAGTGTTTCTTATATGTGTAATACTTACTTTGGTCTGAGTGTTGTACGTGCTTGCGTATTACGAAGCATCAAAATTGGTGTCATAAGTCCCTTTGTAGGGCCTAAATTGAATAAAGTATTTTTTGATTTGATTTAACTTATTTTTCCTCAGTCCTGTACTGCACGAAGCTCGCTTCATCCCAGTCTGAGAGCGAACGCGTCTCAATAAGAGATACGATGTCGAAGCAGCCACACCTGCAGAAGATTCTGGCACAGCTGGAGACAGGAAAAGGAGACGAGGAGGTGAGAGAATTTAAGACCTTCTTTTTTTTTTTTAATGGCAACATGTGTGTGCGCACACAATTTCGCCAATGTCAAGTGAATAGAGTTATAAAGGATAGAGATTGCACCAATAATTTAAGATAACTTTTATAGTATGGTGGAACGACTCTTTTTAAGTCTACTTTCAATCGCCCTCGTATTGAAAATTTATTGCCAAACACTTATTGGTATGGAAAACATCTCTCCTATAGCTTTAGTATATTATCATCTTGTACCAGAAGATCTGGATTTGCTGTTTATACTTTTACTAGCGGGCCCGGGAGACGTTGTCCCGCCCTGATTATAAAAAATCCTAGACAAATTAAATACCAAAACGTACCCCATGAATCGCTTTATGTACTGGTGAAAACCGCGTGAAAATCCGTTCACTAGTTTTTGAGTTCATCGCGAACAGACAGACAGACAGACGCGCGGTAGGGGACTTTGTTTTGTCTATGGACTATGTAATGATAATGATACTCAGATAGGTCGCGAATTGCTTGAGTCAGGCATCAGCTCATGCATGTGTACCGTGCATCCTTGAGCTAGTTGTCAAATAAAATCGGCTAAGTGTCTTAAGCGCTCGCCTTCGTAGTCCGGTGAAGCTGTTAAGACCTTGCTAGGTCAATAGCGTAGTCAGTTCGAGAAAAAAAAAACATTAAATTCAAATACAAATCAATAAACACAGAAAGAACATTTAAATAGAGAAAAAGAAGTACGAAATATGACGGCTCATTCGTCCTCAACAATATGCATATCACACTAAAGTATATTTGTATGATTCACTTAGCTCAGGTGCTTAGTTTTAGTATGACTTGCATTCCATACAAGGCAACAGCCCAAGTTGAGGTTCGGCCACTCTGGAACCCTTGGACTTGTTGCCATACGGCTAAGGTGCCCTAAGCAGTTACCCTAATTGTCTGGTGAAGCTGTGAAGGCCCGTCAGGCCAATAACGGTTAGATGTCCGACTAGCACGTACTAAAAACCCATGTCATGTTATTACAAAAAAGTTGAATGAGTATTAAATACTTGGTTTAAAAAGGTTTCGAATTAAAGGCAACGCGCTCGCCCGAGGTAAGTTCGCGTTATCCTTTTTCGCAAGTCTAACCTCACGTAACCAAAGCGAGATAAAAGAGCAAGATGGCGACCGTGGTGCATTTAACAAGGGACCTTTTTAAAGCCAGGGTTCAATACGTATTTAACTTTTTTGTAATAACACGGGTAGTGTACAACCGCAGCTATAGTCAGGGAGTCACGGGATCTCTATAAATCTTTGTATCGGTATTTTTTGTTTCTCTTGTCGTGTGACGAGTCATATATAGTGGTGTGGTGTGCCAGATGGCGCAGCAGTCGGAGGCTCCTCGGAAGCGGCACAAGGCGGAGGCGGAGGGCGGAGGCGTGGGGCAGGTCGCGGGCGCGCGCTCCCTCGTGCACCTCGAGGAGTTAGTGTTCGCGGCCGGATCGCACTTCATGGCGAACAAGCGCTGTCAGCTACCCCCCGGCTCCTTCAGGAAACAGAGGAAAGGTAAATTATAGGGTTGGTGGGGACCGTGGAAACGGGTTACGATAAAAATGCGGAAAAACTTAAGAAGGACTGTGATCGGCAGGTGGCCTGTCCTATAAACAAAATAGATAGTGTAAATCTGCCAGTTGACCCCCGGCTCCTTCAGGACACGGAGGAAAGGTAAACGATAGCGACTAGTGGGACCGTGGAAACAGGATAGGATGACGAGGATGTGGAAACAGCTAAAGAAGGATCATGAGCGGTAGGGGATCTTGTCTATAAATAAACAAGATATACAGCGTGGGCCAGCCGGCTGCTCCCCAGCTCCTTCAGCAAACAGAGGAAATGTAACACTGAACCCTCCACATCCATTATTAGAATTCAGCCTGTACCATTATCATTATTGAATAAAACCTATTTATCCGTCGAGTTACTCAGCCTTTGAAGCGAATGATCAAGATGTATACACATCGTGGTCAATCAGCAGCTCCATCATCGAAATTAACATAATCTAACAGCTTCTTCTAAACCCATCTGACTAGCAATCAGCCTTAAATTGTTAATCGGTCACTGAATCTTTCATCCACAAAAAAAGTTGATTCCAATGGATAGGTCCAGGCAAGCCAATAATTACAGAGCACGGTCACACCAAAGCTCTATGATTGTCTTTGAGTGAGTTCAGCAATATATTCCATATTTACTTAGAAATCCATACTTACATTTGGAAAAAATTTCAGGCTACGAGGAGGTCCATGTGCCCGCGCTGAAGCCGAAAGCTTTCGAGGAAGGGGAAGCGATGACCCCCATAGAGAAGCTGCCTAAATACGCACAGCCGGCGTTTGAAGGATTCAAGACATTGAATAGGATACAGGTTCGTTTGTACAGCTGGTCACTCCATGTTTCAGGCTTACTAAGACCAGTAACAGTTTTTTAGGTAATAGTGTTAGATTTTATAACAAAGTCCCAAAACACATTACCGATTTGCCGGATAGTAGGTTCAAGTGTTATGTCAAGCGGGTCTTAATACATAAAGGTTATTACAGGGTGGATCAGTATGTGAACGATAGCGACGTCTGGAAGTGACGCCTCTCTCTGTGCAACCACTAAAAACGAATGTAGCTTTATGTGTCTATTGGTGTATTAATAAAAAAAATATATATGTTAGTTATTATGAAAAGATAAACCAGATCGAGTTTCTTGCCGGTTCTTCTCGATGACTGGGTTGTTTTCCGAACCGGTGGTAGTTTTGACGTTCATAAGTGCCTTCTCAGATCCTAAATTGAATAAAGAGTATTTTGATTTTGATTTTGAAGCTGTCTGTCTATACGTAGTTATAGTAATGTTGGCGTACTGGGTGGTGTTTGAGTTTGGAAATGTTGATGGCTCTGTGTTGGAACCCCGATGAAGGAAGGAAGAGCTATAGTGATGGGTCTTTTTCCAACACCCGTCTGGTGAGCTACCACCCTATAGTTGGAAGTCTGTCGCCAAGTACCCGTTGTTATGTTCCAGCAGCTACTCTGGAGAGCCAGGCCCTCTCCAGGGTCAGCGTGTTTACCATCGTTGAATTAGATTAGATTGAATATAATCTATAAACGCTTTTGAAGAGGAATGATTCCTCTACAGTTTCCTCCCATGGTCGATTGAATAGCGTGAAATGTCGGCAAAAGATAGGTAAAAAAAAAAAAATTTTGGTAAATGGGAAAATTTTAAATTCGTTTAACAAGTATTAAAAATTAAAATTAGGAGCTCATCTTTGGTGGAATTTTTTTTTAATATGTTTTGAGCAATATTTTGCCAATGGAGTGAGAAAAAAAAATTCCCCTCAAACTAAGCACCCTAATATATCATTACATAGTATAAAACAAAGTCCCCTACCGCGTCTGTCTGTCTGTCTGTTCGCGATAAATTCAAAAACTACTGAACGGATTTTCATGCGGTTTTCACCAGTAGATAAAGTGATTCACGAGGAAGGTTTTAGTATATAATTTCTCAAGATTTTTTTTCATAATCAGGGCGGGACAACGTCTGCCGGGCCTGCTAGTATTATATACAAAAGATAAACCAGATCGAATTTCTTGCCCGTTCTTCTGATGAGTGTGTTGTTTGTCCGAACTAGTGGTAGTTTTGACGTTCATAAGTACCTTGTTAGGGCTTAAATTGAGTAAAGTGTTTTTGATTTTGACCAACGTAACAGTTTTCGACTCATTTAATGAAGATATTTCATATTGTAACAGAGCCGGATATCGAAGGCTGCGTTGGAGTCCGATGACAACCTGCTGGTGTGTGCCCCGACTGGAGCTGGTAAGACGAACGTCGCTCTGCTGTGCATACTGCGCGAGCTCGGGAAGCACGTCAACGATGACGGAACCGTCAGTGTCAATGACTTCAAGCTCATATACGTCGCTCCGATGCGCTCCCTCGTACAGGAGATGGTGAGTTTCCTTATAAACTGGTAAAACAACATTAGAAAGAGACAAACGTGTGCAAAGGAAAGAGATGGAATACATTATACAGTGCTTCCTTATACTCTGTGTCCCGGAGTGTGTCGGTCTAGGAGGTGTAGGCGTCTGTGTCTAGGATATACTGAGTTTCTTTCTAAAATGATACGTTAGCTAAAAGAACAACATTAGAAAGAGAGACAAACATATATCCATAGGATTTAACGTGAGCGGGATTGAGATGGAATACATTATACAATGCTACTTATCAATGTCTAGGAGATGGTTAGTTTGTTTTAAATTCAATATTTATTTAGTCCCAATGTTATTTAAATGACCATGAAACGAAAAATTAGAAAGAGACAAACATATACATCTATAGGGTTTGACGTGCGTGAAAATGGGATGGAATACATTATACAGTATGTCTTATATTTACTAGCTCTCTACTTTATGTTACAATAGATAATTGCTTTCTCTGGTCCGAGCGTTTTATGTGTATGTTATTACACGCCGCTCTGACAAGGTCCCTCGTACAGAACTGAAAAGGCAACATTCGAGAGTGACAAACATGTGGGAGAGAATGAGATGGAATACATTATACAGTGCTTATTACACTCAGTGTGCCGGAGCATTTCGGTCTATTAGGTTTTTTAAACTGAAACATCTCTTTAGGCCCCTTCGTTATTTGAAAGTCCATTAATCTAATAAATCAGACTAGAGAGAGAAAGACATATATATCTATAGGATTTAACGTGTGAAGGAATGAGATGGAGGAATGCATTATACAATGCTTCTTATACTCGGTGTCCTTTCAATGTGTATTGCACTAACTAGTGCTTACATACAACATATGTTGTATGTGTGTGTTATTATACTTTGCTCCGATACACTCCCTCATACAGGAGATGGCGAGTTTACCTCTATCGATTATTGATCTGTCATATGTTTATACTTAGGTGGGGAGCTTCAGCAAGCGCCTGGCCATTTATAACGTGAAAGTATCTGAACTGACCGGAGACCACCAGCTAACCAGAGAACAGATAGAGGCGACACAGCTCATCGTGTGCACTCCTGAGAAGTGGGACATCATCACGAGGAAAGGTGAGCGAATAACGATTGTGTTTATTAAATTAACAATACTGTTGTACGCAAAGAATAAAAAATACATTAAAGAAAATTGTAAGCAGAAATATACTTATGTTTGCCCGATACGAAATACATAGCCACAGTAGAGGCACGCTGAAGCTATAACTGGGTTCAGCATGAATGTGTCAGCTCGTCCGGGGTAGTACCACCCGACACACAGAAACACTCACGTGAACTAACAGTGCTTGCATTATTGCGTTTCGTTCGGTCAGTGAGAGCGCTGGATAAGCCACCTCCCCTACCCTCCCGCTTCTCCCTCCCCCTCCCCCAAACACAGGCTGGCAACGCACTTGCAACTCCCCTGGTGTTGCTAATGTCTATGACGGCGGTATCACTTAACATTAGGTGACCCTCCTGTTCCTCCCCTCTGCCTCCTATGATATAAAAAAAAACCTATAAAGTTACCCCCCCCCCCCCAAAAACTTCCCTGACTACTCCCAGTGAGTGCTTAAGACATTCAGATGGCCTCCCATAGCTACAAATTCCCCTCCCCCTCCCCCAAACACAGGCTGGCAACGCACTTGCGACTCCCCTGGTGTTGCTTATGTCTATGGACGGCGGTGATCACTTAACATCAGGTGACCCACCTGTTCGTTTGCCTCCTATGATATAAAAAAAAACATATAAGAGTTACTGAGGTATACATGCTTGGTACACATGAATATGTCTGTTTTTATTTTTAAACTGACAACACTAATGGCCTAGCAAGGATATAATAGCTTCACTGGACTACTCGCAGTGAGTGCTTAAGACATTCAGATGGCTTCAGATAGCTAGCTCAAGATGTCCCCTACCCCCTCCCTCCAAACACAGGCTGGCAACGCCCTTGCGACTCCCCTGGTGTAGCTAATTTCTAAGGTTACCCACTTGTTTCTTTGCCTCGTATGATATATAAAGAAAAGAATGTGCGGCACACCTCGGATTGGGTTGTCGCCTCGATTACGCAAATCGTGGCCTAACTGAGCTAACCTAACATGTCCAAAAGTAAAATTAAAGAAATTTGAACGAAGTACATTCAATAGTCTATGCGTGATGTGTGCACAATGACCTCTATTAATTTATTTATATATAGATGATAGTGTATGTGTGTGTGTGTTTTATTTGTTGTTTATAGGTGGAGAGAGGTCTTTCACGAATCTGGTGCGTCTGATCATCATTGACGAGGTCCATCTGCTGCACGACGAGCGGGGACCAGTCCTCGAGGCTCTCGTCGCGAGGACCCTTAGAACCGTCGAGCAGACACAGGAGAACGTATGTACTTTTTCTATATATATACACTAGTTGTACCCACAGCTCCCAGTAAAAGTCTCGTGAAGATCGGTCTAACCGTTTTGGAGATAGCACTGCGGGCGAAACCACGATTAAAAGCTAGTATAAACTAAAATTGCCTAAATTATTTTTTATAAGGTCAGCTATCTGCCAGTGAAAGTCTCGTGAAGATCTGTCTAACCATTTTGGAGGTAGCATTGCGGACGAAGCCGCAGTTAACACCTAGTCTAATTTAGAGTAGCCTAAGTAACCCGCTGTAATTTCAGCTATCGGCCAGTGAAATTCCCGTCAAAATCGGTTCAGCCGTTCCGGAGATAGAACAAGCAAACAACAGACCGACAAAATTTTAAAAATTGCATTTTTGTTATCTGTAGCGTAGCGTGTATACTTTCGTACCCAATCAGTAAAAAAAAATATATTTTGATATTACATACAGACACTACATTTTTATTATGTGTATAGATTACAGGTATCATCGTTTGACTATAATCTTGTTGAATGACGGTATAGTCTAAGATGATAAACACAGTAAACCTGGAGGAGAACTGGCTTTCAAGTACAGCTGCCAGATCGACTGAAAGGCTTAATCGGCTGAGTGCCTTAAGCACTCGCCTTAGTAGTCCAGTGAAGCTGTTAAGTTACCTTGCTAGGTCTTTTTTTTTTTTTTTTTTTTATCTTATTCTTTGGCCTTTGTGGAAAATTCCGCAATTCTGCCAGTGTCATGTACATAAAGCTTAATTTCTACGATAATGGATCAACAAAAGATCTGAAGTTGATTTAGACCACCACCGTATGACTAACATAGAACATAGGGACAATACACAATTGGGTTAGTAAGTACCTAAACATATGAGTTAGTAAATAAATATGTATATTTTATCATATAAGCATGTATAGCGCAAGTAAGCATAATTTAACAAATAATTAGAGCTTAATTTTATTAATATAGATATATTTACACAGAACAGTAATAAAAGGAGTAAAGGAGAGGGAGAGTAGGAATTGCATGCAGGTGGGACGGAATATCTCCTGGGGGAGTAAATTATAAAGAGGTCAATAGCGTAATCAGTTCGAAAAAAAAAAAAACTGAAAGTGTATTGTCGGGGGAGTTACTATTGACCTACATCTTTACAGTTGACTACTAATAACTGGACACTAATTACCCCGTTCTGAGATGCCATTGGTCGGTTACAGTTATCTGCTTTTCATGCATTTTGATTGTTATTGGCTGTAAACTTTAGCTGAATGCCTTAAAGGCGACCGACGACTAGATCAGACTAGATTGACGTCATACCTTTGTAATTGCAGACCCCAAACGTCAATGTCTCGTGCTATCTAAGAATAGGATGATATCGATTGTTATTTGTATGTCACAGGTAAGACTTGTCGGTTTGTCTGCGACTCTACCGAACTACACGGATGTCGCTGCGTTCCTCCGAGTGAAGCCCGAGACTGGATTATTCTATTTCGATAACTCTTTCAGGTATAATTCATAATTTTTATATTTTACTTCGTTGTTTTTTATATAATACCGCGGTTTTTTTCCCTTAAAAAAAAAAAAATAAAAAAAATTCCCCCCCCCCCCCCCCCCCTTTTTATTTAATTTTTTCCCCACACACAAAAAAATTTTTTATTAAATTTTTTCTTTTTTTTTGGGGGTTTTTTTAATACACCCCCCCAAAAAAAATATTTTTTTTTTATCACCCCCCCCCCCCCTCCTTCCCCCCCCCTTTTCCCCCCCCCCCCCCCTTTTGTGGGTTTTTTTTAATCTCTTTTTTTTTTTTCCCTTCCCCCCCAAAGGAATTTTCCTCCCATTTTTCAATTCTCTACCCCTTTTTTTTCCAAAAATTTCTTGTTGATTCATTATTTAGGTGGGAATCTCTTATATATATACAGATAAATCGGGCCAGTGGTTAACGTCTCCCTTCTGTGTTTATAGGCCGGTGCCTCTCGAGCAGCAGTACATCGGTGTGACGGAGAAGAAAGCCCTCAAACGGTTCCAGGTCATGAACGATATCGTCTACGAGAAGACGATGGAACACGCCGGCAGGAACCAGGTCTGTTGCGAATTATTTTTTAAATACTAACAGTTACTCGAGACTTCGTTAAAGTCTAAACTTCGTGTTAAGTCGAACAATCGACCCCGCTAAGTCGAAACCCGACCCCGCTAAGTCGAACCTCGACTCCGCTAAGTCAAATAGACGCGTGTATATTCGCTACACTAGAGGTTCAACAACAAAACACAAAAACATACAAAATTTAAAATAACGTATAATCTAGAGATGTGCCGACTATCCGGCTACTATCGTAGTCGACGATCAATCGGCGACTAGTCGGCAAAAAGCGCCGACTATCCGTCTTCTTACTTTTTATACATTTCCCAATAAAAAGTATGTAGAGGGAATTAGATTAAATAAAAATCTTGATTATTATTAATATTTCTATTTTATAATCAGTCTTACAATTTATTAAATGTAAAGCAAAGCAACCTTCCCTTTGATAATCAGTTGCTAAAATTACTAGCTTGTAAATGATATTTATGAGATAAAATTAGTATCTTAATTAACATACAAATAACATGATATCTTCTTATCTTAAATAAACATTTATAATCATTTCTTTTTATTTAGTAATAAAAGAATAAGATTTTTTTTAATTAACAAAGTAAGTCATATGAAAATAAGATTGCATTATGTACATACATAATGCACAGTAAAAAATATGTCGAAAAATCCTAAACATTAACCGCTTCATAAAAGCAAAAAGGTACTAACGTTAAAAAAATCCATACACAAGACTTTCTTTTTGACATGTTTATGTTATAATTTTAATTCAGTTTTTGATTCACTGTAATGAACAGTAACGGCATTATCTTTACACAAAAAAATATTGTTTTGCCCAAAAACACCGCGCTGGCCCGAACAAAACCAAAAATTAAAAAAAACAATGCGAAGTAAATAACACAGGTTCCGAAAGGCCCACAGGCGGCGGTTACGGCTTACGCACGAAACAGCTGTAAACGAAGTGTCACGGAAACCCCCGAAACCTAAAAGCGATCGGCTCTGCTGATTAGTCGGCCTTTTTACAACCGACTATTCGGCTAGTCGGCCAAAGTCATAATCGGCACATCTCTAGTATCCTCTAAATTCAATATTCAATCGAAATTTCTCGAATTTTTACACTATTATTACCCTGAAAGAAAAAAAACGTGATACAAATATCAAACTTTGGCAAGTGAAAATCCTGTCTAGCCCAGGTGAGATTTAGTGAGATTCGGCTTGACCTCTTCCCCCTCCTGATCTCCTGACGTAATTCACGCCCTCCCCCCTTTTAAATTGTATGTTACATATGATTTCAGATACTCGTTTTCGTCCATTCGCGAAAGGAGACTGGAAAAACAGCACGCGCGATTCGCGACATGTGCTTAGAGAAGGACACACTTGGACAGTTCCTCAGGTAACAAAGGCATTAATATTTTAAACTAATGAATACTTTGTTGCAATTTTTAGTTTGTACACTAGTGAACTTAATGTCACAGGGCATATCATTCCAGCTAATCAGCGGTTTTGATATCAAAAATAAAAGTTATTGTTGGTAATGCAAATGTAAGAGAAACAAAAGAAAATGTATTCCGCGTTTCAGGTTCCTATGTCGATAGTGACGTGACGCTTAGGACTTGATCGATCAATCCATAAAGACCACTGTAATAAAAGCGTTATAATTGTATCAATGAATATAGTTACGACAAACTATCCGTAGAAGTGACTAGCTCAACTGTCTGAGCGAGGATGCTCTGTGTCTTTTTATCTCGATCTGATTACGCTATTGGCCTCGCAAGGCCTTAACAGCATCACCGGACTACTTGCTCCGTGTCTCCTCGTTATTCACTTTTTTAAGGCAAAATTCAGTCTTAGCTTCCAGCCAGTAATAATCAAGATCCATGAACAGCCGATACCTCCTACCAATGCTGTTTCAGAACGGGGTAAATAGTAGCTGGTCAATAATAACTTCCCCGATATAGTCGGTCGTACGGACGCAGGTCAATAGTAACACCCTCGATATAGTCAGTAGCACGGACGCAAATCAATAGTAACACCCCCGATATAGTCAATACCACGGACGAAGGTCAATAGCAATATCTTCGATATAGTCATTGGCACGACACGGGTCTATAGTAAATCCCCCGATATAGTCAATAGCACGGATGCAGGTCAATAGTAACTCTCCCGGTATACTAATATATATCTATATGTTGCTATTTTTTTTGTAATTTACAGAGAAGGTTCCGCCAGCATGGAAGTGCTCCGCACTGAAGCGGAACAGGTGAAGAACCCGGAACTTCGCGAATTGCTGCCGTACGGCTTCGCGATACATCACGCCGGTATGAGCAGGGTGGACAGGACACTCGTCGAGGATCTCTTCGCGGACAGGCATATTCAGGTGCGAGAATTATTATTTTTTAGTACGTGGCACGAGCCGCGACCACGATGTAGTTCTGCTTTCGGTGTCGAAACCATTTGTAGATTAAACATGTACGAAAAAAAAAAACAAAAAAAAAGTTCACAGCTTAGCGGGTTACAGATGGTGTTCCGGATAAGTTCTAAACCTACATCTAAATCTACTAGAAAATTCAGTCGCAATCTACTTGAAAACTGAGTAATAATCTACTTGAAAATTGAGTAATATTCTAGTTGAAAATTGAGTAATCTATTAGAAAATTGTGTAATAATCTACTAGAGAATTGAGTAATAATCTACTTGAAAACTGAGTAATAATATACTTGAAAACTGAGTAATAATATACTTGAAAACTGAGTAATAATATACTTGAAAACTGAGTAATAATCTACTTGAAAACTGAGTAAGATACTTGAGAATTGAGTAATAATGTATTAGAAGATTGGTTGCCAAGTGGACTCTTTAGATTTCTAGTAGTGTTTATTGCGTGATGCAGGTGTTGGTGTCGACGGCCACGTTGGCGTGGGGCGTGAACCTCCCGGCGCACACCGTCATCGTGAAGGGTACGCAGGTCTACTCGCCGGAGAAGGGACGCTGGACCGAGCTCGGTGCCCTCGATGTGCTCCAGATGCTGGGACGAGCTGGACGACCCCAGTACGACTCGAAGGGCGAAGGTATGTGGGATATATTGAGGGTATTCGTCCTTAGTCGCAAAAAAAAAAAAACTATTCGATTTAGGCGCGGAAAAGGTACTTATGAACGTCAAAACTACCACCGGTTCGGACAAACAAGCCACTCATCGAGAAGAACCGTCAAGAAACTCGATCTGGTTTATGTCTTCATTGTAAATAACAGCAAAACATATTTTTTGGTCTATCTCAAGTAATCAATATTGACCACATTTGACAGTTTCGTTGTTAATGACTTAAACTTCGTTATTGACTTTTTTTATAGACTGTCAAAAGAACAGTTGCGGGGTGGTAGGGTGTCTGTACCCGACTGGATCGCGACCACCGTACACCAGGAGGAACACCCGCTATAGTGACACGTTTGGGCGTGTCGCGTTCCGGGATCAGCCGGTGTATATCCAGCAACTATGGGGGGGCTGTCCCTGACTGGGTCGCTTTCAGGCCGGCATGACAGCGGCCACCGGCGATGGATAGTATGTCTTTCGGTGGTCGCCATTGTTTTTGGATTGTACTGTGCTTACCATCAGGCACAGTACAGTCACTTTGCCGAGCTACAATAAAAAAAAATAAAAAAAAAGCCACATAATTGCTATTTAAGTTTTTATACTATTATTGATATTGGTGACACAGGCGTGGAAATAGCTGTGCTCACACTAAGCGGTCTGAGAAGTTAATATGTCTGAACACAGGGATGCGTTTCAGTCTAATTGTGTCTATGCGATTGGAATGTGAAAGTATGTGAACGATAACGGGTGGATAAAGCATTTCTTCACTTCCCTAGTCACCCCTGGATGCGGCTGCTAGTCCTCGAACGTCTACAAGTGTCACTCGGTGTTGGTGGCCACCGGGTCGTTCACTCGCTTAACACCTAACGTTTATTATGCGACGAAGGACGCAGAGATTGTTTCTATTACACTTAAAACCAAAGCGGGTTAAACGCAAAGTATATAGCGGTGATTGTACTCAGTAAGGAGGACCACCTCCCTCCCCTTCCCCTCTTAACCTTTCCCCTCTTCTTCGAACTCAAACACAGGCTGGCAACGCACTTGCGACTCCGCTGGTGTTGCTAGTGTCTATGAACGGCGGTGATCACTTAACATCAGGTGACCCGCCTGTTCGTTTGCCTCTTATGATATAATAAAAAAAAAACAAGTCAATACGCACGCGACGGTACGCGGGTCGGGTGTATAAAACAGTATGGGGAATAAAGTGCACTTATGTAAAAAGAAAAAGTCGCCTCCCCGTATCGACACGACTTATGACGCGTAAACTAGATGGCGGGGAATCCACCACGGAAAATATAAAAAAAATGCTAAATTATTAAAAATTCCAATTTCAAAATTCCACTAATGAGAGAAATTTGAGTCAAGAAATTTTTTGTCGAAAATTCATTTTAACAAAATAAAAAATTTTCTCAGTTCACAGGTGACAATAGTTTTCAAGAAAGTTTTTCCTCTGTTATTTATATGGGAAAATTTAAAGTTCGAGGAGGAGGGCCTCTTAAAAGTGGAATTGAGAGTAGCCCTTTGGATAGAATTTTTTGTTTGGATATATCTTATGAAAATTTGCATATATAAATAGGCAGAGTAGGAACGGCTAAGAATATCTCCCTCGTCTGTTTCTTAGCCAACTTTCTGCATTCTTTTTTATTTTGTAGTTTATTATTTTATCGATAAATCAATAAAAAAAAAAGAATTTTCTCTATGTTCAAAGTTGGTTTGTTGGTTCATTGGTGATCGAACTGTACGAACACTTGTATGTATACTGTTTAATTTTCCAGGTATTCTGATAACGAATCACTCGGAGCTGCAGTACTACCTGTCGCTGCTGAACCAGCAGCTTCCCATCGAGTCTCAGATGATAAGCAAGCTGCCGGACATGCTCAACGCTGAGATCGTACTTGGTTCCGTGCAGAGTGTACGGGATGCTGTCACTTGGCTCGGTCAGTTTTATTCATTTGTTTTTATAAATGCACTATATATCTTATGCGATGACGATTTGCTCCAAGATGGTGAAAACACTAACGTTTTTATATACATTTCTAAAATATTTCTCATATAAAAGTAGTAAGTATTCAAATATTTGTTTAACGCCATCTATCCACTCGTATTTAGTACTGCGTTGTTAGTCATATCTACATCAAATTCCATAAACATATGGTAGTTATTTTATAGGCAGTTAGTTTTGTTGTAATCCGCGAGGGTAACTCCTGTTTCCCCCCACACCTAAGCATCTTTTTTGCTTAACATACCACTAGAGGGCATGTGATCGCCCGCGTCGCCATGATGGTGTGGGCGCCAGTTATAGTGAACGCTCTGTGTTCCGAACAAGTACAGAAGCCACGCCGCGAGTGAAAATACATCTCTCAGTCTATTGCGGGGTGGTAGGGTGTCTGTACCCGACTGGATCGCGACCACCGTACACCAGGTGGAACACCCGCCATAGTGGCACCTTTGGGCGTGTCGCGTTCCGGGATCAGCCGGTGTATATCCAGCAACCGGGAGGGGGGGGCTGTCCCTGACTGGGTCGCTTTCAGGCCGGCATGACAGCGGCGACCGGCGATGGATAGTATGTCTTTCGGTGGTCGCCATTGTTTTTGGATTGTACTGTGCTTACCATCAGGGACAGTACAGTCACTTTGCCGAGCTACAATAAAAAAAAAAATATTCACTGAATACGAACGTAATACCGTAATTATTATATTCTTTGAATAAAGAGTTTCTCCACCGCAGCAGCGCTGAAGACAGCGATTAGACGCACCTCTGCCAAGTACGTGTGTATGTTACAATTTCCCAGCTCAATCGATTATATACCTTTGAATTCTACAATTGCGAGCGTGTATCCCGTAATATCCTTGCCCTCGCCGACCGCTGAAAATACAGTCCACATCTCTCCTTATAAGAAACACCGCAATGAATGGAAGTGGAAGGAGTCGAGTGATTTGACCACACTACCAATCTGTTCGAGCACCTATTCCCTCCAACATATAAAAGTATTTACTTTATACATTTATTTTTAAAAAATATCCTCATGTTTTGCTTAAATGGAATTGACTATTGTCGATCCGCATTTGCAGATCACTGACCCCAGATTTTACTCGTAAGATAATTAAAATTATAGCATAATAATTATTATTACGCAACCTACGGGTTAAGTTCACAAAGATGTGATAAAATTTATGGTCAGACGTGTGTCGCGAATAAGAATCGCGTCACGTACTAGTTGTAAGTACTAAAATGTACATGTCTCATTTCTACATCACCACTGATGTTTCAAACCAAGTTAACATAGTTTTGATTAGTATTTTTTTTTTAAATATTAATCCTAGTTATTATCTGACAGGCTACACGTACCTGTACATAAGGATGCTGCGTCAGCCCGCTCTCTACGGGATACAGCCAGAGAAGATACAAGAGGACACCCTGCTCGAGCTGCATCGGGCTGACTTAGTGCACACGGCCGCTAGCTTGCTTGACAAGTGAGTTTCTTGAGAGAAAACTATTATTTTTTTCGAACTGACTATGCTACTGGCCTAGTAAGGTCTTAACAGCTTCATCGGACTACCGAAATAGTTTCTACATTATATTTCATTTTAGAAAGTTTAACTTTTTTTTTTCTCCATTGTTTATAGGGGCTTTTATTCTACCAAAATTAAAATCAAAAATACTTTATTCAGTTTAGGCCCTAATAAGGCACTTATGAACGTCAAAGACTACCACCGGTTCGGAAAACAACCCAGTCATCGAGAAGAACCGACAAGAAACTCGATCGGGTACATTTTTTTAACATATATTTCCAATACATCATACAATGCTTTTAGTGGATGCAAAGAGAGGAGTCAATTCCAGACATCACTATCATTCACGTACTGATTCACTCTATAATATCCTTTTGAAATTAAAACCCGTTTGACGTGGCGCTTAAATTTACAGTCCGGCAAATCGGTAACATGCTTTGGGACTTTATTGTAGAACCTAACACTATTACCTAAAAAACTATTATTGGTTTTGCTAAGTCTGAAACATGGGACCACCAGTTTATCACAGTATACCGAACATATCAACCCCATTGTTCCCCAATTTTTCTAGCTCTATCATGAGAGTGTTGAGGTATCATAACCAGGTCATACAGCATCTTGGCTTCACCCGAACAGGGTTCAGCCAAGATGCTGTGGCAAATACCTATGTTCTGGCAACTACTCATCAACGACTCTCTTTTGTTGCGGTTCTTAGCGCACTCCATCATCAAGTGATGCACGTCCTCAATTTTCCTGCATACCTCGCAGTTGGGAGATTCCGCTTTCCTCATTAGGTATGCAAAACGTCTCGATGTATAGTGCCCCGAACGGAGTCTTAAAGCTACCTTAACATATTGTCGGTTTAGGTTACATTCATTAAACCACGGTATATGAAGAGGCTGACACTGTATTGTTTTATACCAGATACCTTTTTCCTTACTTCTCTCATCAAAATATTCTTTCCAATTGTCATAAAACTTTTCTTTTAATTTTGGCAGCACTTCCCAATAATTTAGAAATTTAAGAGGTGGTAGAGCCACGCTGAAACTATTACTGGATTCAGCATAAATGGGTCAGCTCGCCCGGGGTAGTACCACCCTCTCACAGAAAACCGACGTAAAGTAACAGTGCTTGCATTGTTGCGTTTCGTTCGGTCAGTGAGAGCGCCGGAGACCCACCTCCCCTCCCCTTCCACTTTCCTCTTCCCTTCCTCCCCCCCCCCCCTCCCTACACAGGCTGGCAACGCACTTGCGACTCCCCTGGTGTTGCAAGTGTCTATGGACGGTGGTGATCACTTACATCAGGTGATCCACCTGTTCGTTTGCCTCCTATGATATAAAGTGTTTAAAAGAAAATAGAATATTTCTAACATACATAGAGAATGGAGTTAAAATTTTGCTGTCCATAAGGTTTTTAGTTGTTTTCTTATGGTCTTCATATCTCACACGTACAAAACTTAACGTAAACTAATAGGAACGGTTAAAAAATTGCATTTAGCTCATTAAAAAAATAAACTCGATCGAATTTGTTTCTCGGAACCGGTGCTAGTTTTGACATTCATAAGGTCGAGGTCAAATTCAAGGTGTAATTTGTACAAAATATTTTTTTTATTTTAGTACATATATTGATATTCTATACGTCTCCCCCAGAGCCGGTCTGATCAAGTACGAGCGGAAATCGGGTCAGTTCCAGCCGACAGAGCTCGGTCGCATCGCGTCCCACTACTACTGCACGTACGAGACGATGCAGGCCTACAACCAGCTCCTCAAGCCGACCCTCGGCGAGATCGAACTCTTCAGGGTGTTCTCCCTCTCCGGGGAGTTCAAGCACATAGCCGTCAGGGAAGAGGAGAAATTGGAACTGCACAAGCTCATGGAACGGGTAAAGATCAATTCCCTCCCTCTATTTATTGTCTTAGCGTTGACACTGTGACGTCACTAGTTAGTTACATCGCTGGAATTGTATAAGGTTATGGAACGAGTGAGGATCATTTATCCCCGTACTTGTCGTAGCATTGGCGCTGTGACGTCACTAACTAGTTACACCGCTGGAACTGCATAAGGTCATGGAATAAGTGAACGGTTCGCTTCTCCCATTATTTATTGTTGTAGCATTGACACAGTGACGTCACTAGCTAGTTACACTGCTGGAACTACATAAGATCACGGAACGGGTGAGGTTCACTTATCCCCTACTTATTGTCATAGAGTTGACATTGTGACGTTACTAGCTAGTTACACTGCTGGAATTGCATAATGTCATGGAATGGGTAAGGTTCACACTTCCGTCCTACTTATTTTCGCACCACTGACACTGTGACGTCACTAGATGGTTAATACGTTTGTGCTTCGTGATAGGGGATTAAGAGCATTGCCTACTTTTTCTGATTACTGAACTTGAAGTGCATGTTCATAGACCTCTTCCCGAAGTAAGGTACAGGCGTAATCGCCAGGTGCCAGCCAACGACGTATTGGCGATTTCAAACTCTGAGAAATCCACAGTTCTATATTTGACCCATATATAGTAGTGCTACAAGAGCATTTCTCAGGTTCAGGTTTCCTCACGATGTATTCTTTCACCGTCAGCCGATACTGTCACCATTTTAACATTAATAAATGTACGCGGATTTTGTAAAATTTAACATCTAAATGATATTCCACCGGTCAAACCGTTAGACCACCCCGACTTACTTTAACGCTTTTGGCTTAATTCTGCTTACGTAACTTGCATTGTCCCATTCTGGTCGTAATTCACGATCCTTAATTCTAAATTAATTACGGTCGAATTTTCACCATTCGATGGGTAGTTTGTATTAATTAGAAGGTGATAGATTGATTATCTAAAGGACCACACTGAAGCTATTACTGGGTCCAGCATGAGTGTGTCGGCTCGACCGGGGTAGTACCACCGGACACACAGAAAACCGACGTGAAGTAACAGTGCTTGCATTAAAAATTGATATTTCAAAAAAAAATTAGACATTATCTATTTTTTTTATATCATATGAGGCAAACGGACAGGTGGGTCACCTGATGTTAAGTGATCACAGCCGTCTATAGGCACTTGCAAAACCAGGGGAGTCGCAAGTACCGTTGCCAGCCTGTGTTTGGGGGGAGGGGGAGGGGAGGGGGAGGGAAGGGGTGAGGGAGAAGGGAGGTGGGCCTCCAGCGTTCTCACTGACCAAACGAAACGCAACAATGCAAGCACTGTTACTTTACGTTGGTTTTCTATGAGAGGATGGTACTACCACGAGCAAGCCAACCCATTTGTAATGAAACCAGTAATAATAGCTTCAGCGTGGCTCTACATATTTGTTTTTGTCTATATAAACTAGGTCCCTATACCGATAAAGGAGAGTATAGAGGAGCCGTCAGCGAAGATCAACGTCCTCCTGCAGGCGTATATATCCCAGCTGAAGCTGGAGGGGTTCGCTCTGATGGCGGACATGGTGTACGTGACGCAGTCCGCCTGCAGGCTCCTCAGGGCTATATTCGAGATTGTTCTACACAGAGGTGAGACTTATCGATCGGATTATTTAAAAGAAACTATATTTATCCAAACGTCAGTAGGGTCATGGAAGTTTTTTTTAAGTAAAACTTATTTACGCACGCCCGACTTGGAGAGTAAGCTGGTGAATGCGTGACGAGAGCGTTACGAAAAGGTGTGATCGGGCGAAGCGAACGGAACGTTGAGAGGAAGATATAAGTTAGTGAAGATAGAAAGAGAGAGAGAGACGTTTCGTATTATCAATGAAAACCCATAATCAGTTATATCATACATGCGTGGTCTAAAGCACACTCCTTTTTTTTTATTCTGCCGATCCTTTGATGTGCACCTCTTGTCTGCTTTCGTTTATTATAAAAATCGTTTTAAATATGAGCAACTATGATTATTATTTTACTTCACTACTACTAGCGGGCCCGGTGGACGTTGTGGTGCCTTGATAAATGGACAGAAGAATTATATATGTCCGGGAAAACGTTATTCCCGTTGGCATCGTCATTAGTGATTACGGGTTTAGTGGGCGTCGTTCGGGTAAAATGCGAGCACAAAACACAATTATCACAGTTTTTATTTAGATTACACATTACTTTATGAGATAACAATAATGTCGTTGGAAAAATTAAGACCGAGCAGCGAGTTCGGGGCACCGACCTTACTTTAACCACCGAATATAATAATTTATTTATTTATTTATTTATAGTTAATAGACAAGCAGCATAATTGCTGATACGTCTATATCACACTGTGTCGAAAATTTTTTTTGTCAGGTTTTGGTCACTGCAGATGTTCATTTATTAAAGTAAGTTTATTAGTCCGGAGCCAGATGTCGAGTCGGTTTTTAAAACCATGGACAGAACTAGCAGATACTACTTCGTCAGGCAATCGGTTCCAGTTCAGAACCACTCTGTTACTGAGGAAATTGTGTGCAATTGTTGTGTGTGAAAGTGATCGACTTATTTTGGTTTGATTTCCTCTTGTAGATCTTGTTGTGTCTCTTAAAATATACATTTCACGTAAGTATGGCATGTTGTATTTATGAGTAACTATTTTATAAGTTTCTATGAGGTCACCACGAAGGCGTCTTTCTTCGAGAGTAGTCAGGTGCAGTGCAAGCAGTCTGTCTGGGTATGATTTTTTCCTTAAAGATTGCGGTATTTTTGTGGCTTTTCTTTGAACACTTTCTAGAAGGTTTATATCTTTCTGGAAGTAGGGACTCCATATCTGGAAGCCATATTCAAGGAGTGGTCTTATATAGGTTTTGTAGATTTTACGAAAGACCTCCACAGTCAGTGCTTGAAAAGCTCTACGAACTACATACACAAATGAATTAGCTTTCTTGACTATTGAATTAATATGTTCTTCCCATTTTAAATTATCAGATATAAGTACACCCAAGTCTTTTTGTAACTTGACAGAATCTAAGGGTTTTCCTTCTAAGCAGTATATATATAATACTCTCACCAACGATCCAACTCGATCAGTTGCTATAAAATCAATATGGCACCAAAACTGTCCGCTCTCTAAAAGTAAAGATGGCGCCTCGACCTCGCTCGAGGCACTGGCTCTGCTCTGATTGGTCATTACGTTAAATTACAATATATGTAACTTCTATTACGTTATTAAGGTTTTAAGCCAAAGAAAAATATAACAAATGAAATATAATAAAAATGAAGTATTTTGAAAATAATAAAATTGTACGCCTCTTAAAGTAAAGATTGCCTCGACCCCGCTCGAGGCACGTAGCTGTTCTGATTGGCTGTTACGTGAATTACAATATTCGTAACTTTTATTAGATTATTAAGGCTTTTAAGTTATAGAAAAATGTAACAAATCAAATAAAATTAAGAATTTCGGTGAAGACAAATAACTGGTATGTGCAAACAACAATCAACTCGACTTATAGCTTCCTCCGACATATATATAAAAATATATTTATATATTTGACAGGATGGGCCCAGCTAGTGGACAAGACCTTGGCGTTGTGTAAAATGGTCGACCGAAGAATGTGGCAGTCGATGTCACCGCTGAGACAGTTCCGGAAGATGCCTGAAGAGGTGAGAGCATTTGTTTATATCATCTCTTACTCCCTATCCCTGCCCCTAATCCTCGTTCTCACTCCGTTTCCTCCCTTCTCCTCCCCACCACCTCTCCCTTCATCTCCACACTTTCTTTCTTCCCTCTTTTCGCCCTCTTCTTCCCCTTTTCCTTCTCTCTCCTTTCCCTCTCCTTCTCCCTTTCCCTCTCTCACTCTCTCTCTCTCATCGTCTATATTTTTCTCCATTGCTGAGGCCGAGTCACTTTTCTTTTTTTTTTCTCGAACTGACTACGCTATTGACCTAGCAAGGCCTTAACAGCTTCACCAGACTACTAAGGCGAGCACTTAAGGCACACAGCTGATGAGTCATTTCTCACACTCTAATAATATATACATAGTTACGATATGAATACTTAAGTAACAAACAAACCCATATACGTATTTATGATATTAGTAACGATGTCGCTAACATTTTTAAGTCACTAAATGTAATCCCGTTTCGATTCCGTCGTATACAGGTGGTGAAGAAGCTGGAGAAGAAGAACTTCCCCTGGGAGAAGCTGTACGAGCTCGGACCGAACGAGATCGGCGAGCTCGTCCGTGCGCCGAAACTGGGGAAGATGATACACAAGTACGTGCACCAGTTCCCGAAGCTCGAGCTGTCGACGCACATACAGCCGATCACGAGGTCCACGCTCAGGGTCGAGCTCACCATCACGCCGGACTTCCACTGGGACGAGAAGGTGAGCAAAGAGATTGAAAAGTGAGGTTATTTTATTGCTCTCTTTAAAGGCGTGCGTATACGCAAGTGTTACGTACACGCATGCGTGTACGTGCACGTATATGTGGTTATTGTATTCCTTGTAAAGTGCGTGCGTATACGCAAGTGTTACGTACACGCACGCGTGTACGTGCACGTATATGTGGGTATTGTATTTCTTTGATAAGTGTGTGCGTATACACACTTTTTACGTACACCCGTGTATGTACGTGCGTTTCGGTATTGTATTCCTTGTGTAAGTGCGTGCATATACGCACGTGTTTACGTACATGCGTGCGTGTGCGTGCACGTATATATAGTGATTTTATTCCTTGCATAAGTGCGTACACATACGCAAGTGTTATGTACACTAATGCGTGTGAGTGCATGTGTGTGTGGTATTTTATTCGTTGGTATTTTATTCGTTGTATAAGTGTTACGGCAACGCGTGCGCGTGCGTGCACGTATATCTAACTAGCTAAACTCGCGGCTCCGCCCGCGTGGCATCTGATGTATAAAACATTGGCTAATAAAATCATCTGAATGTATTAAGTCCATTTACTTATCTACGTTTCTCCCGTACGTAAGTCATGTCGTTATTAAAGTTACAATAACTTTTGATAGACTGAACCGATTTTGATGAAACAAAGACCAAATGTTACTCAAAGGTATGCTTTATAATTTCCTTAAGAGATTTTATCATGAACACAGTACTTTAGTAGTGATGCGTGTCCATACAAACCGACAGATAGACACACAGGTATTTCTGAAATTAATGATGGAAATGTTGAAATTTATTACTTATTTCAGCACAAAAATCTAAAAAGTACACACACGTTAGATTTACATTCTTATTATATGTATAGATAGAATATAGATCAGTGATTCGTTAAAATGTGAACGATTCTCATATATTCTAGATCCACGGTCAATCGGAAGCGTTCTGGATCCTGGTCGAGGACGTGGACTCGGAGGTGGTCCTCCATCATGAGTACTTCCTTCTCAAAGAGAAGTACTGCAAAGATGAACACCAGGTGAAGCTGTTCGTTCCCGTGTTCGAGCCTCTGCCGCCGCAGTACTTCCTCAGGGTCGTCTCTGATAGGCAAGTATTTTTTTTTCGCTATACAGGCTGAATGCTTAGACCAGTGATTATCAAACTTATTTCTTTTACCGCCCCCTTTGAAAATCAATAATTTTTCAGCGCCCCCCATTTTTTATACACGCCTAAAACTTAAAAACCACAATTTCATTACTTTAATTAATTTAGTTATATTAGTCGGTTTTGATGTTTAAACTTAGTGTTAGGGTAAACTAATTATTCGTTATTGTGTAGCAGGTGGGTTTTAATTTTAGTGAAATTTAAAATACTATATAAAGTAAATGAAATTACAAATTATACATCGCCCTTCTAACCCACATCAACGCCCCCCAATTTTTATGGGTCCCTTAACGCCCCCCTCTAGGTTTCAAACGCCCCCAAGGGGCCGTTATCGCCCACTTCGAGAAAGACTGGCTTAGACAGTAGCAATATTTATGGTGGATACTCGGCATTCGATTCTCGTTCTAAATCAAAATTATTTAGAAAAATACAAAAATTATACACAACCCTGTACGCGTCTATATTAAAGCACAGTGTCAATGACTGTCGGGTGATTTCACTTTCACCTGAAAGGGAATGTGGGTACGGCATGAACAAAACAAAAGGTCTGTTTTATTATGGAAAGTTATTAACTCCGGGTCGCCCATTGTAGCTTTCTGCACCGGTCATTGCACCTAGTTTTATTACAATTGTGTTTATATTTTTGAAAGTCTTAGAACAAACTTTAACTTATGTTCTCTTTGTTGTCTATTAGTATTTGTTTTGATATTATTATTTGATATGTTAAATGAGACCATGAAGTATTATATCGTAGAATACTCCGAGTGTTTAACCTTTCACCTGGTATTTAGGGTTTCAACCACCACAACCAAATTGTCTGAAGGTAGATACCCCTCTAAGATTAATGCTATTTTCCCGTTTGGTTGTGGTACGTAGGTTACAATGACTACTTAAAATCAGGCGGACTGCATGCTTGTTCGCTACTGTATAAGGTAGAAAATTTTCAATTTATTCAAAGTCGTACAAATTTTATAATGATGGCAGTAGGGTCTTTCAAGAGAAAACATCTTTAGAATCGGACTACTTGGTTAGAAGGAGTTCAATGAAGAATACCTATGAAAGTATCATTCGGAGTGACTGGTTAGTCACTCGCAATATTTATACAGGCTACGCAGAACTCGATTCTCGTTCTAAATCAATTAAAAAACACGTGCTCGATATTTGACCTAATTATCTAGAGACATACAATAATTATGTATATCATATATATCATTGTTATTTTGTATGTTAAATGTGCCCATGAAGTATCATGTTCTTGAATATTGCGAGTGTTCAACCAGTCTTACGGTATATTAACGTTTACCCGCGGCTTCGTTCGCAATAGTGTTAATTTATTCCTAGGGTAGGAATTTATTACTTAGGTTTTTTAACGCGTAACGAGAATTTTTTGTTCCCTGCCATAAGAAGTTTCATTTCAATAATATAAATACTTTTTACTATATCTTTACGTCTATAATAATTTTAGTAATAAACGCATATTGTGGCCAAAGTTCTGCATACAATTAAAAAAAATACTTCAACAATTACGTGATTTTTCTTATATATCTGTAAATCATGATGTAAGTCATATTTCTGTTAAAAATGATGGTTTAAATATCAAAACATAAAATCATGCACATAATTTAAGGGTTAACCCTTTAATTCATTATTTTAGTTTTAAATTTTGAAAGTAATTTTAAAACGACAACAATAAAATATTATAATTACAATAAATATTACCCGGCTAAAGTAACGTCAAAGTAATGTCTTTCTCTCGCAAATGTAAGGTAGTTTTTAAGGTTTTAGCATGCCTTTGGAAAGGTTTACACAAGTGGAATATAGACAATTGGCAAAAATATGCATTTAAGGGTGAACACACTTTACTACTTTACCGACCAGCACTCTCCTTAACGTGTGACGTAATTTATGGCTGACATATAACCGTTGTACCGTCAGGTGGATAGCGGCGGAGACACAACTGCCGGTCTCGTTCCGTCATCTCATACTGCCGGAGAAGAATCTGCCACCGACCGAGCTGCTCGACCTGCAGCCGCTTCCGATATCGGCCCTGAGGAATCCTAAATACGAGGAACTCTATTCGGAAACCTTCCCACAGTTCAATCCGGTGCAGACACAGGTGAGTGCTGTCTCTCCTCGCTGATGGGTATTTGGTTCGTTCCCAGCTGATGTTGTTTATCTCGATTACTCTAAATACTAGAAACTGTAACAATCAGGTCGTCCCACGTTTCAGACTTAGCAAAACCAGTAATAATTTCTTAGGTGATAGTGTTAGGTTTTACAATAAAGTCTCATAGCATATTACTGATTTCCCGGACTGTAAGTTTAAGCGCCACGTCAAGCGGGTTTTAGTGTCGAAAGGCCATTATAGAGTGGATCAATACGTGAACGATGGTGATGTCTGGAATTGACACATCTCTGTGCTTTCACTAAAAAACTGTATTGTAATGTATAATATATTCCAATTATATATATGTTAAAAAGAGAGTTCTTCTCGAGGAGTGGGTTATTTGTCCGAACCGGTGGTAGTCTTTGACGTTCATAAGTGCCTTATTAGGGCCTAAACTGAATAAAGTATTTTTGATTTGACTCGTGAATCGATGGACTTAGGTTCGAATTCAACAATGTTGCATAATGCATGATGATGAATGATTGAAAACCTAATAGGTTTTATCGCATCGATACTACTTACACTATCATTACATAGTATAGAACAAAGTCCCCTACCGCGTCTGTCTGTCTGTCTGTTCGCGATAAACTCAAAAACTACTGAACGGATTTTCATGCACTTTTCACCAGTGGATAAAGTAATACATGAGGAAGGTTTTAGTATTTAATTTGTCAAGGATTTTTTTATAGTCAGGGCGGGACGAACGTGAGAAACATTTGGTAAAAGAAAAAAATTGAATATAAGAAACGAAACGAAAGAAACGAAATAGTGAAGATGTAATAAAAGTAATAATTGAGTCCTTCATATAACATATGAATATAGGTACACCTCACCTCCCCTCTCCTCTTCTCTTCCCTTCCTTTCCTCCGCCAAACACAGGCTGGCAACACACTTGCGACTCCCGTTGTGTTTGCAGGTGTCTATGGACGGTGGTGATCACTTAACATCAGGTGACCCACATGTTCGTTTGCCTCCTATGATATAAAAAAAAAAAAAAATTTTTTACGATTTCCGGTTTTTATACATCGAGACCGAAGTTCAAATTTTGCCTTTGATAAGGTTTTTTTTTTGATGACCTTTATATTTCACATGTATGAAATTAGCAGATGTTAATAAATAACGTAAAATGTTAGGAACGGCTAGAATTGATGTCAGCTCATCGTGAAATGTAGGGACTCAATTCGTCCCGATTTGTTAAAGTTGAGCTAGTTTTATCAAGGCGTTATGGAAGCGCTCTTCTAATAATCTTATTCTTTGCTGTCCTGTCCATACTTCCGGTCTAGTACATTCATCTTTCTATATCCAATCTATTCTCCTATGGAACGCGCTTCCTTATGAAATTAGGATGTCATCTAACCGTTTCAGTTTTAAAGTCAGGGTACGTCGGCTTTACCAGTGTCATTTAGCAGAATTATCTGGTTAATGCTGTATTTAGTACTTGATGTTGACTAACTATACATTTATTTATTGTATTGATATTTATGTATGATGTTGTTATGTGTATGTATTGTACATGTGTAGTATATATGTATTATATATGTAGTATATTGGTGTTGATATTTTATTTATATATTGTAATATTAAATAGGCTAAACATAATTTCATAAAAACCTCACCTTTTACATCTACCAACATTTATCTCTGCACCACCTAATGGTTGACTGGTAGAGAATGCCTTAGGCATTAAGTCCGCCATTGCGTATTTAACGCATAATGTGTAAATAAATAAATAAATAAATAAGCGCTCCATGACGTATCTACAGTTTTATAGTCATAATATCATTGGCATAACGACTCTAAACAAGTTTTCACTTTATAAACCGCTGTTGTACGTGTGGTCAGGTGTTCAACGCGGTATACAATTCCGATGACAACGTATTCGTGGGCGCTCCCTCCGGTTCCGGCAAGTCTCTGATAGCGGAGCTGGCGCTGCTGAGGCTGCTCTCCACCAACCCCTCGGCCAGAGCCGTCTACCTGCTACCCAAGGACGCGTTAGCAGATATAGTCTTCGCAGACTGGTACCACAAGTTCGGGACCAAGTTTAACCTTAAGGTAACACTTTGAATTATCAAAGAAATAATCAAAAACTTTGTTTCAGATAACTACTATTAGACCGAACGGAGTCGATCTGGTCGATCTCGTTTCAAAGTCAAATTTTATTTAGACACTAGCTGTGCCCGGGAATAATAAAATCATCTGAATGTATTAAGTCCATTTACTTATCTACTTTTATCTCGTACTTAAGTCGCGTCGTCATTAAAATTACAATAACTTTTGATAGAGTGAACCGATTTTAGTGAAACATGACTAAGTTATTCTCGAAAATATGCTTTGTGATCCTCTTGGTGTGGTTTTATTGTGAATCCAATACTTTAGCAGTGATGCGTGTTCATATAAACAAATAGACAGACAGACGGATATTTCTAAAAATTGATTCAAATGTATTTCATTACTTATTCGTAGACACCTGCAACACTTTTGTTCCATGAAAATCGAAAAAGTACAGACACGTTAGATTTACATACTTATTATATGTATAGACAAGTTACTAGTCCCAGATGACACTGCAATTCACAGACCACGGACTCTGATATGACGGTATTCCATTTTGAAGTGAAAACTTGTCGTATTGAAGGAAAGTGAACCGTCAAGCTTGGGTCAGTGACGCAAGGAATATTAAAATTTAAATAAAAATTAAAAATTGCACTTCAGTTTTAAGCCCCAAGAAGGTACTACCCTCCCACCAAACTTAGACTTGATCTGATTTATCTCATTCTCATGTGAGAACTTCTTCAGACTTATTTAAAAGTGAACGAAAGTAAACCGTGACGTTCTCACCGATGGTGCACTCGGAGCCCCACTGCACTGCATAAATGCATAAATTTTGTAGGTGGTTGTGCCACGCTGAAGTTATTAATGGTAACAGTATGAATGGGTCGGCTCGCCCGGGGTAGTACCACCCTCTCATAGAAACACCGACGTGAAGTAACCCTTACTCCCACTCTCCCCCAAGACAGCTTGGCAACGCACTTTCGACTCCCCTGGTGTTGCAAGTGTCTATGGGCGGTCGTGATCACTTATCAGGTGACCCACCTGTCCGTTTGCCGCCTATGATATAAAAAAAAGACACCCTCGTGCTAGGAACACGGATGTATTAGCGATTTCAAACAACAAGAACTCCACAGTTGTTCCATCCACATTGTTCACATGTACTGTGTTACTGCAAGAACGTTTCTCGGGTTCTCTCACAATGTTTTCCTTCACCGTCACCCGATAGTGTTACCAATTTAACATTAGTACTTGAATTCTGATAAAAAAATCCTCAGTACACATCTGCGGGGTTCGAACCTGAATTGTGGAAACTCGGCTCCCATCGTCACCAACAACGCTTACTGTGTGACAATCAAGTGCATCCTTCTGTCATACGCTCCTGTGGTTGAGTAATACTAATATACCATTAGGCTGATTGATGAATTGAATAAGTAACATGGATGCTGTAGGTGAATAATTCGCGGGGTGGTAGGGTGTCTGTACCCGACTGAATCGCGACCACCGTACACTAGGTGGAACACCCGCCATAGTGACACGTTTGGGCGTGTCGCGTTCCGGGATCAGCCGTGTAAAAATTTTTTTTATTTTTTTTTTTTTTTAATGTCTCTGTGTATATATTCTCTAGCAACCTTGGGGGGATGGCTGTCCTCTAACTGGGTCGCTTTCAGGGCCGGCATGACAGCGGCGACCTTTTTTTTTTTTTTTTTTTTTGGCGATATGTCTATGTGATATTTAGAACCTATGTAACTTTACGGTGGTCGCCATTGTTTTTGGATTGTACTGTGCTTACCATCATTGTTTTGGTTTTATTAGGCACAGTACAGTCACTTTGCCGAGCTACAATAAAAAAAAATAAAAAATAACGATGATTAGACAGAGAAGAGAAACGAACAGTTCCAATAGTTACATTTTTATTATTACCTACTGTAATAACATTATGCATGTTTTCATAACTTTTCACTTCTATCGTGTGGTCATAAGCACATCGATTTTTGTTTTTATGCCATATAAAGCACCTCCCTCCCCCTCACCGTTTCCTCGCTCCCCTCCCCAAACACAGGGTGGCAACGTACTTACAACTCTCCTGGTGTTGCTAGTGTCTATGGACGGTGGGGATCACTTAACATCAGGTGACCCACCTGTTCGTTTGTTTGTCTCCTATGATATAAAAAAAAAAACTGTTGTAAACTATCCTTATATATGTTACGTGTTCAAAATAATTTCGATGCTTCACATCTGACACGCGTCACGGGACCTCTCACATTTTTTTTTTTTCTGTATACAGGTCGTTCAACTGACAGGCGAGACGGCGACCGATCACAAACTCCTCAACAAGGGCCAGATCATCATCACGACGGCCGACAAATGGGACATACTGTCGCGGAGGTGAGGATTCTTTTTTACCGTTCCATGTTCGTCCAATAGTCGACATTCGACGATAATATCGAGCGTACCGCGCTTTCAGCGATGTGTGAAATAGCGTAAACGGTACGGTGCGCATACGCAGGAGATAATGTCAAAGGATAACACTGTATACAAAATATAATAAGTATTGTAATCAAAGTATAACATACTAGCTTCTGCCCGCGACTTCGTCCGCGTGGAATAGTTACTTTGGACTAACGCCAACACGCAGCGAAAGTTCACAAAAGGAGAAAATACCCAGATTTTTAAACATTTTTCATTGTTGCTCCGCTCCTGTTGGTATTAACGTGATCATATATAGCCTATAGCCTTCCTCGATAAATGAGCTATATAACACTGTAAGCATTTTTCAAATCGGACCAGTACTTCCTGAGATTAGCGCGTTCACGTGAACAAACTCTTCAGCTTTATAATATACTAGCGGGCCCGGCAGACGTTGTCCCGCCCTGATTATAAGAAAAATCCTGGACAAATTATATACCAAAACGTTCCTCGTGAATCACTTTATCCACTGGTGAAAGCCGCATAAAGATCCGTTCGGTAGTTTTTGAGTTTATCGCGAACAGACAGACAGACAGACGCGGTAGGGGACTTTGTTTTATACTATGTAATGATGATGAAGTATAGATATGATCAGATCAGCCGGTCTGTGATATTTGTACACTGTATGGCCAAAAAAAAAAATAACTAAGTAACATCGACACCTTAAAAAGTGGTCGATGTTTTACCACTGGCCAGTATTAATTTTCGTGATAATTTCCAGGTGGAAGGTGAGGAAGAGCGTCCAGAGTGTTGCGCTGTTCATAGTGGACGCGCTCCAGCTGCTCGGCGGTGAGGAGGGACCGGTTCTCGAGGTCGTCTGCTCCCGTATGAGATATATCGCATCGCAAATCGGTCAGTTTTATATATATATAGATAAGAAATGAAAGAAGAAAGAAATACTTTATTGTTGGAACAACCATACAATTAAATTAGATTACATTAGATTACACACTAATTAGACAGAAAAAAAAAATACATTTTAATAATGAAAAATAGATGTCCAACAATTGGCGAACCCATTCAGCAAAAATCTGCAATACTGTAAGTAGTACTGCAGCGCTGATTTTCGATGGGAGCCTATATATGATGATAAACAGACGTTAATGTCAATACAGAATTAGAAACGAACAAACAAATAACACAGACGCACGTAACACGTCACGGATGGCCATACTAAAGAGATATAATAACTGTAACCACAAATTTAGGATTAAACAAAAACAAATATAATTTTAGAAAAAAAAAAAAAAGTAAATAAAAACAATACACACCAATACACAGGACACAATACACATATACAGGGTGGAATTCTTTAATGCCACCTGGAGGGAAAGTACTCTATATAATAGAGATGGGAAATTTTACTCCAAATAAACATTTCTTTATTGAAGTGAAACTTCTTTATCGACGTAGGGAGGAATTTTAGAGTATGTAAAAACGTATGTAACGTTTTTCGGTTACGCGCCATCTTAATTTCTGTACATTTTTCCGTTATTTTTTTTTTTTTTTTTCCAAAAGTGCGGTCACAATGATCAGATGGATTTTTTTTTTCTAATGGTGCGCTCACAATGATCAGATTGGGTTTTTTTTTTTCTAAAGGTGCGCTCACAATGATCAGATTGGGTTTTTTTTTTCTAAAGGTGCGCTCACAATGATCAGATTGGGTTTTTTTTTTCTAAAGGTGCGCTAACAGTTTTTTTTTTTTCTAAGTGCGCTCACAATGATCAGATTGGGTTTTTTTTTCTAAAGGTGCGCTCACAATGATCAGATTGGGTTTTTTTTTCTAAAAGTGCGGTCACAATGATCAGATTGGGTTTTTTTTTTCTAAAGGTGCGCTCACAATGATCAGATTGGGTTTTTTTTTTTCTAAAGGTGCGCTCACAATGATCAGATTGGGTTTTTTTTTTCTAAAGGTGCGCTCACAATGATCAGATTGGGTTTTTTTTTGTAAAGGTGCGCTCACAATGATCAGATTGGTTTTTTTTTTCTAAAGGTGCGGTCACAATGATCAGATTGGATTTTTTTTTTCTAAAGGTGCGCTCACAATGATCAGATTGGGTTTTTTTTTTCTAAAGGTGCGCTCACAATGATCAGATTGGATTTTTTTTCTAAAGGTGCGCTCACAATGATCAGATTGGTTTTTTTTTTCTAAAGGTGCGCTCACAATGATCTGATTGGTTTTTTTTTTCTAAAGGTGCGCTCACAATGATCAGATTGGGTTTTTTTTTCTAAAGGTGCGCTCACAATGATCTGATTGGTTTTTTTTTTCTAATGGTGCGCTCACAATGATCAGATTGGGTTTTTTTTTTCTAAAGGTGCGCTCACAATGATCAGATTGGGTTTTTTTTTCTAAAGGTGCGCTCACAATGATCAGATTGAGTTTTTTTTCTAAAGGTGCGCCACAATATCAGATTGGAGTTTTTTTTTTCTAAAGGTGCGCTCACAATGATCAGATTCCGTTTTTTTTTTAAAGGTGCGCGGACAATGATCAGATTGGGTTTTTTTTTCTATAAGTGCGCTCACAATGATCAGATTCCGTTTTTTTTTTCTAATGGTGCGCTCACAATAATCAGATTGGGTTTTTTTTCTTCTAAAGGTGCGCTCACAATAATCAGATTGGGTTTTTTTTTCTAAAGGTGCGCTCACAATGATCAGATTGGGTTTTTTTTTGTAAAGGTGCGCTCACAATGATCAGATTCCGTCTTTTTTTTCTAAATGTGCGTTCACAATGATCAGATTCCGTTTTTTTTTTCTGTAAAGATGTAAATATAGTAAATCATTTTTCGAAAAATGATGTCATAGAGAAGTTTCACTTCTTACGTGTGTACACTGATACATGCACGTATTTTTTTTTAATAGAACTGCATTCAAAGATTATCGAAAATTCTCTCGTTTCACCCGGGAATCGAACCGATATAAATCTGTATAAATTACACCGTGTAATTTTATTGCATCGATCGTTAGGGTCAATCACAAGGATGAAATCTCTCTAACATACTTGGTAAATTTAATGAAAGGAAAACCATGAAATCTGTACTTATAAATTCAACGGGTCAAGTTAAAGCACTTTTACTCAAAGATCCATCTGTTTCTGTTTGCTTATGTTAGTAATCAATAATTTTAACATTGACGTTATTTATCCCCACACACGTTTTTTTTTTTAAATTACACTGCGGACAACATAGCGAGTTACAGTTCGTCTAAAATAAAATAGCCCAAATTACCCCTCATAAGGTCAGTTGTCTAATTGTGAAAGTGTCATGAAAAACTGTCCAATCGTTTTGAAGATTTTCTGTCACTCTCGCAATTATAATGTAATAAAACTTTAAAAATTGGATTTTTGTTATCAGTAGCGTATACACTTTTATATCCAGAGAGTAAAAAAACCACGCGATACTGTGGCTCAGTTATCACATGTTAATTAAAATTATGATAAAGTATTTGGCATTATGGGATAATGAGTCCGCCTAAAAACTTGATACAGAAAAAGCGACGTTACGTAGTGAATAGATTAACATAATGCGTGCACTATAAAATAAACTAGACTTGAAAAAGGCAATGTAGCACGGGAAATACGCTCAATCGTAGGATCCAAGAGTATATAATCGATTGAGCTAGGATACACGCTTACTTGGCAGAGGCTGATCGCCGGTTTCGGCAGGTTTGTGTCCGTATCCAGTCAGTTGGCGGGTCACATCAAATGTATTCACTGTTCACTCACGAGTCGATTTGCGTCTGGTTCGTCACACATATAATAGCGGAGAGTTCACGTACGTCTTTCTCGCGGTACGTATATAGCGGACTTGCACGCGCGATGCGTTCGCGAGCCAGCGGTATAAATGGCGGACTGCACCGGCGATGCGTTCGCGAGATAGCGGTATAAATGGCGGATTGCACGCGCGATGCGTTCGCGAGCCAGCGGTATAAATGGCGGACTGCACCGGCGATGCGTTCGCGAGCCAGCGGTATAAATGGCGGATTGCACGCGCGATGCGTTCGCGAGCCAGCGGTATAAATGGCGGACTGCACGGGCGATGCGTTCGCGAGCCAGCGGTATAAATGGCGGATTGCACGCGCGATGCGTTCGCGAGCCAGCGGTATAAATGGCGGACTGCACCGGCGATGCGTTCGCGAGCCAGCGGTATAAATGGCGGATTGCACGCGCGATGCGTTCGCGAGCCAGCGGTATAAATGGCGGACTGCACCGGCGATGCGTTCGCGAGCCAGCGGTATAAATGGCGGATTGCACGCGCGATGCTCACCACCAATATGGCTCTCGGCGATGCGTTCGCGAGCCAGCGGTATAAATGGCGGACTGCACCGGCGATGCGTTCGCGAGCCAGCGGTATTGAATGCGACTGCACCGGCGATGCGTTCGCGAGCCAGCGGTATAAATGGCGGACTGCACCGCCCGATGCGTTCGCGAGATAGCGGTATAAATGGCGTTGCACGCGCGATGCGTTCGCGAGCCAGCGGTATAAATGGCGGACTGCACCCGCGATGCGTTCGCGAGCCAGCGGTATAAATGGCGGACTGCACGCGCGATGCGGCCTTCGCGACGGTAGCCAGCGGTATAAATGGAGCTGACTGCCAGGCGATGCGTTGGAGCCAGCCTGGCGGTAATCAAATGGCGGATATGACGCGCGATGCGTTCGCGAGCCAGCGGTATAAATGGCGGACTGCACTGGCGATGCGTTCGCGAGCCAGCGGTATAAATGGCGGATTGCACGCGCGATGCGTTCGCGAGCCAGCGGTATAAATGGCGGACTGCACGCGCGATGCATTCGCGGAGTAAGGGAGGAAGCCAGGAGCTGCCCTCTCGCGTTAAACTACCTAATATAATAACTACCACAATGCAAAATTAAAAAGTGACGCCATTTATTAGATATCTGTAAATAGTCGGTCCTACAGTTTTCTCTCAACAAACTAATTTAAAGCGCCATCTGTTCAAGCCTGATGAAACTTACAATCAAAAACAATAATCAACATCGACAATCATTTAGTTTGTAACATAGATATATCGAGGCCATTAATCGAAATATAAATGTTTGATATTGATTTGGGAAGTTGTTGTATGGGTTTTTTTGTGTTCCAGGTCGTCCGATCCGTATAGTGGCTCTGTCGCTCCCTCTAGCGGATGCGCGTGATGTTGCCCAGTGGTTGGGATGCAACGCGAACGCCACCTTCAACTTCCATCCCAGCGTGAGACCTCTGCCCCTCGAGTTACATATACAGGTAATTATTATATAACGCTAGCTAATCGCTCCGGCTTCGCCTGGATACAGTATGCTAATGTGACGTCATAATTCTGTGAATAATTAAGATCCATTTTCAGCAGTTTTTCTGCTTCATATACTTCGTTGGTTACGAAATAAAAACAAAGGATAAAGAAAATCTGTCGAGAAACTGTGTGGAACTATGTACTCTATTGTTTTGCCGTCTGTATATTTACGTATAGTGTAGCCTTCGCACCGTAACTTGGTGGCTTAACTACTCTGGGTAAAAAGAAAACGATACGGTAGTTATGTTCAATACTCGATTTGGGCTGAAGCAAGTACAATGCACCAAGTTTTTTTTTTTTTTTTTTATTGTAGCTCAGCAAAGTGACTGTACTGTGCCTGATGGTAAGCACAGTACAATCCAAAAACAATGGCGACCGCCGAAAGACATACTATCCATCGCCGGTCGCCGCTGTTATGCCGGCCTGAAAGCGTCCCAGTTAGGGACAGCCCCCCCCCCCCTGGTTGCTGGATATACACCGGCTGATCCCGGAACACGACACGCCCAAACGTGCCACTATGGCGGGTGTTCCACCTGGTGTACGGTGGTCGCGATCCAGTCGGGTACAGACACCCTACCACCCCGCCTTGGACTGCTCCAAAACCTTGATGATCCACCGACACGGATTGCCACAATTCGATCAAAACACTGCGATAAAAATCCGATTTGCAGGTGTAACGGTTTTCACACACATACTGTGTGTGTGTTTTTTTTTTATCTTTATTTTTGGCAACTAATTTTTTAGATTGTTACTGCAATTGTCAAGTGAGTATCGGTATTACAAGTTTCTTGATATAATTTCAATGAACTAACAAGATGGTGGAAGCCATCATCTTGTTAGAATTTTCCATGGAGTTTTTGTGCCATCTCAGAATTCATGGTCCGTGGTATTATTTTTAATTCACTTCACTTATGCACAATAAACAAACTATATTACATGAAACACCACCAATTTTACACAATATAGAGTCGAGTAACACGAGATTATGAATAAAATATAAAATCCACTACATGACAGAACAAAATCCCGCCAAAAACTCCACATACTATGTTGTCGCTCCAATACTTAACGAGTAAGTGACTCATGACAGCCGCTGTCAGCTGCGTTTTGCTACTGATAGAATCGTTTATATAACATGTTAATTTTTTTTAAAGATTTCCAGTTTTTATATACTGAGAGAACGAAGTTCCAATTTTGCCTTCCATAAGGGTTTTAGTTTTTTTTCTTCTATGATCTTCCTATTTCACGTGTAGAACATTTGAAGATGTTTAGCTCTTTTGTATATATACTATAGGAGGCATACGAACAGGCGGGTCACCTGATGGTAAGTGATCACCGCCGTCCATAGATAGACACTAGCAACACCAGGGGAATCGCAAGTGCGTTGCCGGCCTTTTAATAGGTGGGCCTCCGTTGCTCTCACTCACGGAACGAAACGCAACAATGCGTGCACTAAGTTGAGCCGTTGTTAGTCGAGTGGTAGAACCGCGGGCGAGCCGACACACTCATGCTGGTACCAGTAATGAATGAATGAATGAATGAATACTTTATTACAATTTTTGGTTTATACACTGGCGAGCTTAATGCTATAAAGTATTTTCTTCCAGCTAACCAGCGGAAGCGGTATTGTTCTCATTTAAATAGTTTTGTAGGTAGTGCATATACAGAGGTCAAATATATACATAAATAAAAATAAATAACATAAATATACTCGTATACATACACGAATAAACATACATACAAAATTACATACAAATATAGGTATATAACAATAACAGAGATAATAAATATGTATATATATATATATATATACAGTAATGGCGTCAGCGTGCCTCTACCACCTACAACACTTAAACTTTCGAGAGTGTGCACAGGAATTACATGATTTTCCACCCTTATGTAGTTGATATTCCTGAGATTCGTACGAAGCGATTTGCTTCCACATTTATTATACGTACGGCTAAGGTTTGGAATTCACTCCCGACGTCTGTCTTCCCATCATCATACAACTAGGGAGTGTTCAAGTGTAGAGTGAATAGGCATTTAGCAGGTAAGCGCGATCCATCGTCGGCTTCATCGTCACTTACCATCAGGTGAGATCGTGGCTAAGCGCGTACCTGTAAAACAAAAAAAAAAAAAATTAAACGTAACAACTCAATCGTTACGTTTGCGTGTAAGGGTTTCAACATATCGCACGCTGCGTCGAGACTCGCGGCTATGACGAAGCCGATATACAACGCGGTGGTGCGTCACGCGGGCACCAAACCATGTGCCGTGTTTGTGCCGTCGCGTCGCCACGCGCGCCTGCTCGCCGCCGACCTGCTCGCCCTCGCCGCCGCGCAGCGCCGCCCCGCGCGCTTCCTGCACGCCAAGCCGGACCTCGTGCAGCCCTTCCTCAAGCGTATACAGGATAAGGTACACCGGCATACCGCCTAAAAACCTTCACACCCATCATCAAAACCACCTTTTCCTCGTCAAAATCCACAGTCCCCCCCATTCAAAACCCCATTCGCCCTCTTAAAACCCCGTTTCCCCATCAAAACCTCCAATTTCCCCTCTTAAAATCCACGTTCTCTATTAGAACCTATTCCTCTCTCAAAATCCACATTCCCCCTTCAAAACCTCGTAATCCCCTCTCAAAATCCGCATTCCCCTTAAAAACCCCGTATTCCCCTCTCAGAATCAACATGCCCCTTCAAAACCTCGTAATCCCCTCTCAAAATCCACATTCCCCCTTCAAAACCTCGTAATCCCCTCTCAACATCCACATTCCCCCTTCAAAACCTCGTAATCCCCTATCAAAATCCACATTCCCCCTTCGAAACCTTCATTCCCCCTTCAAAACTTCTAATATCCCTTAAAATACACATTCCTCATTAGAAGCCTTCTGTGCGCAGACCGCAACGTCTACGCACGTTTTGGCGTTGTTATAGGTTCGCTGACAATTAACAGTACAAAGCACGACTTACCTAAATAAAAAGAACATCCATACTATTCAAGTTGCCGAAATGAAGATGTTACGGTGGATGTGTGGCATAACGCGGCCATAAAATCCCAACGAAACGTGCGAGGTAGCCTAGGAGTGCGCGACATTCCAAAATTAAGGAAAGTAGGCTGCGATGGTATGGTCACGTCAAAAAAAGCCACCAGACACGAGGGAAAAACTCACTCCCTTCCTGGTCCAAGCCCAGAGGCAGGCCCAAAACAAATTGGAAGGGTGTAATTTAAGGACATAACGAGTGCAAAGTTACCGAAGACGATGTCAAGGACAGAGCGAAGTGGAGAAGTAAAGTACGGAAGGCTGACCCCACCACCATGTGGGACAAATAGTCGGGAAGAGAGAGAGAAAGCACGACTTACCTCGTAATTTCGGTTTCGGCCGCACTACTGATATAACCCGGTAACGCATGTGACCGTTGGACACGGTACCGCTCAATTTAAGCGTTATCGACTGTGCGGCACATAATCGGCTCACAGTATTTTTTGGAAATAAACGTTTGGTACGTGATGATTTTCTTTTCATATCGAAAAAATACAGCAATCACGTGAAACGGTGCATGGATTGATAAAAAATACTAACCCTTGTGATTCTCTCAGAATCCTCATTCCTCCTTCAAAATCTCTCATCCTACTTCTCAAAATCCAGATTTCCATTAAATTTAAACATTCCCCTCTCGGAACTCCACTCCACTCTCAAACCGCTATCGCTCTCAACTCCAATATCCCTATAAAATCCGCTTCCACCTTCAAACGTTTGAAAACACTCATTCTTTAGTGTGCCCCTTCCGCGTAAGAACTTTCCACTTGCTCTGTCGGTTGGTTATATTTTAGCTGTTAAATAAATAAGGATTTAATGCTAATAGAAGGATAGCGAAACTAAAAAGAAATTGAATAATACAAGAACGTATTTCAGGTTCAGAGATTACCTCATGATGCTTTCTTTCATCACTAGCCGATAGTGTTACCAATTTAATTTAATAAATGTACGCGAATTCTGGAAAATTCGAAGTGTCGGAAAAAGTCAAGCCGTCTGGGGAGCGCTCGTCAAAAATGCTGCCTTAATCCCTTTGAAATATAAGAAAACTATTGAGATAATAAACGACGAGCACGAAGGGGTGATTTCACTCTCACTTGGAAGTGGACGTGGGAACGTCAGGAACAAAACAAAAGGGTTTATTGTCCGTTGTATTATCTAAAGTTATTATCTCCAGGTCGCCCCTTGTAGCTTTCGGTACCGGTCATTGCACCTAGGTTTATTACGATTGTGTTTATACTTTTATAAGTCGTGGAACAAATTTTGACTTAGATTTTCTTGGTCGTCTATTATTATTTGTTTTGATATTATTATTTTATTTTTGTTGTCATGGGAGGCAAACTTGGGTATATACTAAAAAAATGGGGGTATAACAGAACGAAACGCAACAATTAAAGCACTGTTACTTCACGTCGGTTTTGTATGAGAGAGTGGTACTACCCCGGACGAGTCGACACATTCATGCTGAAACCAGTAATAGCTTCAGCGTGGCACTACCACCTATAAAATTTGATGTGACCATGAAGTGTCATATCTTAGAATACTGCGAGTGTCTAACCTTTCATCTGGTATAAAATCGGTATGTCCTGGTGTGTGTGTAGATGCTGAAGGAGACGCTGGGCGCGGGGGTCGCGTATCTGCACGAGGGCGTGGAGGCGGGTGACCGGCGCGTCGTGCAGCAGTTGCTCGAGTGCGGCGCGATACAGCTCTGTGTCGTTGCCGCGGAACTTGCCTGGCCACTGGCAGCACATCTGCACACCGTCATAGTCGCAGACACCTGCACGTGAGTTTTGCAAATATATATATATGTTTATTTTAACGCCATCTATCCACTCATTGATAGTACTAAATTGTTAATTGTAAATGTTTGATATATATGTTTAAAATACTTTTCTGAAAATTATTTCTTCTATGGAAGTAGTAAGTTTTAAAATATTAGCTTTATTGCCATCTATCGACTCATTCACAGCACTAAAATCTATCGATTCTACTACGTGGTTAGCTGTAAATGTTTCAGTTTTTCTTATCGCGTCTCTAAAAATAATTTCTCATACGAAAGCAGTAACTTCTAAAGATACAGGTTTTAACTCCATCTATCCACTCATTCAAGGTACTGCATTCATATTTCTTTTAAATACCTCTCTGCAAATTATATAAAATGTTCTTTTGAGAGATTTACAACTCGGGGGATAAATTAATAACATATGTTATAAAAAATGAATTAATTAAACAGGACCTTTATTTAAATGCTTATTTTACGTAATAGTGTTAGGTTTTACAACAAAGTCCCAAAGGATATTACCGATTTCCCGGAATGCGAGTTTAAGCACCATGTCAAGCGGGTTTCGGTGTCAGAAGGCTATTATAAAGTGGAGAAGGGAACGATGGTGATGTCTGGAATTGACTCCATCTCTATGCATCCATTAAAAATGTTTGTGGCGTGTGCCTAATGTATTCTAAATATTACATATATTTATTAAAAGGATAAACCATATCGAATTTGTTGGCGGTTCTTCTCGATGAGTGGGTTGTTTGTCCGAACCGATGGTAGTTTTGACGTTCATAATAAGTGCTTTCTTAGGGCCTAAATTGAATAGAGTGTATTTGATTTTGAACCGCCAGTTCTGCTACAATAATGGTGATATTTTCTATAGCACCCAAATATCAATACAATTGCACTACCTGTCCCTTTTAGAATTTACTAAAAGTGCACCATTTACCCACAAAATTGGATTTTTGTGTTATTTCTTTTTTTTTTAACTATAAACTCTTTATAACATCCTTCGTAATAACGAAAAACTTTCTTTAACGTAGAAATTAGTTCAATTTAGTTGTTTTACCACAAAACCATTTATTTGTTCTCTTCTCTCTGTATAATGAAAAAATAAAATGCTCGATCCCTTGAAATTCGTTATAAAAAGTTTACACTATACTCGGTGAATGTTTAAAGGGTGACACGCTTCTTTCGTGTGGTAGTTCATGGTCACATTTAACATATAAAAGAATAATATCAAAACAAATACTAATAAACAACAAAGAGAACCTTAGTTAAAGTTTGTTCTAAAACTTTTATAAGTATGGGAACAATACTTTTAAGCGAAAAAAAATCCACCCTAGGTTCCATGAACAACTTTTAAAAGGCCTTTTCTAAGGTTAATCATTAGGTAAGTTCTTTTTAGGGAACCCCCCCCCGCCGAAAAAAAAAAACCCGGGCCGGGCCCGGGGGGGCGCCCCGGGCCCCCTTTATTTTTTTCCCCCATTCCTTTTTTCCTAAATCCCCCCATTTTGTGTGAGATAAATAGGTCAAATTTTAAACACCTATTATTTTTATTTGATTTAGAACGAGAATCGACTAATGATTATCGTGTAAAAATATTGCTAGCGACTAACCAGTCGCTCGGTATATTGTTTCGTGACAGGTACAACGGTAAGATGCACTGCTACGAGCAGTACCCGATAACGACGGTGCTGCAGATGTTGGGACGCGCCTGCAGACCCCTCGAGGATGACCATTCCGTGGCAGTGCTCATGTGTGCAGCACACCACAAGACCTTCTTCACGAAGCTTCTCAATGACTGTCTGCCGCTGGAGGTAAAAAAAAACATATTAAACCGACTTAAAAAATCTGACCACAGTTAAAGTTATGTAGATAAGGGAATGGATGACATAGAAATCTTTCTCCACGATATATCTATACTAATATTATAAAGCCGGAGGGTTTGTTTGTTTGTTTGTTTGGTTGGTTGAACACGCTAACATTAGGAAATACTGGTCCGATTTGGTATATTATTTCAGTGTTAGACAGCACATATATTGAGGAAACCTATAGACTATATATGTATCATCATATTCCAATCATTATTAGTAATAACTGTCTGTCTATTTGTATGGATATGCATCACTGCTAAAGTAATGCATTCATGATATAACCTCTAGAAAATCATAAAATATATCCTCGAGTAACATTACAGTCTTTGTTTCATTGAAATCGGTTCACTCTATCAAAAGTTATTGTAATTTTAATGACGACCCGACTTAAGTACGAGATAAAAGTAGATAAGTAAATGGACTTAATACATTCACATGATTTTATACATATAAAACCGATTTCATATTAATTCAGTCTAAAAACATCACCAAAATGTGAAACCGAAGGCCGCATGGAGTGTTATTTTGTGTTATTCCTAACATTTTCATCTGCCTCACTCTATTTATGGCATATCTCTTTCACTCTACTTGAGTATTCATCCCTATTTAATTAGAATTTCTCGTACTAACGCTGTTTTTTTTATTTTTTTTGTATTCCAGAGCCACCTTGACCATAGACTACACGATCACTTGAACGCTGAGATAGTCACGAAGACCATAGAGAACAAACAGGATGCTGTCGATTACTTGACGTGGACGTTCCTCTATAGGAGACTGACGCAGAATCCCAACTACTATAATCTCCAAGGGGTCACTCACAGGTGAGATGGAACGGTTGTCTGTCTCTGATAAATATCTACATAACATTATCTATTACTGAGCTATTATGTGGGAGAGTTATTAATTGGCTGAGCTATTTTTGACGAGCGTTTTGTTGAAAGATATGTGATGGCTAAACAATAATGTGAAAAAAAAAACAAATTTAACTTAAAATCAGTAACATAATTAACGGGTCGCTATCTTTGGTAATGGCAAAATTTAGAAAAATTTAATCAAAACAATTTAATTTTTTCTAAATACGACGTTAACTAGTCATTCAGTATGCAGTTACAATGCATTTGACGCGACAATAAACTAATAACTCTGTAGATGGAGTTTTTGGCGGGATCTTGAAATGCCGTGTAGTGGTCTTTATAATTTATCCATAATCTTGTGTTATTCGGCTCTATATAGTGTAATGTTGGTGGTGCTTTACGTAATATAGATTGGTTATTGTACGCAAGTGAAATGGATCGGAAATAACACCACGGAGCATGGATTCTGACTTGCCACAAAAACTCCCAGCAAAGTTCCAACAAGATGGCCACCGTCTTGTTAATTCATTGAAATGATATCAAGAAACTTGTAATATCGATACTCACTTGACAATGGCAGTAATAGTCTACTAGAAGACTGGTTGCCAAGAGTAAAACAGGAGAACTCTGTAGATATCATTCGCTACATTGATCAGATGAGACAATTAAGTGACTATTGGAAAAAGCGTGTGTACTCATCCCCACTTATGTTCTGTAACACCGAGATTCCTTTATAAATGATATTACACGTCAAGAGGGGGATAACAAAGTGCGACAATAGGTGGGGGGACTACTCATTAGTTTGTATAAAATCTTACTTGTGTGAACAGTATTTGTATAAATCTTATTTGTATAAATCTTATTTGTATAAATCTTATTTGTATAAATCTTATTTGTATAAATCTTATTACAGTGGACGTTACTTTGCACTTCCGTCTGAAATCGATTGACTACTACTGCGTCTGCAATATTTTGCAGATTGACGTGTCACGACAATCGATAACACGTGTTTCGCTCCCATACGGAGCATCATAAGATCGATGTTGACCCTTCCGATGATTTCCGATGGTCAAACTCATGCGAAATGGAGCGAAACACGTGTTATCGATTGTCGTGATTACACGTCAATCTGCAACGTATTTTAGACTATACTATTTAGTGATGGGTTTCCGTAAAGTAACGCCTTGTTTAATCAAATAAACCTTATTTGTATAAATCCTATTTGGATAAAATTTGTATAAATCCTATTTGGATAAAATTTGTATAAATCCTATTTGGATAAAATTTGTATAAATCATATTTGGATAAAATTTGTATAAATCCTATTTTGATGAATCTTATTTCTATAAATCTCATCTGTATCAATTTTATTTGTATAAATCTCATTTGTATAAATCTATTTCTATGAATGTTATTTCTATAAATCTTATTTGTATAAAACTCATTTGTGTAAATCTTTAACATGAAACCTGTAAATTTTAGTTGATATAATGGTTTAAAATGTTTCATTGATTGTTTAAGAATATTAAAAAAAAAAAAGACTTATGCAAATAGTTTTGGGAGGTGGCTGTGTTCGTTTCTTCTAACGTTAAAATTGCTAGATTTGTGACGTCATATCATTTTATTTTTTTTTTATCATGGAGAGTGCGGTGTCTAAAATTTATCATCATTACATAGTATAAAACAAAGTCCCCTACCGCGTCTGTCTGTCTGTCTGTTAGCGATAAACTCAAAAACTACTGAACGGATCTTTATGCGGTTTTCACCAGTGGATAAAGTGATTCACGAGGAACGTTTTAGTATATAATTTGTCCAGGATTTTTTTTTATAATCAGGGCGGGACAACGTCTGCTGGGCCCGCTAGCCTATAATAAGTTTAGAGGAAGGGGAATACCTAAGAACCGTATGACGTGATCTATACATTACTCCTGTAACTTGGGGTTTATACAATTTTTTTTTTGGTTACTCGTCCAGTAGGGATAACTTTTTTTGTTTTGGGGCGTCCATAAATTACGTGAGGTGTTTTTTTAAATTTTCTGTCCCTCCCTCCCCCCCCCCTAGTGAGATGTCGTGAGATTTTATTCAACCCCCTCCCCCATCCCCCAATCTCACGTGAGATTTTTCAAAATGTGGATTTCTTACGTAAACGCGTTGGATTGTTATTGTAAAAAGAAAATGAAATTATTTTCTTTCGAACGAATTAGTGAATGATCTTAATCGTATTACGATTACGCTTAATATTAAATCTTAAGCATGTACAATCTGGATTAAATGGATCAAAACAGTATTTTTTTTTTGTTTCAATCAGAAAAAAAATTGCGTGATATTTGCCGAGACCCCCCCCCCTCTCTCCAACTTAAGATTAGATGAGATTTGACTCGACCCCCTCCCCCCCTTAAACATCTCACGTAATTTATGAACGTCCCCTTTGTTATACAACATATGATGTCATTTATGGATGAATCCCCATGCTTACGGCTTGTATATATTTTGTTCGCTCTTTAGATTTTTTTTTTTTTTGCTTAATTTCACAGACACTTGTCGGACCATCTATCCGAGCTGGTCGAGACGACGCTGAACGACCTCGAGCAATCGAAATGTATCGCGATAGAGGACGAGATGGATGTACAGCCTCTCAATCTCGGAATGATCGCTTCTTACTACTATATCAATTACACGACCATCGGTGAGTTAACGAGAGAGAGAGCAGGAGAAGTGATCCCTTCTCTTTCTCCCTTTATCTCCTACTTTACTAACGAATTTTCATTATCGAGTAACACGGCCCTGGTAGGAACTAAATGGAAAAAAAAAACAGTGACTAGTAAAGTCATCTGAATGTGTTAAGTCCACTTACTTCTCTACTTTTCCCTCGTACTTAAGTCGCGTCGTCATTAAAATTACAGTAACTTTTGATAGACCGAATCGATTTTAATGAAATTAAGACTAAATGTTACTCGAAGATATTCTCTGTAATGGGTGAGATTTTACTGTGGACGCATTAAGTCGCGATGCGTGTTCAAATAAACAGACAGATAGAGGAGGCCCATCTCCCCCTTCCTCCACTCCTACCTCCCCCCAAACACAGGCTGGCAACGTACTTGCAACTCCCCTGGTGTTGCTAGTGTCTATGGACGGCGGTGATCACTTACCATCGGTGACCCGTCTGTTCGTTTGCCTCCTGTAATATAAAAAAAAAGAAGATATTTCTGAAAACGATTGAAATGTATTCTATTACTTATTCCTAGACACCTGTAACATTTTTTTTTTTACAAATCCCTAAAAAATACAGACACGTTAGTTTTACATTCTTATTGTATGTATATAAGCCACGTCATGCCGGCCTGCAAGCTTTGGCTCTGGGATATACATGACGGTGGCTATATAGTTAGTTGTGGACCGTCGGACAGATTTTAGTTTTGTAAATGATTGAGTCTTTGTTATTTATTTATTTATTTATTTATTTAAGGTCCACAAAACTGAGTTCTATGAACAAAAATGGACACGAACCCTTTTATATGTGAACACAGCATGCATAATATAAGAAGACAAAGTCATAGTATTAATACAAAGAAAAATTAAATTATATTAAACATTTAAATACATTTTTCTTCTAATTGAGGCCAAAGAAACACAAAAAAATATATCGGATTTGAAACGTAAACTATTACAAAAAGAAAGCATGCGATACAAAGGGCAATATTGGCCTGCGTTAGTTCTTGCTAATGGTAGATGAAAGGTTTGCCTGTTAAGTAAACGACTGCCTATACGTGGGACACTCAAGGGTATTTTTTGAAGAAAATCTGAAGATTCTAGGAAACCGTGTATCAATTTGTATATAAACATTACGTCAGCCACCTTTCTACGAGTCTACGAGAAAAAAATAAATATATATATATTACTAGCGGACCGGGCGGACGTTGTCCTGCCTTGAAAACAAAAAAAATCCAAAAAGTCGATCGCAGCGCCACCTGCCGGGTCCAATTGTGAATCTAAACCATTCTCGAATCTCCACGAACACACACAAAAAATTTCATCAAAATCGGTCCAGTCGTTTAGGAGGAGTTCAGTCACATAGACACGCACACAAGAAATATATATATATATATATATATATATATATATTATATATATAATTTATATATATGATATATAAATATAAATATTTCGAGTTATAGTACTTTCTAGTGTTCGTTCAGAATTTGATCAACGTTACACAATATTGATTGAAATGACGTAAATCTATACATGTGTATATAAAATTAGCCCCTGCCCGTGACTTCGTCCGCGTGGAATAGTCACTTTGGGCTAACGCTAACACGCAGCGGAAGCTCTCGAGACGAAAAACTCTCCCGATTTTGAAACGTTCTTCATTCGTGCTCCGCTCCTATTGGTATTAACGTGATGATATATAGCCTATAGCCTTCCTCGATAAATGAGATATATAGCACTGAAAGAATTTTTATAATCGGACCAGTACTTCCTTAGATTACCCGCTACAATGGCACAAACTTTACCTCTTTAGTATAGATTTCTTCTGTACGTGTGTATGTCACTGAACCCCTCCTGAACGGCTGGATCGATTTTGATGAAATTTTGTGTGCGTGATCGAGTGGATCCGAGAATGGTTTAGATTCACAATTGGAACCTGTAGGTGTCGCTGCGGTTTAATTTTAGAATTTTTTTTATTATCAAAGCGGGGCAACGTCCACCGGGACCACTAGTATGTATATAAAATGAAAGTGTTTTTTTGTTTGCCCCGGCTTTAATTCTCGAAACGAGCTGAACCGGTTTGGATGAGATTGTCTCGAAGATAGAGAATTTACTTTTGCTCTATTATATAATTACGCTTTTATTCAGTCGGAGTTTAAGCAGTAATAATAAACTTTAACAGTAATGAGTTAACATCGATCGAACTAAGTTCCTTAACGCGGTTTACCGTACGAGTTGACTGGTGTGGAAATCGTCACGTAAGAAAATAGCGTTACACCCCCGGCTTACCACTCGTATAAATTAGATACTTGCACGTAGACACCTGTATAAAGAAAGCTGAGTAGTGGGGACATAACGCATTTTTCTTACGTGAGGTTTCTTACCAGTCGACCTCCTACCGTATCTCTTAATACATTTAAAGCTCGTAGGGTAAATAAATTAAATAGTTTTGTATGCTTATCAACAGAGTTGTTCAGCTTGTCGCTGACGAACAAGACGAAGATCCGCGGCCTCCTCGAGATCATATCCTCGGCTGCGGAGTACTCTGACCTCTGCATCAGGCACCGGGAGGAGAACATCATCAAGGCACTCGCTTCCAAGTTGGTTCCGCACATCGATAGATAGTTCCCACATCAATTTTATCATGTACTTACAAAACTCAGTCACAGTGACTGGATTTGTCGCTTGTTGCGGTGCCGACTTCAAACGTTGCCGTGTTGTCTCAGTATCAATTTTAATAGCGTAAGCGACAATTGAGTCATAGTGGCTGGGTTTTGTCACGTGTCTCGGCAGCATTTTTGCAAAGTTTTCGAACCGATCGTGTTTTAAACCAATTTATTTATTTTTTGAGAGGCTAACTATTGTATCGATTTTAATGGCATATACGAAATCTAGGCACAGTGACTGTGTGTTATAAGCGTGTCTCGGTGCCGCTAAGCGAACGTTTTCAAATTACTCCGGTGTCGCTATTAATAGGTCATATGAAACCGAGTCACAGTGACTGACTTTTGTCTCGCACCTTGATATCGCCTTGCAGTTATTCCAATTCAAGTTATTTATTCCAATTATGATTTCCATGAAGAGGTTTTATCGTGAACGCAGTATTTTAGCAGTGATGCGTGTCCGAACAAACAGACAGACAGACAGACATTCTTCTTTCTCATTCTTTATTGGCAACCCAGTCCTTTTCAAAGACAATTTTTGACTGTTACTGCCATTTTCATGTAATAAATAAAGTCTCTTCTGCTTAAACCGATTCTTCATGTTATGAAAATACGTTATCTTGAGACAGACATTGCTAAAAATGATTGAAATATATTTTATTATATTCTCAGTCACTTGCAACATTTTTTTTTTGACAAAAATCTAAAAATTACAGACACGTTATATTTACACTCTTAATATAGATAGCGGTAACGTCACTCCATTTCTCTCTCTCTCTCTCTCTCTCTCTCTCTCTTTCTCTCTGCCGTTTCTGTCACTCTAGCCTGTATTGATATTGATGGGATTAATGTACTGTCGCAGAGTGCCGCACAAGCCGACGGCGCCACCTGCCGGCGCGGTCCGGTACAACGATCCTCATGTGAAAGCGCACGTATTACTACAAGCGCATCTCTCGAGGATGCAGCTACCTGCTGAACTGCACGCGGACACCGGCATCGTTCTCACTAAGGTGATATATAAGTTTATTTTAGCGCCATCTATCCGCCAATCACTTTAACTACATTCTCAGCTGTGAATGTTTGATTATAGGATGGGCAAAAAAATCTTTGTTTTTCCTTTAGTCATCAATCATCAATCAATATCTTTCAAGATCACGATAAATAAATTCTGGTAAACGATCATATAGGTTTCTTTTAGCGCCATCTATTCGCGAATCCCTTGTACTACATTCTCAGTTGTGAATGTTTGATAAATGAGGGTAACAAAATTTTTTTTTTCCTTTTAGTTACGAAGAAAATAAATTACAAAACGACGAAAAAAAAAATTCTAGTAAAATTTGGGCCTTTAATATTAATACTAAGAGGTGGCTTGTAGTGATTTTTAATTATAGAGGTGATCAATATGTGAACGATGGTGACGTCTGGGAATGGAACCTCTTTCTGTGCTTCTCTAAAAACGTTTGGAACTATCTATGTTTGTGAATATATGTGCGATGAAAAGATAAACCAGATCGAGTGTTGTTGCCGGCTAGTTGAGTGGGTTGTTTGTCCGAACCGGTGGTAGCTTTGACGTTCATAAGCGCCTTCTCAGGGCATAGATTGAATTGAAGTATTTTTGATCTCGATTTTGAATGGTCCTATAACGGGGGTGGTTCAAGCGGTCCATTGTGAGTGGTTTTGAGTTCATCTCGAGAAAAATTTGCCGATATAGTATTATCCACAGATTTTGTTTTAATATATAGGTAAATAAAACGAGATAACTACATTTAATTTGATCCACAATGAGGCTAGAATAACTCCTCATTCCGTTCATGTATCGTAATAACCTTTGACTAGCGGCAAAAGGTGGTTATATCAAAGGAACGTGCGGTAGTGTGAAGGAAAGCCGAAAGGATAATACTTCTTCTGATCTTTGGCGGGAGTTACCTTTTCTTTTATGGGGAAATCCCTACGGAATCCTCCCCTAGCTGGGCAGTTGAGGCTGGGGTGTTCCCGACTTGCACGGACTAAAACCCCATGGTGCCTTCAATCACCCTCTTCAGGGTTCTCGTCACGGTCGAGAGGTCAAAATCGTAGACACCCCTCGGGGTGGTGGGAGTTACCTACTCCAACATCCAACGACAATGACAATAATATTCAGGTGAACCGTCACCAGTTCAAGTTTCAACAACCCTGTCCTATGTCCAAGTCGTGATGACCTCTATGTCTAGTGGTGTGACTGGTGGAATATCAGTTTTCGATGCTCCCAGGTTCAAACCCCTGCATGTACCAAGGAAATGTGCAAAAAAAACTGGTAACACTATCGGGTAACGATGAAGGTAAACACCGTGGGGAAACCTGAACTTAGAGATATGGTTGTTGTATCGCTGTATGTGGAAGGATATGGAACTGTGGGTTAGAGCTTTAGTTGTTGATTGGTTTAAGGTTATTGTTGAGGTCAGAGTTGGTCACCTTCCGGTTTCTTCGATAAGACAGTGGTAGAGCTTCAATGGACTGTATATTTATTCAGGATTCTTCACAAGTTACTTAATCGTGTATAACGAGCCAGTAACAATACATTTTTTTTTTTCTCGAACTGACTACGCTATTGACCTAGCAAGGTCTTAACAGCTTCACCGGACTACTAAGGCGAGCGCTTAAGGCACTCAGTCGATTTTTGTTTGGGCCGGTAACAACATATATTTTCTCTGGGTTTATCACTACAATTACGTCCTTACATCTAGTACATTATACGTGCCTTACTGCGGCACGTTCAGCCATACATTTACATATTTTACATAAATTCACATTATATTTTCAGTGATATTTCCGTACAATATTACACAAATAATGATAATAACCCTTTTGGCGGTTATTTTCAAATTGTTACATAAACGATATTTCTAAATATCACATAAAGACACATATAAACATAGAAGACCAAGTACATAAGAAATACGACAGTTTATTCGCATTATCTAGACATATTTACACATAAAGAATTATTAGCTCATCTGTTCCTAACATTATTTGTTTACATTACATAGGCACATTTACATATAGAGACATATTAGCTCACCTGTCTGTAACAGTTATGATTGGTTTGAGGTTATTATACTCATAATATTCCTTCGGGAAGAGGCTTATGGTTTTGCTGGGGGTCTGTCACGGGCTGATGGTGATATCCCTTAATGATAATTTATTGAAGTGCGGTGTTGGTTGTGTGGACTGTGTGGAAGCTTATCAGATCGGTAAAGGTAAAGGAGGTTATCAACAAAATAAGTTTATTTTAGGGCGATTGTCACTCGCGCTGATGATCGATTCAGAACTGCTTCACCTATCGGTGTTGTAACGTAAGCAAGCTCTGAATCGAAATAGGATTCCCTCACCGTTTTACGTATGGGAACGTTTTATAACAGTATGTATAATGTTGGTTATTTTTTTTTTTTTTTTTTTTTTTTTCCCCCCTTCCCCCCCCCGCCCCTCCCCCCGTTCCTCCCCGTTTTTTTTTTTTTTTTTTTTTTATTATTTATTATTTTTAATTTTTTTTTTTTTTTTTTTTTTATTTTATTATTATTATTTTTTTCTTTTCTTCCTTTTATTACCCCCCGGTCCTCCCCCCCTTTTTCTTTATAATTCTGTCCTTTCCTCTCCTCTTTTTCCTGTGCTGTTTTCCTTTCTTTTTTTGTATATCTAATAGAGGACGCGTAGTCGTTCAAAAAAAATTTTTTTGTGGGAGTTGAAAGAGCGTTGCCAGAAAGTTTGGGAGAAAGTGAGGGAGGGGGGAGAGGAGAGGGGGGTGGGCCTCCGGCGCTCTCACTGACCGAACGAAACGTAACAATGCGAGCACTGTTACTTCACGTCGGTTTTCTGTGATGGTATGGTTCCGGGGACCTTACGGTTGTTGGTGTCCAAAGGACCCTATATAGGTAATTTTGTTTTAATATTGGTGTTGGTGTTGGTGTGTGGCAGGCGATCAGGCTGATCCAGGCGTGCGTGGACGTGGTGTCCAGCAGCGGGTGGCTGTCCCCGGCGGTGGCCGCTATGGAGCTGGCTCAGATGGTGACTCAAGCGATGTGGGCGAAGGACTCCTACCTCAGGCAGTTACCGCACTTCACCCCGGAACTCGTACAGCGATGCTCGGACAAGGTTTTTTTTTTTTAATTTTTTTTGGCAACCAATCTTCTACTAGTTTTTTTATTTCACAAACTAGACGTCACATAAACAATTAATTCCCTTACGTTAGCGTACATACATTAATTATAAGTCTGGGTGCGAGTCATAAAACAGCGAACACGGTTTGCTTAAGAATTACCATGCTTAGAGATAAGTTTTTAGTTTTTAATTGAAACGCACGTAAGGAACGACTAACTAAATATATCAACAGAAAGTTTACCTATTCATTATAGAACTGCCAGGACGTGGCACTCATTATACTATACTAGCGGGCCGGGCGGACGTTGCCCCGCAGCGCCATCTACCGGGTCCAATTGTGAATCTAGACCATTCTCGGATACACTCGAACACGCACACAAAATTTCATTAAAATCGGTCCAACCGTTTTGGAGGAGTTCAGTGACATACACACGTTCAGAAGAAATTTATATATAAAGATTTAATTCATTGTCGTTGAACTAACAAAATGATGGCCGTCTGTCTTGTTGGAACTTTCCAGGGAGTTATTGTGGCAAGTCAGAATTCGTGCTCCGTGATGTTATTCCCCATCCACTGATATTATAAAATATTGGCCTCCGCCCGCGACTTTGTCCGCGTACTGGTTTAGTTACTTTGGACTAACGCTAACACACAGCGGAAGCGCTCAAGAGGGAAAAATCAGCCCGATTTTGAAACATTCTCCATTGGTGCTCCGCTCCTATTGGTCTTAGCGTGATTGTATATAGCCTATAGTCTTCCTCGATAAATGAGCTATATAACACTGAAAGATTTTTTTAAATCGGACCAGTAGTTTCTGTGGTTACCCCCTACAACGTCACAAACTCACAAACTTTACCTCTTTATAATATTAGTATAGATATAGAATAGTATAGGTATATTGTGGAGCAACGTCCTACTTTGAAATCACAATACCCTCCTACCTTTAAAATAACAAAAACTCAGATAAAAAATATTATAATTGAATAGTTTGTTCGTAGTTTGAGATACAAAAAAAAAATTGTAGCGACAAGTATCTAAAATTTCTACGAACATACCACAGTTTGTGACATCCGAGGGCAGATCGATTATGATAATTTTTTTACTTCCGCCCTGCCTTTTTTTTTTTTTTTTATTGTAGCTCGGCAAAGTGCCTGATGGTAAGCACAGTACAATCCAAAAACAATGGCGACCACCGAAAGACATACTATCCATCGCCGGTCGCCGCTGTCATGCCGGCCTGAAAGCGACCCAGTCAGGGACAACCCCCCCTCCCCCGGTTGCTGGATATACACCGGCTGATCCCGGAACGCGACACGCCCAAACGTGCCACTATAGCGGGTGTTCCACCTGGTGTACGGTGGTCGCGATCCAGTCGGGTACAGACACCCTACCACCCCGCGTAATCAGTGCTGCCCTTTTTTATTCTTTTGCGAGTGAACGCCAGCCTTCGTCCTACTATAGAAAGACCAGTACACGACCAGTCGTCTCCCCTCGTCAGCATCAGCTGTGCAGTGAGGAGATGACCCATCCCCTCGGGCTCGGCTCGGCTCGGTAATGGGAGGGGGCGAGCGTTCCGCCTCCTCCTCCTTCCTGCTCTCCTTCGGCGGAGAGGGCCACTTAGGGAGGAAGGGAGAGGATCCTATCAACAGCCCCGGTCTGAACCGTGTGTATTATGTGTGTTCCTTATGTTCCCAGAACGTGGAGACGGTGTTCGACGTGATGGAGCTGGAGGACGCGGCCCGCGGGAAGCTGCTGCAGCTCTCCCCTACAGAGATGGCGGACGTAGCGAGGTTCTGCAACAGGTACCCGAACGTCGAGCTCACGTACGAAGTTAGTATCACTATATCCAACTTCTATTTTACAGACCAAAGAAGAAAAAAGAAGTCAAATGCGACACGTTGAAAAGAATAACCTTAGACGAATGATTAAGTAAATCAAATGACACGGCTTTGTGAGAGTTTTTTAGTTACATAGATAGATAGATATGTTGGGGTTATAAATAAAATTAAAAAAAAAAATGAAGCGTGTACCGTTTTTGTCATAAGGATTTTTTTTTGCAAAATTCAAAAAAATGTATGCATTCTTTTCTCATAAAATTTCTAAGTTTTTTTTTCATTTGACACCCGCGGTATACGCATATCGCAAAAAAATTATCTACGTTTTTTTTTACCTTTAGAGCGTAATATAATTACGTCTAGTTAAAAGATGATTAAAAAAAATGTGAATGCTTATATTTCGAAGGAATTTTCGACTCAATCTTCACGTCAAACTAACTATTTGAACTATGTTATATAGGGAACCTTTAAGAACTGGGCGTAGAAACTCAAATATTAGTACACAAGTGTCGCTTAAATATTGCCATCGCGATATAAAGAAATTGTACAGCGCCATCTGTTGACACACGTGCGATTTACAATAAGCGCCTGATTAAAAGATCAGCAATACTTACCGGTATCGAGTCTTTTTATTGTATTAATAAATATAATATCAGTGAATAATAGTGAGTGTGTTACTGGCAACACTACAGTATGCGTGAGATAGAGAGATACAGTGTATGTAATGGCCCCTGATAAAGATATTTGAATAATAAACTTAAGACTCTTATTTTTTTATGTGAAACATCTATAGGCCCGGGTAAACTTGATTGATGGCGTGGCGAGACGTGGCGACGCAAAACACGAACTTTGCACTATTAACGAAATACTCAAAAACATTTGCAACTCTATCAGTATAAACATAAGATTCAAATTGTTTTGTCGGCCACTCGTTATACCAGTGTTAAGCGGCATGAGGTGACGACCTAGCGTCCTTTGATAAATGCCGCCAAAAACACCGCGCCTGCGCCTAGTTGAATTTTTGTATTTTGTATATAATAAAAAAGAATATTTATAAAATAAAATAAATATACAGTCATTATTTTATGGAACAGATTTGTGATACTTTATCATTTCATTATGCCATAGCTGATTCCTGTCGTAATCTGTTCTTTTAGGCACATAACTTATATAAAACAATCTCGATGTTTCACATCTGCCAGGCGTCCCGTGACGGCTCAATTTTTTTTCTGCTTTCGTTTATCTTATTAGTCACTAGCTGTGACCGCGACTACGTCCGCGTGGAACCTACTGTAAAAAAAAAACAGTGGCTAATAAAATCATCTGAATGTATTAAATTCATTTACTTTTCTCTCTTACTTAAGTCGCATCGTCGTTAAAAGTACAAAATAACTTTCGGTAGAGTGAACCGATTTTTATGAAACCAAGACTAAATGTCACTCGAAGATGCTTTTATGATTTTCTTGTTTTTTTTTTTTTTTTATAAAGAACGCAGTACTTTAGCAATGATACGTGTCCATAGAAACAGACAGACATTTCTAAAAATGATAGAAATGGAAAATTGAAATTTTATCACTTATTCCAAATCACCTGCAACAAATTTTTTTTTTCACGAAAATCAAAAAATTACAGACACGTTACATTTACAATCTTATAATATGTGTAGATGTCAAAAATCGTAATTTTGAGCAGCTGTTGTTACTATTTTAGATCGGTTTTTTAACTGAGATTATGGCCCTTAATTGCGGTTACATTTACATGTTTAATAGCCATTTTTCTATTATAATCCACAACACGGACTCATTTATAACACTTTCATCGTATGAGAATGTGTCCAGGGCTGGGTATTGACGGTGGTTTTCGGTTTCCAGGTGAAGAACGAGCGTCGCCTCCGCGCCGGGAAGCCTATCGTGGTTGAGGTGTCACTCGACCGTGAGGACGATATTGTCGGGCCCGTCATAGCGCCGTTCTTCCCTCAGGTAACAACGCACATAACCCCCCAAAAACCCCACCTACAAAAAACACCACCTCTCAAAACACCACCTCCAAAAACACCACCTCTCAAAACCCCACCTCCAAAAAACACCATTTTTCTAAATATCATTCCCTCATTCATGTCATAACACTCTTTGTTTACACTCGCCTCCCCATAATCTTTTTTCTTACAGGAAATAAAGATAATATAATATATCGCTGCGTTTCGTTCGGTCAGTGAGAGCGCCGGAAGCCCACTTCCCTTTCCCCCTTCCCCGTCTCCTCTCCCCCCTCCCCCCAAACACAGGCTGGCAACGCACTTGCGACTCTCCTGATGTTGCAAGTGTCTGTGGACGGTGGTGATAACTTACACCAGTAATTATTAGATTTAATGATATCATAAGAAGAACGTTTCGTTTTTGCATTTTAATTTGATGTAAATTCATTATTTTGTATCTAGCTTTTAATAAATTTTTATTTATTTTTTTAATATTTAATGGAATTTTTGCATTCGATTCCTTAGTTGACGTTATTTGCATTGAAAAAAAAAATACAGTTCACAGGGCAAAAGAGCGAGATTGTCGCACGGAGGAGACGTAACGCTTTTTCTTTACGTGACGAAAATTACAAATGTGGATCTTCAGTGCAAAATATCTATCGAATTTTCGGGGATAGTGCGAAAGAAACTTATACGGAATCCTCGTACATTCACACGCTTTTTCTATTTCTTTTATGTTCTTTTTTAAATGAGTACGTGGTCGGATCTGGCGTAACGCTTTTTCCTTACGTCACGAAAATTACAAATACGAATCTCCAGTCCAAAATCTGTACATAAAGCGTAAGGGATTTCCTTCGTAACAGAGTCCTTGTATGTGCACACATTTTTTTATGTTCTTTATAAAAAAAAAAGTGTCCGTTCTGTGTAGAAACGCGAAGAAGGCTGGTGGGTCGTCATCGGGGAGCCGAAGAGCAACACGTTGCTGTCCATCAAGAGGGTGTCGTTAGCTCGAAGTGCCAAGGTCAGTTCCTATTCTATATATATATATACTAGCTTCGGCTCGCGACTTCGTTCGCGTGGAATAGTTACTTTGGGCTAACGTTACCACGCAGCGAAAGCTCTCGAAAGGAACGAAAACCCCGATTTTGCAACATTCTTCATTGGTGCTCCGCTCCTATAGGTCTTAACGTGATGAGACAATAGTCTATAGTCTTCCTCGATAATTGACATATCTAACACTGAATGAATTTTTCAAATCGGACCAGTAGCTCCCGAGATTAGCGCGTTCAACCAAACAAACTGTCCAGGTTAATAACATGTGAAAGGTTAAACACTCGCAGTATTCCAGGATATAATACTTCATGGTCACATTTAACATTAAAAATTATTATATCAAAACAAATAGTAATAAACAAGAAAGAGAAAATAAGTTAAAATTTGTTCTAAGAATTTCAAAAGTATAAACACAAACGTAATAAACTTAGGTGCAATGACCGGTGTCGAAAGCTCCAATGGGTGACCCGGAGTTAATAACTTTCTATAATAAAACGGACGATAAAACCTTTTGTTTGTTCAAACTTCGAAAGATTATCCTTTGTTAGTTGGTTAGCTTCACTTTCAATTCACCCGACGGTCATTGACACTGTGCTTTAACATAGACACGTAGAGGGTTGTTTATAATTTTTGTATTTTTCTAGATAATTAGGTCACATATTAAGCATCTATTTTTTTAATCGATTTAGAACGAGAATCGAGTGCAGAGCGTCCTCTTAATATAATATAAATAATAATATAAATATTGCTACTGTCTAAGCATTCACCTGGTATATATAAAATATGTGATCGGTTCTCAGGTGCGGTTGGACTTCGTGTGCGGTAGTCCCGGACGACACACATACACGTTGTACTTCATGTCGGACTCGTATCTTGGAGCTGATCAGGAGTACAAGTTCAATGTGGACGTCGGGGAAGCGGCTTCAGACTCCAGTGACTCCGAGTAACTCTCAAGAAATGACGAAGTGACTCTATTGTCGTAAACTCTTGCTGTACTGATGATGAGGAAATGATATAATAAATGATTGAACTGTGATTGGGTTTTCATTAACGGATGCAATTTTCTTCTTCACGTGTATTTTTCAAATAGTGTTTGATAACACTTAAAGCTCGTCAATAGGTACTAAATATAAGGAGTTTTTGAAGTGAAACTTCTTTATCGCCGTAGGGAGGAATTTTAGAGCATGTAAAAACGTATGTAACGTTTTTCCGTTACGCGCCATCTTAATTTCTGTACATTTTTCCGTTACGCGCCATGTTTATTTCTAAAGGTGTGCTTACAATGATCAGATTCCCTTTTTATTTCTAATGGTGCGCTCACAATGATCAGATTCCGTTTTTTTCTTCTAAAGGTGCGCTCACAATGATCTGATTGGGTTTTTTTTCTTCTAAAGGTGCGCTCACAATGATCAGATTCCGCTTTTTTCTTCTAAAGGTGCGCTCACAATGATCAGATTCCGCTTTTTTTTTTCTAAAGGTGTGCTCACAATGATCAGATTCCGCTTTTTTTTTCTAAAGGTGCGCTCACAATGATCAGTTTCCGTTTTTTTTTTCTAAAGGTGCTCTCACAATGATCAGATTCCGTTTTTTTTTTCTAAAGGTGCGCTCACAATGATCAGATTCCGCTTTTTTTCTAAAGGTGCTCTCACAATGATCAGATTCCGTTTTTTTTTCTAAAGGTGCGCTCACAATGATCAGATTCCGCTTTTTTTTTCTAAAGGTGCGCTCACAATGATCAGTTTCCGTTTTTTTTTTTCTAAAGGTGCTCTCACAATGATCAGATTCCGTTTTTTTTTTCTAAAGGTGCGCTCACAATGATCAGATTCCGCTTTTTTTCTAAAGGTGCTCTCACAATGATCAGATTCCGTTTTTTTTTTTCTAAAGGTGCGCTCAGAATGATCAGATTCCGCTTTTTTTCTAAAGGTGCTCTCACAATGATCAGATTCCGTTTTTTTTCTAAAGGTGCTCTCACAATGATCAGATTCCGTTTTTTTTTCTAAAGGTGCGCTCACAATGATCAGATTCCGTTTTTTTTTTTTAAAGGTGCTCTCACAGCGATCAGATACCGTTTTTTTTTCTAAAGGTGCGCTCACAATGATCAGATTCCGTTTTTTTTCTAAAGGTGCTCTCACAATGATCAGATTCTGTTTTTTTTTTTCTAAAGGTGCGGTCACAATGATCAGATTCCGTTTTTTTTTTCTAAAGGTGCGCTCACAATGATCAGATTCAGTTTCTTTTTCTAAAGGTGCGCTCACAATGATCAGATTCAGTTTCTTTTTCTAAAGGTGCGCTCACAATGATCAGATTCAGTTTCTTTTTCTAAAGGTGCGCTCACAATGATCAGATTCCCTTTTCTTTTTCTAAAGGTGCTCTTACAATGATCAGATTCCGTTTTTTTTTATAAAGGTGCGCTCACAATGATCAGATTCCGTTTTTTTTTTGTAAAGGTGCGCTGACAATTATAAGATTTTGTTTTTTTTTTTCAAAAGGTGCGCTCACAATGATCAGATTCCGTTTTTTTTTTCTAAAGGTACTCTCACAATGATCAGATTCTGTTTTTTTTTTCTAAAGGTGCGGTCACAATGATCAGATTCCGTTTTTTTTTCTAAAGGTGCGCTCACAATGATCAGATTCCGTTTTTTTTTTCTAAAGGTGCGCTCACAATGAGCAGATTCCGTTTTTTTTTTTTTATAAAGGTGCGCTCACAATGATCAGTAAAGTACGTAAGTAAGTAAAGACATGTAAAGTTGTAAATATAGTAAATATTTTTTCGAAAAATGATGTCATAAGGAAGTTTCACTTCTTACGTGTGTACACAGATACGCATTTTTTCACGATAGGCACGTATTTTTTCCATAAACACCAGCAATAGCAGCGGCAGCAAGCAAGTGCGTTGCCAGCCTATGTTGGTTGTGAAAGGGAGGGGGGGAGGTGGTCATCTCTCTGACCTAACGAAATACATCAATGCCAGCACATTACTTCACGTCGGTGTTTCTGTTTTTTTATATGTCATAGCAGGAAAACGAACAGGTGGGTCACCTGATGTTAAGTGATCACCACCGTTCATAGACACTAAGAAAACCAGGGGATATGAAAGTGCGTTGCCAGCCTGTGTTTGGGGGGAAGGGAAGGAGGAGAGGAAAGGGGAGGTGGACCTCCGACGCTCTCACTGACCTAACGAAACGCAACAATGTGTGCACTGTTACTTCACGTCGGTTTTCTATAAGATGGTGGTAGTACCCCTGACGAGCCGACCCATTCATGCTGAAACCAGTAATAGCTTCAGCGTGGCTCTACCACCTACAACGAAACGCAACAATGCGTGCACTGTTAGTTGAGGCGGGTGTTTCTGTGTGTCGGGTGGTAGTACCGCGGGCGAGCCGACACATTCATGCTGAAACCAGTAATAGCTTCAGCGTGCCTCTACCACCTACAACGAAACGCAACAATGCGTGCACTGTTAGTTGAGGCGGGTGTTTCTGTGTGTCGGGTGGTAGTACCGCGGGCGAGCCGACACATTCATGCTGAAACCAGTAATAGCTTCAGCGTGGCTCTACCACCTACAACGAAACGCAACAATGCGTGCACTGTTAGTTGAGGCGGGTGTTTCTGTGTGTCGGGTGGTAGTACCGCGGGCGAGCCGACCCATTCATGCTGAAACCAGTAATAGCTTCAGCGTGGCTCTACCACCTACAACGAAACGCAACAATGCGTACACTGTTAGTTGAGGTGGGTGTTTCTGTGTGTCGGGTGGTAGTACCGCGGGCGAGCCGACACATTCATGCTGAAACCAGTAATAGCTTCAGCGTGCCTCTACCACCTACAACGAAACGCAACAATGCGTGCACTGTTAGTTGAGGTGGGTATTTCTGTGTGTCGGGTGGTAGTACCGCGGGCGAGCCGACCCACTCATGCTGAAACCAGTAGTAGCTTCAATGTGCCTCTACCACCTACAGTTGAATATCGTACTCGTGTAAGCGGTTCCGAGTGCAAATGAGTTGTGATCCTTTCATATAATTTACTTAAAGTAACTTTTAATAACTAGTGATACATTATTGAAAATGTGAAATAACCTTTCCAAATCGAACACCTTTACGCTTAGAAAGTAAGTAGAAATTATTGTTTTCATACAATTATAACGTAACGTTATTTTTGTCACAGTTATCGGTAGGTCGGCCCAGTCCATTAGTGGTATCTGCCGCAAAATACGAAACCGTACCCGACACTGCGCGCTACAAAAAACGTCCGCGACATATTTTTACCGATCCTCCCGATAAAATAACGGCAGTGAACGATCAGTACCAGCCTGTCTTTTCAAACAGAGTGTGTTCACGCCCACGCCCGCGTAACTACAGATCACGCCTCCGTGGTCTGGGGGTAAATCTCGCTCTCGCACACCAGATTAGGCCCCCTCGGCAGCGGCTCAAGCCTAAGTCCGTTCCCTCGGCGTGGAGCCCTTGAGTACGCTGCTCGCGCGACACAGTGACACAAAATGTTACATCACTGCGGCAACATTACACATATCACCTCCACACACGTGCACGCATACACGCTTACACATGCAAGTGGAAGGGTTTTATTTTTTTCCCTTATCTAACTGAGAGTTTAGAAAATTATCCGATTCGAAATATATATATAAGAGTTGTTGAGGTATGTATGCTTGGTACACATATATGTTATAATAATTCATATAGTATGAATAGTTAGGTTAGCTCAGATAGGTCGCGAATTGCATGTATAAGGCAACAGCCCAAGCCGAGGTGTGCCGTGCACCCCTGAGCTAGTTGTCAAAATAAAATCGGCTGAGTGCCTTAAGCGCTCGCCTTAGTAGTCCGGTGAAGCTGTTAAGACAGTTGCTAGGACAAAAGCGTAGACAGTTCGAGAAAAAAATCAGTTATATCACGGGTGATATTTCACGTGATAACATATAACAATAACACAGAAATTGAAAATATATAATTTAGATTTTTAGACAAATAACCGCTCGTCGAGAAAAACCGGCTGAAAACTTTTACCATTAAAATTGGTTATATAAAAGAAAGTCTAATCATATTTCATCACATTCGCTAGAAAAATAGTCATAAGTTTTATTTTCTTTCTATTCTACACCTAGGCTTGGACCAATTTCTTTTGCCAAAGGCTAAATCAGCTTGATCTCTACCCTCTTTATAATAAAAATACTCATATCTCATTACAATGATAGATATTGGTTTACCACGATTTGAAATAAAAAGTAGTCGTTTTCCTCTGTCTTTACAAACATTTTATTAAATTCTGAATGTCCCCTTTTTATTTGGTACACAAAAGTGTCTCAATTTCTATCAACACTATTGACTCTGATACGCTATATATAAACCCATGACTGTGACGTGTTTATTACAACGTGCATGGTAGTGACTCAGTCAATTGTATCTTCAGTATATTTTCCATGTAATTTATCTCTTTATTTAGTAACTAAATATCCTATTCATATGTAAAAAAAATTAGTTTACAACTATATACATGATGACCTTGACCCGGTTGAAACCTCACCACGTACATGAGAGGTCATGGGTGCGAATCCCGGACATATATGCGTAATGGGTATGACTGTTATTTGTCAGGAAGTTAAAATGTCAATATATGTATACCAGAAAAAAAAACATTTGGTTGCGCCGCTTTATGTATATTTGAAATTCCCGCATTATGGATTAAATCACGCCACTTTGAAGCCCGACCAATTAATTGCGATCAGATTACGCCACCAGCCCCGCTTCCCCTTACTATGACACATGCTTATATAAGGTAGCGCGACGTCCGCGCCGCCAGTCGTCGTTTGCTATCGTCAGTGTTGTTTGCGCGCCGCATCGAGATTGTTGTGACCGCGTCGCATGTTAACATTTTGAGTTTTCGCATGGTCGAGTGAGAAATAAACGCATCGCTACATACGTGCCGACATATATTATAAACAATAAGTGTTGTGTGGGAGAAGACCCAGTGGAGAGAAACGAGAATCACCTAGCCGGCTAGCCACGTGGAGACTGCAGCGCCGCGAGGTATGTGCCAAGTTTCCTTCCTACCCTTGTCTCCCTCTTCGTAGCTGATCGCAATAGTTGAATATCAAATATAGCACCCTGGCATATACAGTCCACTTAATTTAGCGTAGAAACCCACACGCACGGCCCTACGGTGACGTCGACAACGCTACGGCGTCACCACATTTATTTTCATAAAGTGTACAAAAAAAATGAAAATACCCTTAGATATAAATCTTATCATAAGGAGACATAACGTCAGCGTACTGCCATCTGTAACGTTAGTTGCAAAACGGCACTGGTTTTGGTTTGCCCTAAAATTTTCCCGGTGGAGGGAAATCCGGCGAGAGGGACCAAGAAATTCGGGCTCGAACGGACCAGGGACGGACAAGGGAGGAAGCCAGGAGTTGCCCTCGCGCGTTAAACTGCCTAATATAATAACTACCACCCGGTAATCATATATATCATTCATTTCGCGCTCAAGTCTTAAACATAAAAAATACTCTTATAAAAGTCTATTTTTTTTCAATTTCATGTGTCCAGTCGCAGAAAGAAGCCACAGAAATAGACAGTGAACGTATATCATTGCGTAAATCTTGAAAAGATGTTCTCATATCTTTGATATCGTTCCTAAACAAACACAAAAATACACTTACAAAATGTCTTGTAACAAGCAACTTTACTTCTCTGGTAGCAAATCTATTAACGGGTAAATTATATTCCTGATTATCTTTAGGTATCTCGTAGTCGTCAACTGAATCGTTAGGTGTTGAAATATATCGTTTCTGGTCAGGACGAGAGAGTTATTGGGGTATTTTTGTATATTTTTTATACTCGCGAGTTTGTGTAAAAAATTATCAAAATCCAAAATACTATATTCGGTTTAGGCCTTAAACATATATATTTCCAATACATCATACAATCGTTTTAGAGAACAGTCAATTCCAGAGATCACCATCGTTTACATATTGATCCACTCTATAATAGCCTTTCGACACCAAAACTCGCTTGACGTGGCGCTTAAATTTACAGTCCGGCAAATCGATAACATGCTTTGGGACTTTATTGTAAAACCTAACACTTATTACCTAAGAAACTATTACTGGTTTTGCTAAGTCTGAAACGTGGGACGACCAGTTTGTTACAGTGTCTAGTATTTAGATTATTAGCGTCATCAGAATGTTCGTTAAAGTCCGACTAAGGTTTAGTGTTGTTCAGTTATGGTACATTTATATTGTGGCAACACTATGTCTCTAATTGTACGTTCATTGTGTATCGTGGCTTGTAGTTATTTTATGTCCCTATAATAAAATGTTAACCAGTGTATTGTTTTTGTTTTGCTTCCTAACAAATATAGTGCACTGTGTTACACCATCATACCACACAGTAACAGCCAAGTTGCGACATAATATTCACCGTTTACTTGTAACCATTGCGACACATCGGCCACCTGCACATCACGCGACATGAGGCGACAAGTACGGGGAATTGGACACTCGTCACCACCCTGGGATCGTGAGGCTCACCTCATACATTGTATCGGAGTTGAAGACACTATTCGTTCAGACTTCGAGCGGTAGTCACATCTCTTAGGTTAGGTTCTAGATTAGGTTGCACTCTCGGTTCAAACTTTGAACGGTAGTGACTTCTCTTAGGTTTAGTTTAGTATAAGTAAAGTGTATTCTTTTAATATTAAATCATTTCTTATTAAAAGTGCTTTTTTTTAACCTCGCGGACGCGCCCCACATAATTACTGTAATACTTAGTTTTAAATTATCTGTTAACAATAAATAAAACCAAATATATATGAATTGTATAATTTATTGTTTAAACAAATACGTTATATATTACAAAACATTCAACATTAAGTACTTAGTATGTCTCGATACATGTCTAACATTAAACTGGATAAATGCTTATATATTTCTACATTATTATTATCACCTATTACGGATACTTTAACAGAAAAAGTTGTATGTACGCACGTGAGAAGTTACACTCTTTTACGTGAATAAATAGAAGAATCCTTTTGTGAATCAATAGTTTGATCGATGCAATTAAAGACTATAAATAAATAAACGTACACAAATGATGTAAAATGATAGAATTTATATTAAAAAAAAAACCGCTTTATCAAGTAACTTCACTATGTGTTACACCAACTATGTAACTTCCGTTTCAAGCTCGAATTGTATTCAAGGTGTGTTACATCGGCGTATACGACTTCTGTTACAAGCTTAAACTGTGTTCACGGTGTGTTACCGGTGCATACTATTTCCGTTTCAATCTAAAACGGTGTTCAGAGTATTACATCGGTGCGTACTACTTCCGTTTCAAACTAAAACTGACTTCATTATGTGTTACATCAGCGTACAACTTTTATTTAAAGCTAAAAATTAACTCAATTATTACTCATAACCACCAAAAGAAGTATAACTTCACTAAAAACAACTATACTCCATTCGTTTTCATTACAAACATCGTCCTAATTTTATATTGAGAAATAAAACTCATAAGAGTGTTTCTGATTCCAATATAAATATGGTTATTATACATATTTCATAATAAAACTATTAAACAATGCAATACGTGTAACGTTTATGCGGATAGCGCAGTGGTTTTAAGACTCAACGCGTTCTAATCTTGTTCGGTGCACTTATTTATTACATCCACATATACTTATATCTCTTTCGTGAAAGTACTAATGCAAGGGTCGCTTTTTGTGAGTAATAAAATATTTAGTAATTCTTTGATAAACTTCATTAAAACTTCGAAAGTTTTTTGAAGTGAAACTTCTCATGCGACTTCCTACAAGGTTGCGTTAAACGTTTAACGCAACCATGGAGGGGGTATGAAAGCACTGTTGCGTTAAACGTTCAACGCTCCTGGGGAGGAGGAATAGAAACAGACAGAGCGAGGAAAATAATCAAACATTTCGTATCTCACTTTAGTTATCATAATCCCATTGTAAATGTTATAGATTTGGATATTTCTCCACTCGAAAATGATAATTGAAAGATGCGATGAATTGTAAATCGTAAGCAATGTTAATAAAGTCTGTCTTAAAGAAACAATATGAATTCACTAAAAATCAATTTCTACCCCTTCCTATTTTCATTTCCACATTACCAAGTTTCACTTCATCCGCGCGGAGGGACTCCACGCACAATTTTTTTTTCCTTATTCAGGCTACTAAATCTGTCATATTTTATTATTATGCCATATCAATGTTTCGTTACGGTATTCATAATTATCAACATAATAAGCTGACAACTGGCAGCAACTGGCAACACTAACAAGAACTCTGTTGATTGGTTGAATTATTAGTCGTACTATTGTCTATTGGTATAAATGAAGTAATTTAATTCGAAAATTGTAATTGAATTAAAAAATAATAACTGATAATATAATGACCGAGCAGAGAATCTATGTGACAGTGATTAGCTATCATGTATATATAAGGCATAGCGTTATAAGTACTGTTGCCATATCAGTCTCAAATGAATTCATTATAGGGGGTAATTCGTTATAACGAGAGTACAAGTCAAGTGCGACATAATAATTCCTAACTACGTGTATACGTTTATGACTATGTAACCACTACTTGTAAGATACAATTCTGGGTAATTCGTTTTAACGGGATTTCGTTATAAACGGGTTTTAATTTTACGAAAGCTTTAGTATAATTTGGCTACAGAATAATTGTATATTACTGCTACTAAATTTTTTTTTATATTATTGCATTTTTCTAATTATTATTTTTTTCTATTTTGACTTAGAAAAATTAATGAGACGTAATTAAAAACGAAAATTTACTATTTGAAATAACAAATACAAGTAAATCAGTTGTTACCAATATTTCTTAAATTAACATACTTGTGGATCGAAGTTTCCTAACAAGCAGAGTTAACTGATAAAAATCGTCACGTAAGGAAAAAACGTTACGCTCATGTATGTCTCTTTCCCTTCATACGAAATTCGATAGAAAGATATTCGTCTCTTCTACTATACACATTTCTATGTGCGTGATATTCAAAGTAATCTTTTGAAATTCTGACTAATATTATAACTGTGAACGCGAGTTTGTCTGTTCGTTACTCTTTCAGGCATGTATACTGGCAGAGGTACTGAAAAGTAATACCTACCTTTCTTTTATAAAAAAATACCGAGGGATAGATGAAATCGATATTAAAGCGAGCAAGCCGCGGGCAAAAGCTAGTCTTATTATATCAATTTTAAACTTAACAAACCAATTATGTAACAATTTGAATTATTTTTTACTAAATTATCATTTTTATAACGGGGTAAGCGGGTTTTGGTGTCAAAAGGCTATTTAATTTTTTTAATTAAACTTTAAAACTTTAATTTTTTTTTATGTCATAGGAGGCAAACGAATAGACGGGTCACCTGATATTAAGTGATCATCGCCGTCCATGGACACTAGCAACACTAAGGGAGTCGCAAGTGCGTTGGCAGCCTGTATTTGGGGGGAGGGGGATAGGGAGTGGGGGGAGGGGAAGGGGAGAGAGGGGAGCTGGTCAAAGCGCAAGGAACTTCGTTCCCGTACACGTTGTTTTATGACATTTAGTGATACAATGTATCGTCAGATCCGAGTTTCCGCATTATTACAATCAAATTTACAACATTTGATGCAATAAACATACGATTTTGTATAAAAATGACCGTCGAACGACGGTGTGTTGATGGTCACCGTTTTCGATGGCGACTTTGAAACGTCTGTTGTGATTTCACAACAAAAACTCACATACAATCAAATAAAATTTACAATAAAACACAACTAATTTCGCATAAACGTGTTATTAATAACATTGCAACGAGATCGTTGTTACTACTACGAATATACGGATTAAAGTAATATCGTCGATTCCTAATAACGGGAGTTTCGTTATAAAAGGACTTCGCTATATCGAAAATTTCGTTTTATCGAGAAATTTATTACAAACGAGTTTCGTAATAAGCTGACTCGTGTTATTTAAGTAGTTTCTCCTGTTCGTCTCTTGCCGCGTAAACGTCACCGTTACGGTCCGGCGAGGCGAAGGACGCTCGCGTGTGCGTCGACGCGGATACCGGTAACGGATGGGGTGACACCTGGAATCGATCGATTTGTATATTTCTCATAATATCACGACAAAGTGACGACACAGTGTCTGATTATGAGCAAAAGAAAAACAGCTCTGCTGTCATGCGAACCTGCAATATCGAAACATGACAAACCGAAAGTGAGTCACTATGACTATACTTTATAGATATTCAATTCTTTTGTAACATTTTCACATCTTAACTACTCCACCGATTACCGACCGGCATTTTGCGAATATCTTACAAGCGGTACTTTCAAAGACATGGGTACATTTTATTAAGGAAAAAATATTGCAAACATGGGATAGATCAAATCTGTATTAACGCAAGCGAAACCGCGAGCAAAAGCTAGTTATAAATACAATTCCAATCTGAACCGAAACAAAATATCCGCGGGATGGTAGCCTATGGTAGTAAATAAGTCACAGTGACTCTCTTCTTCTTCTATTTTATTTTCGGCAACCAGTCTTCTAGTGGACTATTACTGCCATTGTCAAGTGAGTATCGATATTACAAGTTTCAAGATGGCGGCCATCTTGTTAGAACTTTCCTGGGAGTTTTTGTGGCAAGTCCGAATCCATGCTCCGTGGTATTATTTCCGATCCACTTCACTTGTGCAAAGTAACCAAACTGTATTACGTAAAGCACCACCAACATTACACAATATAGAGCCAAATAACACAAGATTATGGATAAAATATAAATACCACTACTTGGCATTCCAAGATCCCGCCAAAAACTCCCACAGTGACTCTCTTTTGATGTGTCGCGACGCACACTGGGCTGAAAATCGGCTTTCATAGACTTAGGAACTTTTATTCTTTTATTTGGAATAGCTTCAGTATACTATTATTATACTCGTATTTATTTGAGTTAATTTCCCTTAAAAACGAACTAGAAAACTATAATATTTAAAACTAGCCTCTGCCCGCGACTTCGTTCGCGTGGAATAGTTACATTGGGCTAACGCTAACACGCAGCGGAAGCTGTCAAGAGGAAAAAAACCCCGGTTTTGAAATACTCTTCATTGCTGCTCCACTTCTATTTGCCTTAGCGTGATGATAAATAGCATATAACCTGCCACGATAAATGAGCCATATAAAACTGAAAGAAATTTTGAAATCCGCCCAGTAGTTCCTGAGATTACCCCCTACAACGTCACAAACTCACAAGATATTTAACGTTTTTTTGAAAAAAATCACAGTTGTAACCGTAAGTAATATGAATTTATTCATTATTGCAATGACCGTAATATCAAAAAATCATAAATAATTAGTCGTATAACCGTATGAAAGGATATTACGGTTTTCTTTGGGCCTACAGAGATATCTTGATTTTTCATGTCGGCTTCATACAAATTTTTTGTAAATAAAATATAACTTGACAGTTTTAAACCAAATTAACTCAAATAAATATATGGTTTTATTAATAGTGTACTGAATCTATTACAAGCAAAAAAAAATGACACTTAAAAATAAAAGTCCCCGAGTCTATGAAAGCCGATTTTCAGCCCAGCGTGCGTCGCGGGGTCGACCATTGCGTACCCAACTGCGTAGAGGTCAACTAGTGGCTGTCTTCGGGTAAGACTGAAAACTTTTAGCTCCGGGAAGGTGGCCCCCTTTTTTTCGCGTAAGGATTTGAAAATACGTAGATTGCTCATCTTTTAAAAATGTCTACCCACATCTATAAAATAGTTATGAAAAATTTAAAAAGCGTGGGCATGCAGCCGAAATAGTATGAAAAATCAAAAATCTTCTTAAAGTATGTCGTTTACCCAGCCTTTTCTTTTTTGATAAGTTCAGAGGTAGAAATGGTGGTAAGAAAAAAATCGAGAAGTTTGGAATGATGCATTTGAATCTACTCCGTTTGACCATGTCTGCCCATCTTTACTTTTGTGAAAAGTTAACTTCTAATTAAAATTGGGTAAACGACTAACATCAAGAATCCACCTTGAGATTTACGTTTTTTTTATAGATGCGGGTAAAAAAAATCTGGAGCTCAAGTTTTTCCACGAGCTTAACTCAATGCCCTCTGACTTTCATAAACGCCTCTCCTGTGGATAAAAGATAGACATTATCTGTTAGAATAATTCTCACCTGTCTCGAGGGAGTTTTATGTTCTCCGCTAACGCTTATGTCTTCGTCGACGGATTGAAGCAACTGCAAATTCAGAAAGTATTATGGCAAATTAATTAAGGGAACTTCACAAATATGATATAAATTAGACCTTTCCCCATTTTTTTTACTTAATCCTATAGGCCAAAATCTTCCTTCCATTAACACTATCCAGTTTTTTCACTTTTTGTATCTCTTCATCTAAAAGATTTGACGTCTGCCTCTTGGTCTACTATCCCATGAGCTTTACCATCTTGGGGATTTTGGGCAAAATAGGCAGGAAAATCATCGTGCGTTACCAATTTATAAAATCTACAAATCTCATCTGATGCTAAATGACGATTTGGTCTGAGATAATAAGCATGCTAGGGACTAACATGCTAGACCTAGAGCAGGGGACTAGCTGTCAAGTGTAGCTACCGGAACATATCAACAGGTGCTTTGCGATAGATTTTAACTGGAGAATGGTAGATAGCCAGACGGACTTAAAAATAAAGCCCTACTACCATGAAAACCCTTAGACTACAGTCCGAATCAGGTTGGCTAATGGCATGGCCTAAGTGACACGCTAAAACTTGAAGTATAGGCTCTTAGGTGTTGCTGCCAGAAGGCATCTGAAGGTGCTTGGCGATATATCTTCAACTTCAGGGTGATAACTTAGCATTAACTTTGGATTATAAAATATCCTATCACTCAGGTTTTTTTTCTAGTTCTGACACATTTTTCCAAGACACGAATTAAAATAGAAATAACTGTGAACATCTAACCCTCAATCTTGAAGTAAAACGACTCATTTTTAATCGTTCTCCAAAATTTTCAAAATCTTTGATAGCTGCGAGAATATTTTTTGTTCAGTTTCCAGTATTCTCTTCTCCGCCGAAACTCTCTCCTCTTTCCATTCTCTACCGTAAATTACTTCTCTACCTACTGACTCATAGCGATTATCCCTGATAAATTTGCTATTGGAATCGACATCTCTTATCAAATACTGATTAATCGATTGTATATTCACTTGGTTTGAATTATGGGATTCGTTAATAAACTTATCGACACTTTGTTGTGGTGATTTAATAATGTCGATATTTCGAATAGAGTTGAAATCGAAATTGCTTTTAACTTTCTTTACATGTGTTTTAGACGAATGTCTTAAATTCGAATCGATTAAGCGATTATAATCTTTCCGATCTTGATATCGTAATTTATCGGTATCCATTTTCAAATTCAAATCGATATCTCGATATTCACGATCGACTTTCGAATTCGAAGTGCGGTATATATTTTGATGGCAGGATTTAGGAGATTCTGAATTGTAGCGATTTAAATCGATATCATCAATTTTCGCACTACCTATTGAGGATGGGTCGTGGAAGGACAGGAGGGAGGAATCTTTATGGAACATTGCTCTTTTTCCCGTACTCTGTTCTGTACCTAGAACGGATAACAAATATTTCATCGATGAAATCGAAACTTATCGACTAATTTTTCATACGAACGTTAGAAGTAACTGTATTTTCTGCCAACAATTTCTACTTTGTACTCAGATATTTTTAACTTTTTTTTTACTACTCAGTTAAATGCTTCCTATATTCCTCTTAGTTACTCTATATACTGTTACGACCTGTATAAAAAAAAACACAATTTTCGATCACTCAACAAACTATTGGTAACAATCTAGCAATTAGTAGGTGGTAGAGCCACGCTGAAGCTATTACTGGTTTCAGCATGAATGGGTCGGCTCTCCCGGGGTACTACCATCCTCTCATAGAAAACCGACGTGAAGTAACAGTGCTTGCATTGTTGCGTTTCGTTCGGTCAGTGAGAGCGCCGGAGACCCACCTCCCCTCCCTTTCCACTTTCCCCTTCCCCTTCCCTTCCTCCCCCTCCCCCACACAGGCTGGCAACGCACTTGTGACTCCCCTGGTGTTGCAAGTGTCTATGGACGGTGGTGATCACTTACATCAGGTGACCCACCTGTTCGTTTGCCTCCTATGAAATAAAAAAAAATTTTTACGACCCTCACGAATAAACTAGTAGTAATAACTAAAACAGCATGGTGACTCATCGATGCGCGGTATGCAAACATTGAAACCATATCGCTCGGGTTAGGTAGTCCGGTGAAGCTGTTAAGACCTTGCTAGGTCAATAGCGTAGTCAGTACGAAAAAGAAGGTCGGATTAGTGTAAACAAAGAAGTTTAAGAAATAACATATCTCGAAACTTCCATCTTTCTTCAAATGTTATCGACGCTATAATTCAAATTTAATTTGCTTTCTAGTAATTTCCACCCGTCGTTTTTATTGCATATATAAGCGTATCACAGTGATCGATGACAGTTCTAATTTGGACATCGATGCGAGTACACGGAGCGACACATGAACAAAATGCACAAGAAAGCTATAAACACAGAGCAGTATAAAACTGTGAGTAATTGCAAATAGTAGTGTACAAATCGCTTCTCCCACAAATGTCTTTGCACCATCCAATTTCATGAAATAAAAACAGTATCAGATGATGTACTAGCTTATTATTTATCCCTCTGATTAAGTCACCATACTGTCACCAAGTTTTTCCTATCTAGACGTTAGTGATATTTCGTTAACAACATTACTGCAAATAAAATAACTAACCATTTCGTATTTCGTCATTACAATTATCAGAAATACTTCCGTCCATCCAATAGTTATTCCTAACGCATTCGTCACAGTTGTTCGCGTCTATCGATGCGCATTTGGACACACCAGCGTCATTGGCATTGGCTAAACGTTCTGACGCACGTGTGTCATTCGTCAAACGATCAGAAGCGCTCGTGTCATTCGCAAAATGATGTGACGCGCTCGCTTCATTCGCTAAATGATCTGACGCACCCGTGTAATATGCTAAATGATCTGACACACCCGCGTCATTCAACGCTGACACGCCAGTGTCAAAATACTGATCGCATTTAATTAACGAATTGTCCACATGATTCATCTTGGAACCAGATTGTTCGATCGAACATCCAACGTCACGGCTAAAATCGATACATTCTAAAGAGATAGAATTCTGTGGCACTTGCATTAGTTCCATTATGTTCTGTCTGGGAGAGATCTGAAATATTTTCTATAAGTTAAGACTATACGATGTGGGTACAGGCAGGTCCTGCAGATTTTTAATCCTTAACTTTTTCTGATGTAAGACAATGTGCACTGACAAACGAGTCATATGACTCGATATGATCGTGTACACACATGCTGGAGATTATGCTATTGTCCTAAACTGGCTGTGTAACTTGGTTCTTTTTTTATTACTTTATATAGTTTAGCCTTTGAGCACAGTCTCAGTCTTTCTCCCAAATACAGGCTGGCAACGCACTCTCGACTACCCTGGTGTTGTTAGTGTCTATGGACGGTGGTGATCACTTAACAACAGGTGAACCAACTGTTCGTTTGCCTGCTATGATATAAAAAAAAAATAAATACGCTAAACCTCGAGGGGGACTGGCTCTCAAGTGCAGCTGCGGTAACAATAGCTTCTTGGTGACAGATTTACAACATGACGGTAGTAGCAAGCCCGGCGGGCTTCGGAGCAGCCTTACCACCACATACTATGGTGTCATCACATATGTTTTCCTACACCAAAAACTCCTGCTGTTTCGCAACGTTGCCAACTTCCTAACCTTGGAGCATCACTATTTAGTAAGTCAAGGTCATATTTGTATATCACACTAGATTTACCAGCGGTTCCTCCTGCGTTAAATTACACACTGAAGAATGAGGAAAAAATCATATCTCGACTAAAAAGCACATCAACGGACGTACAGACGAACAAAATAAATAGCGAGCCATCGTCATATTTTAGTATTTATCTATATATATATTAGAGATTCCGACCTATATATTGACTCATCACGATATCTCTGGAAACATAAGGCGTAGCGACTTGAAATATGGTAGGAATATTCCTTTCGCCGAGTAGAGGTCAGCTAAGAACGGATTTTACGAAATTCCACCCACAAGGGGGGTTGCGGGGGGGTAATCAGGGCGAGACAACGTCAGCCGGGCCCGCTAGTATAGGGCCCGCTAGTATATCAGACGGCTGTCGCCGCTCCCCGTGGTCCTCATGGGGGACTTGAATGCTAAGTCGAGGACCTGGGGAGCGGCAGTCACGGACCTGAGGGGCATGGCCGTTGAGGAGTGGGCAGCCGAGTTGGGGCTGTCCCTCCTCAACCAGGGGAGCGTCCCCACGTGCGTGCGATGGAACGGGACGTCAGTGGTGGACGTCTCGTTCGCCACCCCGTCCGTCGCACGCCGTGTCCGGGGGTGGAGGGTGCTGGAGGAGGTGGAGACCTTATCGGACCACCGATACATCAGGTTCGAGGTCTCCACCTCCCAAGCCGGAAGTGGCACCCGCCCCCGGAGGGGCGCGAAGTTCCCCTGTTGGGCGATGAGCCGCCTCAACCGTGAATTAGCGGAAGAGGCGGCCATCGTCCAGGCCTGGGCCATGCCCCCCCCCACAGGGGCTGATGTCGACGCGTCCGCAGCCCGCCTCCGTGCAGCCCTCACGGAGGTTTGCGACGCGTCGATGCCGCGGAGCGTACACCGCCCAGACAAACGGGCGGTGTACTGGTGGTCGCCGGAGATCGCCGATCTCCGAGCGGCCTGCTCCGCGGCCCGGCGGCGGTGCGGGCGCAGCCGCCGACGCCGGCACCGGGACCCGGAGGCGGAGGCCCGGCTGTATGGCAGCTACAGGGAGTGCAGGAAGACCCTGCAGGCTGCCATCAGCCGGGCGAAAGAAGCAGCGTGGGAGGAGCTGCTCCAGACGCTGGAGGGGGATCCTTGGGGGCGCCCATACCGGATCGTGCGCAAGAAGTTGCGATCATGGGCGCCCCCGGCGACGGAGATCCTCCGGCCGGAGGTGGTAGCGAGGGTCGTGGGAGAGCTATTCCCCGACCCTCCGATGCTACCGGCTCCTCCCATGGCTCCGCCTCGCGAGGTAGTCGAGGAGGTGCGCGACGGTCCCCCCCCTCCGATAACGGAGGAGGAGATGGGGAGGGCAGTCGAGCGCCTCCTCAGTCGGCGTAGAGCGCCCGGCCCTGATGGGGTCCCGGGCCGGGTGCTCGGCCTTGCGTTGGGCCAGCTAGGGGGGTGGCTTCGGGAGCTGTTCGACCGGTGTCTTGCGGTCGGGCAGTTCCCGAAGCCCTGGAAGCTTGGGCGGCTCTGCCTGATGGCGAAGGCAGGCCGCCCTCCGGACTGCGCGTCCGCGTATCGGCCCCTCGTCCTGCTGGACGACGCCGGGAAGGTGCTGGAGAGGATCATCTCCTCCCGGGTCGTCCAGCACCTAGAGGGCGTGGGGCCGAACCTGGCGGACGCGCAGTATGGCTTCCGGACAGGGCGTTCGACAGTGGACGCCCTGTGCCTCCTGAAGTCGCTGTCGGCAGAGGCGACCTCCCAGGGGGAGAGGGTTTTGGCGGTGTCACTCGACATCGCCAACGCCTTCAACACCCTGCCGCATGGCGTCATACGGTAGGCGCTCCGATATTTCGGAGTGCCCCCGTACCTGCGGCGGGTGTTGGAGGCGTACCTGGAGGGCAGGGAGGTCGCCTATGTCGACGGCGACGGCCGTATGGTCAGGCGGGCCACACGGCGAGGGGTTCCACAGGGGTCGGCATTGGGGCCGCTCCTGTGGAACATGGGCTACGACTGGGTGCTCCGCGGCGTGCTCCCATATGGGGCACGCCTCATATGTTACGCGGACGACACCCTAGTCGTAGCCCGGGGGGGGGGGAGTGGAGGGAGGTGGAGCGCCTGGCCACGATGGCCACAACCCTCGTGGTCAGGCGCATAAGGAGGTTGGGCCTCAGAGTGGCCCTCGAGAAGACCGAGGCCCTACTTTTCCATGGGCCTCGGCGGGGGCCACCACCTGGGGCCCACATTGTGGTGGAGGGCGCCCGGATCAGGGTGGGGACCCAGATGAAATATCTGGGCCTCACCCTGGACGGGCGCTGGCGGTTCGAGCCCCATTTCGCGGGGCTCGGGCCGCGAATTGCTGGGGCGGCGGCGGCACTCGGCCGGTTGCTCCCCAACATAGGGGGGCCGGGTGCCGGATGCCGCCGACTCTACATGGGAGTCGTGCGGGCGATGGCCGCCTACGGGGCACCGGTGTGGGCCGACGCCCTCGGTGCCGCCAACGTGCGCGCGCTGCGTAATGCGCAGCGCACGATGGCACTGAGGGCGATCCGGGCGTACCGCACGGTGTCCTCGGCGGCGGCCTTTGTGCTCGCCGGCTCCCTGCCCTGGGAGCTGGAGGCAGGAGTTCTTGCCGCCGTGTACCAATTCACGGCGGCGAGAAAACGAAGGGGGGAGCCTCCGGCTCCCAGGGAAGTAGAGGCGGAGAGACGGCGTCTCAGAGGAGACGCCGTCGAAAGATGGCAGCAGGACCTGGCGGACGAGCGGTTCGGGCGGTTTACCGTAGACGCCGTCCGCCCGGTCCTGCGGGCGTGGATAGATAGGGAGTGGGGCTCCCTGACGTTCCGACTGGTGCAGGTACTCACCGGACACGGTTGTTTCGGGTGGTACCTGCACCGGATCGCACGCAGGGAGCCGACCGCCGCCTGTCACGAGTGCGGCGCTGACGAAGATACCGCGCAGCACACTCTGAGTCTGAGTCTGCTGCAGTCTGAGTGTGCTGCGTGGGGGGAGCAGCGCCGCATTCTGGCGGTGGCGGTAGGACCTGACTTGTCGCTGCCGAGCGTGGTCTCGGCCATGCTCGGCAGCGAACAGGCGTGGCGAGCGATGTCCTCCTTCTGCGAGGACGTCATCTCGCAGAAGGAGGAGGCGGAGAGGGCCCGCGAGGCAGATCCTCAAAGTGGCCCTCTCCGCCAAAGGAGGACAGGCGGGAGGAGGCGGCGATTCGCCCAACTTCTCCCGCCACCGTAGCCGGACCTGAGGGGGTGGGCCGGGGGGCCCATCTCCTCATTGCACAGGTCCGGCGGACGAGGGGGGACAGCCGGTGTGTACCCGGTCTGTCCCTCTATAGGTAGGAGCCCGGCGGTCACCTTCCGCCGGGCGGACCGTGGGGGCGGCTCTACAAGGTTGATTAGCGTGAACGATCCC